>JAODKF010000044.1:11676498-11707464 GCA_026779585.1 Mormyrus proboscirostris
CCCCCCGACCAAGAAGAATGGTTTTAAGATGGATCTTTCTAGAATAACTATGATAACTATGTGGTAGCTGTGGTGATGTAATTGATGGTTCCATATCACATAATTCAATGAAACATCAGAACTCCACACAGATTTCCAGATGTCTAGTTTATTTTCTTCACTATCTGGTACACCAGGTGGACAACACACCGATCACAGTAGTAGACCACACCCACATGAGAGACCCAGCCAATTGCTGTTTCGACAGCAAGCAGAGACGCCCCGGGTCAGTGAGCTTCTGGCTGCGCGCTTGGGAAAAGGGCGGGACACGGACTGACACGGAAGCATCACACACACTGGGAGCACAAAGTCACACACAACATTGCTACAATTTAAACTGACAATCATATTCTTTAGTGATGACAGCATTCCACAACTTGGTTGAAAGACAGGTAAGATAAGAGGTTGATAGTATTTAGTCACTTACAGCTACAATCCTTCCCAAGCTGCTACTATTGCTGTCTTAAATAATGAAAGGACACCACTGCCAGTATGATAGTATTCATGCAGGCTGCCCACAAACAGGGAAATACTTTGAAACTCCATTGCAGTCTGTACTTATGCAGTATTTTGCATCAATTAAATGTGTCTTCTTCCAGCTTCTAGTCTAAGAAAGTGCTTAGTACCCAAGACCTTAACACTTAAACCTGTTCTCCTGAACAGGTAAACACTATATTATAATCTATTATTCTGTAATGTCCAGCTAACTATTTCTCCAGTAGCTTCTCCCAGCCAAACCAACCCTGATGTGTTTCATATGACAATCTAATATCAACACTAGAAATATAGTGACCTAAAGTACTGAAGACAGAGAAGGCCTGTGCTGGTTGACACTGAAGGGAAAAAAAAAACAAAAAAAAAAAAAAAAACATAGCAGCAGCAGAAGATACTATTGGTCAGCAGAAGCTGGAACACGTCTGTGACTGGGCAACTCAGTAGGCGTGATTGGCCACGTAGAGGGACTGCCCGGCTGCTCCGCTGCCGTCACCACTGGAGATGTACTTGCCCAGTGCTGCCAAGCCATTGACCTGGAAAACAGAGATTATGGATATTGGGCAGAAGCTTGTCAATTAATCATCTCTAACCTACAAGCCTGGGGTACAGAATAAAGAAAACTGGCCCACAGCTGAAGAAAGCCAACATGCACATACCTCGGCCCGCTTGATGAACTCCTCCGTGGCAGCCTTCTCGTTCTCCTTCTGCCCACGCCAAGCGTTGAGGGCAGAGGCTTGCAGGGCGCGGCCGTAGGAGAAGGTGAGTGCCCAGGGCTTAGCCAAGGGACAGGTGTTGATGGCATTCAGGTTGATGGAAGCCTCTTCCTCACTCTGACCTCCAGACAGGAAAGTCACACCTACAAATACACAGGGCCACCAACGCAAATCAGCTACGATTCAACATTGCGTTGGCACGTCGATCAGAGCGGTGATAGGCACGACGCTACCAGTGACGGCGGGAGGGACTGTGCGACGCAGGGCAGTAACAGTGGCCATGGCGATCTCCTCCGCGGTGACCTTGCTAGGGCAGGCGTGGCCTGGGGTCACCATATTGGGCTTCAGCAGTGTGCCCTCTAGGTACACGTGGTGGTCTGACAGGGCCTTGTATACGGCAGCCAAGACCTGGAGCGCACATGGGTAGGTGGTGGGTCAGAGCTGGCAATCTGCACAGAAGTCAGACAGGCTCTCCTGAAGCTCATAGAGCCATCTGTCCCACACGCACCTTCTCCGTGACATATTGACAGCGCTTTAGGTCGTGATCGCCATCTGGCAAGATCTCAGGCTCCACAATGGGCACAATCCCATTCTGAAACAAAATTAAAAGATCACCATTACAATCCTTAGCCCTACAGCAGGTACTAAACAGTAGTGATGAAGAAATGAATATTCATGAACCATTTGCTATATTTTCTGACCCCACTAGATGGTGCTCTGTTCATAAAAGAGCCCAAAGCATGCCCAAAAGCAAACCAAGAGCACCATCTAGTGGGGTGAAAAAAATACTGGTTCATGAAGCTCCATTTTCCCCATCACTAGACAGAGAGGCAACTTCCACAAAGCAGGCTAGCACCCATCCCCACTGGATGACAGTGTCTCCGCTCCCTCACCTGCTGGCAAATACTGGCGTAGCGGGCCAGCACGTTGGCGTTCTCCATGATGGCCAGCTGGGAGGGCGTATGCTCGCTGATCTTCAGCACGCAGCGCCACTTTGCGAAGTCGGCCCCGTCTTTCTTGTACTGGGCACATCGCTCAGAGAGGCCGTCCAGGCCTGTGGGATGGGAACAGCGAAGGATTATGGGTAGGGATGTTAACGTGTGAATCAGCACAGCGGCTGTTTGTGTGATTGTGTCATACCCTGGGTGGTGGTCTCTCCGTCTGTTCCAGCGAGTGGCACCACACCCTTGTCAACCTGCAGATGATTACACAACATGGCAATTAGAATCCTCTTCTGGAGTATATGTGGCTGCCTGAGCTATACAGCCCAGCTGATCCATTCATTCTGTATCAGGTTCATCTAAAACATACATGTGTGTGTTGCTGCCCGACTTAGACTATGGACGACGGCCCCCAATGTACGAGAACGCGACTGTGTGAAAAGTAAAACTGTTATTATAATTACTATTTTAATTTCATTAAAATGTAAAAAACAGCTTTATACAATATTGCACTTGAAGTCTGGGTGTCACAGCAGCAAAAATAAATCAGCAAACATTACTAACAACTGAAGAGAAATAAATAAAGGAAAATCAGAAAATCCATCCATCCATTTTGCAAACCGCTTATCTTCCTGGGTTGCGTGGGGTCTGGAGCCTAACCCAAAGCTACGGGCACAAGCTGGGGATATCAGAAAATATCACTAATAAATATGAGAATAAAAGGAAACATCAGTATTTATTTGTAAGAATGATGTGTAAAGTATGATACATGTGTATGTGCATACATATATGACCATTATCGTAATATAATAAAGAAACGTAGTCCAAGGTTTGAGACCTACAACTTAATAATTGCATATATCCCTAATACCTGACAGTACAACAACACAGTGTTCACCTGTAAAGTAATAATAATAATAATAATAATAATAATAATAATAATTTAAAAAAAAAATTGGCCTGGCACCGGCAGTCGCAAACACTGTTCCATGCATTGTTCTCCACCAGTCGTAAATTATTCAGTGTATGCATGCTTCAACTCTGAGAACATGCCAGCTCCAAATCTGGGAACAACATGTACACTATGGATGAACCGGTTCCTGAAGGAACAGATCGGGAAGGCTGTACAGATCAGGTAGCAACAGTGTAGCTAAAGATCCTCTGTAAGACTATAGGAAGCAGAAGTACCAGTTGTCCCCCCCCTCACTTCCTGTTACCATGTCTCCTATTGGCTTTAAGCACTGTCAATCTTTTTCTTGATCTGATAAATATAGTGGTCTCCTTCCTTCTAGCTTAGCCTCCTCAAGGTTAATACTTTTAACAGAGGCCCTGGAGCACTGGAAAGGATTTAGAGCCTTTTGTATCCTTCAGCAGGATTTGATTAAAGAAATTAATGAGATATATTCAGTGGCATAAATGATTAAAATCTGAATCAAAGTGTCAGCTGTGTGGCAAAACAAAAACAGGACCTGGTAACCCAGTCCAGCCCCACACACGTCACCACACCTTGATGCCCACAACGATGCACCGGTCCTTGATCATCTTGCTGAATGATGTGCCATCATCTGTGTTCTGGTACAGGGTCTCATGGAAGAAGATGACTCCGCCAATGCAGCTGTCGATGCGCGTGTCAGCAGTGAACAGAAGCTGGCGGTACAGCCGCCGGTTCTCCTCAGTGTTCTCCACGCCGATCTGATTGAACCGCTTGGCCATGCTGCCTGTATGGACAGAAACACGCAGGGGCAAAACCGTTGCTTTTAGACTGAGAATCACTGGTCCTGGATATGAGTGATGCCTATTTGCCCCACACCCTTGTTTTGACCCTTTGCCGCTACAGATTCCCAGCCCACTAGCACCCTCTACTGACCCACAGACTCATCGGCGGCCAGGATGCCCTTCCCGGGAGCCACAATGCGCTGGGCGATGTCCTGCAGCTCCTTCTTCTGCTCAGCAGTGAGGGCGGGGACCTGGTGCGTCATCTTGGCTGTGTCTTATGACTCCTGGGTGGGGGATGGGGGAAGGAAGAGCATCAGATTTCTTCCTACACTAGAGACCTCAGGCATGAGCCTGAACCTGTGTGACAGACTTTGAGATACTCCCCCTCTATTGTGCCATGCTGGGCCATTGCACTGCGTTAGCGGTAATGAATCGGCATCGGTAAATGATTCCATGCAGAGCTCCAGTGCCACTAGGGGCAGCAGCGAGTGCCACCCAAAAAGGAATCGCAGCACATATTCCGTGGCACTGGTGTGCACAAACACCCAGTCGTTCCCTTCAGTGGAAAATTTCCTCCTTGATTGTCCATCTGTGACCCCGAGATGGTGTAAAATGGAGCCCTTTGCGGTGGATTGCCCCTAGCATGTCGGTCAAGTAAGTGAGTATCCCAGCCGGAGCACTACAGGCGGTCCCCACTCTCACATGGCCGCTTTTCAGAAGCCCCACCCTTCATTCACTATGATTGGCCGACAGGCTCGCCTTACATAAGAGACACAACAAGGCCTGTGGTGGTCATGGCAACCAATCCTGGAGGGATTACATAAGCGTCAGCTCACATTAGAGGTGAAATATCCCCTCATCCGATTTTTAATAACATTATCAGAGGTGTTCATACTGTGTGAAACCGGCAGCACCCGACACAAAGCAGTGACATTGAGAAATGGGGTTATTTATACCCAAGGACACACCAGAGAGGGCCCTGTATCAGCACCGGTGTCAAACAGAACAAAAAGCAGACATATAAGGTTCTCCACATGTCTCACCACAGGCAAACGCCAGGCCCAGGTGTGAAGACGCAGTGAAAATCCAGAACTCCAGGATACTTCTTAGTCTGCACTGGCTTTCCAACAAACACAGCCCCATTGAACCCCCTCCCCCCTCACCTCAATGAAACACCAAGGAGACACAGATATGCAGCCAAACCATCAGAAAGGGGAGAGCCAGTCTCAGGGTTTAAGATCTGCCAGTTCCAGTCATTATCTTAGGTGCCTATAGGCTCAGTGAACACTTTCCTGCCTATGACAGTGACAAAAAGGTCCTGTTACACAAAAAATGAAAAACAGAAATCCTTTCATTTAACCACGAATGATGCTCAAATATGGAT
Source organism: Mormyrus proboscirostris (assembly GCA_026779585.1). Lineage (NCBI taxonomy): Eukaryota > Metazoa > Chordata > Actinopteri > Osteoglossiformes > Mormyridae > Mormyrus > Mormyrus proboscirostris. The sequence goes on from JAODKF010000044.1 coordinate 11,681,787, forward strand.
TACCGAAGGCACGTGAGTCCTGTACTCTTAAACGATCCATTTATTTTATTACTTAGGGTTATATATCAAAGAAAAATATATAGCCCCATTATGCATCCATGCAGCGATCACGCGATGTCGCACATCATAACCATTGCGCCGTCACATTACATTCACGGCGCAGATTCAGTGCGCAGGACAATACGCATTAAGTTTTATTTAAAATTCCCGAGCAAAAACACTAGTGTGCTCTGATCTAGCCGGAAACTTGGTATAAAGCGGGCATTAAAAAAAAACCAAAAAAAAAAAACATCAGAGCACCACAAATGCTATCCGCCATCACTTCCAATAATAATAATTGTGCTATAAACTGAAAGGGACATCTGACCGGCTGGTGGGGGGGACACACCACTCTGCTGACTCCCTGTCATACACGCACACAGCTACATCCCCGTCCATTTCAGCTCATCCCCTACCGCCGATTCATTAAGGAGACGTCATCGTTTTGCTGACGCATCATTCAACTTCAATCCTTGGTCAATTAAAGTCTTTAATTTACAAATTTTGAAACATGAGAAAACCTATTGCAGTATAGCAAATTGAATATTTGTTACAGATAACAAACAGTAGCCATTTTGGATATTTTCCGTGTTTAGTACGTACTTGCTCCACGGACAAATCAAGCCCACACAGTGCCTGCATTTTTCGATGCATGTCAATCACGGGCGCCAGACGACGTGCCCATCTAACTTTTTGGTTTTTCGGGATCGTCATCACGTTAACTGCTCAAATGCTGGAAGCTTTATCACTTCAACGGAATTTACTGATGCGCAAAAAGCCAAATCTAATAATGCATTTATTAAAACAGGCCCCACGCATTTAATTCGCGGTCTTGTATGTGCTGGGTTAACGATAGATTCATCTAGGACAGTTTATACGATTGACAATATGCGATTATGCACGATGCGGCCCAACCACTAATCCGAACACATAGACCACATATAACCACCTGCAGGCTCAAAAAGCCACGGAAATTTATAAGCAATTCTCAGTATTAAATGAGCATGCATAACAACCAAGAAATAATACAAAAATGCTATCTATGAATACTTGAGAGTCTATTGAATTCGCCTATAAAAATGCATTTTGCGCTGAGATGCTTACTAGATGCAAGATGTATCTCACCTGTAAAAGGAGAGAAGAGGATGTCACAGGCTGCCGGACAGAGATCTGTAAGCTGAACACTTCGCGAAGAACCGAGGGTCTGTGCCGCAGAGCTACGTGACGACTTACAAAACAGGGCCATCTGGGGCGGGGCTTAGCGGGCAGGCCACGCCCATGAGCACGAGCTCCATACATCGTGCCCCCGGTCGTGCGCTTATGGTGCATCTGCACGTCTCCTCTTTTTAAATATTAAGACTGTACAGCATATCCCGATTGACATGAACCAGTTTTCATTCAGATTTAAGTGAATGTCACGCCATTTGCTGCTAACATCGATATACTCATTACATTATTCATATCTATAATACACGAATAATTAGTATTATAATTAATCATACGTGTTCTTAGTTTTTTATATATATATATAAACTAGCGCATCAATTTCAATTTAGTGGGTGGAACCAATGAACACATTTATTACAAAGGCCTTAATGTCTCAGTTGTGTCTCCACTTAGATTTTTATGATGTTTGACAAAATGTGCGTCTGTTAAATAAATGCATCTTAACGTTCCGGTTTAAGTCATTCGACAGGTGTCTCCTCCCATGAGGGACAAGTTGTCACTAAAAGACACACAAACTGTTTGCCTACTGCAGGAGCTGGCGTGAGTGCTCTAAAGCAGACATCGATTTGTTTCTCTTTCGTTCAATAAACCAAAACAAAGCCAAAGAAGGAGCTAAGATTAGCTCACCAAATCCAAATGTCCTTGTCGAAGCGGACGCTTCTCTGTAACGCTGAGCATTTTAACGCATCTTGAATAAATAACATCATTTCGGTAATGGAAAATATCGAACAGCCATAGGATGACGAATGGACCGTGCAGGTCGCCGTTTACGTCGCAGCGCGTAATGCTGCGTAGCTCAGGTCGCTCAAGTAGGCCACAGATTTCAGACGGACAACACACAGTAACAACATTTAATGACAACGAGAAATGAAATATCGCCGATCACGCATTATTCTGTTAAGACACTCTCTCAGTCATTACTGTTTAATACTTTTATACAACATAAATAATGCTGGCAATTTATAAATAGACAAATTACATCCAAGTAATTAGAAAATGTGGAAATAAGTACACTGAACGACAAAACTGCGATATACTGTTCATGGCTCATTCTATCACGTTAAAAATAATTACTTCGGTGTGTAGTTTAAGCCTCTCATGGTCTAACCTTGTCTTTATTCAATGTGGTGAAAACAACCCAGTGAACTTAAGGCAGAAACCGACGCAGACACTCCTCCTTAAATCTGACTCAAGGAGTCTACCACCTTTGTATTTTGTTTATTGTAAGACACTATAATTATTTGCCTGTGGAAAGAGATCAAGTCTCCAATTTCAACAGTTTATACACCTTCAAAGTCCTGGTTGAACAATCAATAGAACAATACCATAAAAAAATCAACAGGTTAAAAAAGAAAAGTGAAAAAATGAAGACTGACTTGTCTGTAAAGGTGCCAGGGGTGGCTGTTGGCGAAAATGGTTCTTAACCGGTTAACTCTGCACTTCAGCACCACTAAGCAGCCAAGGTGACACCTGAGGTGAGCTAGGAAAGCAACCCAGAGCAGCTTGTTTTATATTCATCATCCCAGACAACAGCAGCACAGCAAAATCGTATCTCCACACCTTGACGTTATGTGGATGAACTCACGTTAGGTTTCAATACTCAGCATTGAAGTATGGAATAGATCACAGCTGCCCCTGGGGGGTAAATGAGATGTCGGAATTTCTAAAAACACCAGGAGGAAATTTATAGCCTTCCTCTTCTGCCCAACGTTGAGAAGAATGAGGGATGAAGTTCCTGGGTAGGTGTTTGGGGCTGTTCCAGACACTGACCCAGGAATGTCTCCAGACATTTCCTGTTTTGTTTCATCGTCCTTAGGATGACCTCTCACCTCTGCACTATTTAGGAGAAATGTACTCTGGAAGGGAACAGAGGAGGGTTTAAGGTCTTCAGTTATTATCGAGTAATGACACAGCAGTTTCCAAACCTCACCAAAACTCCATCCAAGAGGCCAGAGAGTGGGAGAATAAGAGAAAGGATAAGGGGAGCCAATCATACTCCATTTCTGCATCTTCAATTTACTGTCTGCTTATGAAAGAGTCCTCCTTATTGGCCATCAGCCGTGTCACACAAATACCTCGTCATCAGAGTTTTTCAGAGGGAGGCTGCCAGTGGGAGCGGGGGGCAGATCTATGGTTGATGTGACAGGGGAACCGAGGAGGTCACAGTCGAAGTTCTGGAAGGGTTCCGAGTCTAAGCCACGGCGGGCTTTAGCTTCGCGGTCTGGCCGCTGCTTCAGCTCCAGGATGAGCTCCATGGGGGTCTTCTGAAGAAGCTGGGAGTCAAAGGGGGTGCCACGGAAGAAGGTCTGGTGCTGGAATCGCTCCAGGGTATGCAGCCGCTTCGCGGGGGTCTTACACAGGAGCTGAAGCGTGGAGAAGTGGCGGTCCATCATATTAGGCATTCAAAAAGATGTTGGCCTATTATCACACTTACCACAATCTGCTTTACCCAATTAGCTGTGCCATTAGTAATGCTAGTGATGACACTACAGGTCACATGACCCGCAATCTAACTGGTAATTGGTCAGTAGAGTGGGGGGAGGGGGTGTGTAGGGTCTGTTCTGGAAGCCCCATCACCTCTAAAAGCAGCAGTGCCAGCGGTGGGCTGAAGGTCTCGGGCATCTTGTATGGGAAGCTCCGCACTTTCCCCAGCATTGTGCTGTGATCTGGCTCTGGAGGTACAGGGAACTACAGAGAGTCCAGGCTGTGAGTCATATATACACAAATAGGGACACAACATCTCACACACACCCACACTGAATGATATGTCACCACTACTATACTGTATATAACTGCAAATTATGTCTGCAGATGAACTCACATTTCCTGTCACCATGGCAAAGAGGAGAATGCCTAGGGACCACCAATCAGCTGCATGGCTATAGGGTCCCCCACTCAGAACCTCAGGGGCTGTCCAGCAGAAGTAGCAGACGATGCTGTCAGCAACGTGAGCCACCATCATTAACTCCACATAAATCTCATCAGCATTATAGTGATAAATGACCTGTCTGAGATGCATCCACCACAACAAGGTTATATTGGTGCATATTAGCATATTCACTGAAAATGCTGCCATTTGTATTTTTTAGTAAAAAAAAGCACATATTTCATATTTTACATTTATAGCATATGGCTCATATGTTTACATTTTACATATTTAGCAGACACCTTTGTCCAAAGTGACGTCCAATTGAGGCAAATAGACTGTTACAAATATATGGCTGTCAAGGGGTCAACTATGCATAAGTGCAGCTAGGCTGAGCTTCCAATTAACGCCCAGGTACATGTGTACTGTAAGTGGTACTGCAGCAGGAGCTACACAACTTCTAACAAAATCTAAAATCTTTAACGGAACCTCAGCCCTAAACATCTTACCCATGTACTGCATAGTACCGCAGATGGTGAAGGCCCTTGCACCTCGTTCCAGACGGCAGGACAGCCCGAAGTCAGCTAGGCGGAGATGGCCTGGATCCAGTCACGTAAAGCACACATGCATACATAGCTTACACACTATTGCAGGGTGTGCTTAAAAATAATTCATCATAATTATTTCTGTTACTGAACAACTAAAATCATAAACCAATACATACTGTATGTTCATTTAACTTGATGAAAATTAATCTTCAAAGTCAAGTTAAAAATATCAAATAACGACACAATTGTGCAATATTTAATCCTACTGATTTCCTTGGTAAAGCATTTGTTCCAGAATAATCCTTTCTGTTCTTGTAGGATGTCAGGTCCCTCCCGAGGCTCTTTTAGCACAAATGATCTCTTTACCTTGGTCGGTCAAAAGAACATTCTCCATCTACAGGGAAACAGGGACTGTCAGCAATACAAGAAAGAGACAGATGCACATTAATTGGTGCTCTCCAAGTCTACCTTTATTTTCACGTACATAAATTCTCACCTTCACATCCCTGTGCATGATCCCAAAGTCATGCAGGAAACCTATTAATCACAAAAAGAGACAGAGGTGACAGTATTCACCCAGAGCAGAGCCTTTCAGTAGCCTTACTCAACCACAGCACAGTCTCAGTCACACAGAGCACAGCCTTACAGGAGCCTTTCTCAACCACAGCACACTCTCACTCACCTGGAGCATAGCCTTAGAGAAGACTTACTCAACCACAGCAGTCTCAATCACACAGAGCACAGCCCTACAGGAGCCTCTCTCAACCACAGCACACTCTGACTCACCCGGAGCACAGCCTTTCAGCAGCCTTACTCAACGACAGCTCAGTCTCAGTCATCCACAGCAGAGCATTAGAGGACAGCACAGACTCATTCACGCAGAGCACAGCCTTAGAGCAGCCTTTCTCAATCACGGCACAGTCTCACTTACCAAGAGCAGAGCCTAGCTCAGCAGCAAAAACCTTCACAGCATCTTCTGCAAACTGGCCAATCATTACCCAGTAGGTGTAGAGGTCTCCAGTGCTACAGTAATCACACACTGTAAGAGAAATGCAACGTCGCTAACTGTGACCTTCAGGACCTTGATAGGTGAGAATGTGACATATTCACCTTCAGGCTATTACAGTAATCATGGCAGGAATTACACAAGAAAAACCATCTACAGCTCTGGTAAAAATTACCAGACCACAGCATAATTTTCAGTTTCACTCATTTCTCAATTTATGGAATATGCCTGAGTAAAATATACATTTTTTGCAGCTCCTGCCTGTTTCTCATTAATGAAGGGCTTCTTCCTTGCTGTATGGATCTTCAGTCCTGCTTCTAGGAGCCTGTTAGGAACTGTCCTAGCACTGCACTTCACACCTGCATTTAATCCTTCTCATTCTTTTAGAAGGTCACCTGAGGTCATCCTCCGATATATGAGGCACTGTTGGATAAGATTATAGTCATCTCTGGTATTATAAAGTTGCTTCTGCCCTCTACCTGGCTGGTGTACTGCTGTCTTAGAAACTCTGAGCCTGAAAACAACCTGCCCCGCAGTTTAGCCTTCTGCCAGCAGGGCCAGGGTTAAACCAGGATTTGAAAATGCAGATTTAAAAACATTATAGAGTGGTCTCTTAATTTTTTCCAGATCTCTGTATGGATTTCGCCATATAGGACTATCTAAAAGTCTAAAACTATTATAAATAATAGGCACACATGTTCAGCATTTCTAGAAGGAGGAGGGAGGGTTGCATCCCATAGAAGTAGGTGCTACAGCTAAGGAATACCTACCTCTATGGGCCCAAGGTACAGCAGTGGTTCCTGGTCCTGAAGAGATCCTATGTAGTCCATCCAATATTTAGAACATTGGAGGATTGTTCATGTTGCCAATCACAGTTATCAGTTACATTAATCAGTTATCAGTTAACATCAGGGCTTCGGATATATATTGGTTGACGTGAGATTCATTAAAACCCATTTTGCTAATTGCCTCATGAGAGGCTACTTTGGACAGCATGTGAAATCTGCAGAGGAGGGGTTCTCCAGAAGCAGGGTGAGGAACCACTGATAGAGGTGTGTCACACAATGAAGGTCTGTCAGTACTGTCCTGGACATGACAGAGACTGTGAGGTCAGGGGGCGAGAGACATGGGAGTGGTCTTTAAGGGCTAAGCTCCATCCTGACAAGAGCTCCATCCCGGCCTGAGCTGACAGTGAATGGAACTGTTTGCCAGAAACTTGGAGAAGATCAGGAATGTTGTGTGTGGGAGGCGGTGGACAAAATCGAGCTCAGAAGGAGAACCGCTAGCGCCAGCCATGTAACTTTAACCCTTCCTTGGGACGTAGGTTAGTTCTGGTCTTTACTGTTTAGCTGCCAGAGTGTCCTCTCCAGTTCCCAGTATGCGGGAGTTGTTCTAGTGAACCACAGTCACGTTCACAGTGCTGAGTGACAAGCCATCAGACCCGCCCTTTGGAATTAGTGAGTGCTGTTCCTTAGCAACGGGCACGGATCAAAAGCCTCAATCAACGGATACCAGTTAGGGTCATGCCCGGCCTGGGGGATTATCTCCCTTGCACTGGACACAAAGACAGTGGATTAGCAAGGGCTCTGAGCTCACGTATGTGCACTTACGCCCAGGGCTCTCAAAAGAGATCACAACTAACGTGCACTCAGTAAAAAGGCCGCTCATTAACCGCCAAGCACTTACGCTGCCTGGCTAATAGAGAGTCATCATTTTGCTTTATTCATTAAGTCAAATAGGGATTTACTGTCATACCTTCCATACTGAGATAACATTCCCTCAGGTCCATGGGACAACAAACAGACATACATGTGCATGCAAATCACAGACAGTGCACAGCAAGGGGTTTAAATTAGAAAATATACTGGCAATCAATGCATTTATTTTTGTTTTGTGCTAATTTTCATGTTTTCAGTCATCAGAAAATTATTTTGGCTGGAGTGCTTCTCTTGGCCGTTGCACCTGCTATGGTACTTATATTACCTACTACTGCAGTACCACTGTATTATTCTAGTGTTGATTACCACGCTGAGTTTGCATCTGCATCTGCCCAGGATTGCAGCACAGGTCAGTCAGAAGCATCCTCAGGGACAGAGGGAATTTGCGGGTGGGGTAGTGGTTGTGGGTAGGGGTGGGGCTGCCCCTGGTCACTCACTAATGAAGAGGTGGTTCTGGGTCTGCCAACAGTCCTGCAGGTCATGGAGGAAAGGGTGACGGACCTGACGCTGCAGGGACAGTCAGCAACACCGGATGTCAGCAGCGAAGCTGCAGCCTTTGGGGGCGGGGCGAATGGGGAGGGGCTCTTCACAAGTCGCAAAGCAATGGAACATTGGGATTGCAATTTAGTGGGGCAACAGAAATAGTGTAAAGATGCAGGCCAGCAGGAATAAACATACAGCAAGAGCCTCACAAAGTTTTCATCCCGTCTTCAACCAGGCGCCAGGAGAGGCAGTGAGCGGCGATCGTTTGTAAGACACACCTGAATGATGACCTCCTCCTTCGACTGCTGGAGGATTCCCAGCCTCAGCACCTCCGATTTCGGCACCATCTAACAAACACAAGACAAAGCAGAACAAAAAAGCAAGATCAGGCTAAGGCAGGTGCCTAGTTCATGCCAGAATGAGCCAAAATCTTACAGATGCAAACCGTCTAGGTGCAAAAATTACACAGGAATCACTGGGTATCTTCAGCTTGAAATGAACCTTAACTCTCTAGAAATTGGCTCTGTGGAATATGGGATGCATCCTGAATCCAAGCAGGTTTTTGCACAGGGCTATGCGTGGCTCAGACTGATGCCACGGTTGGGCCCCTGAGCAAGGTCCTAAACCCCCAGCTCCAGGGGCACCACATGCTGGCTGACCCTGCACTGTGACCCCGAAGTTTGTTCTCACCTCAGTATGTGTCTGTGTGTCTCATGGAGAGCAAGATGAGATAGGTGAAAAAATATGTTCCCCATGGCAAGCAATAAAAAACATTGCATTGCAGTCTACTCTACTTCGCCCTACTCTACTCTGCTGTGCTCTATATCTGTTGCATACAAGAAGTTCTGAGTGGAAAATACAAATAGAAGCTGACCTTCACAGCATAAGTCTTCTCTTTGAACTTGTCCTTCACCTTCAGGATGGGCCCAAAGGAACCTTTGGCAATGTATCCCAGGAACTGTGAGAACAAACAGGGAGATGGATTGTTCTGGTCCAGGCGGGTGAACACAGCACATTAACTGAGCGGCAGTAAATATGCTTTGTATGTTAGAATCCACACATTAGCCCCAACAGGAGATTCACTGGCTTATTTTGTTCATGAACACAGCTGCAACGGACAGACTAGCTGGGAGGACACACTGACCCCATCAGCAGCGAGGCTTCAATTTCCAATTTGACAAACACCAGCGTCACGGTCATCGGAGCTGCACAGAGAATGCGCCAGTCCGCTGATCTCTGCATTAGCAAGGACGGCTGAGCATAGAGGTCGGCGTCGGCTGACGGGGTGAGCCAATGAGGATACCCTACCTGGAATTTCTCAGATCCTGAAATACTGCGGTGTGGAAACTCAGGCAGGAACATGGAAATGAAGGCTGGCAGGTTCCACTCCACCCAGGGCTCCTCTGGGCCTGAGGATGGCAGGGGGGGGCACTGGGGTCTGTCAGCACACTGGTTCTCTACCATGTGCCGCCCCCCTACGCAGAGCTTGTGGAGCTCAAAAGCAGAAGAGATGCCCAGACTAGAGAAGAAGGCCCTCCACCGTGACCCTTCTGCTGCCTGTTTTGGTGAACAAGACGCCCATCGGTACCAACAACTTCACCCAATGTTAACTCCTATCTAAGGAATTTCATGCACATTTTAATTACATTACCGATTGGTGGAAAAATAACTGCAGATTCAGAGTGGAAACAATAGACATTCTGAAGAATAGGACGGAGATCCTACACCTACGTTTGAAACAAGCTAACCTTTTAAGGGCCGCCATGATTTAAATCATACTCATTTTATAGCAGCAGCTCTTAACTCGGGTTCTGGATAAACTTTACGCATGATGTTCTTATTTTTCTTTAAACCTAGTCTATTACTCAAAAAAAGTGCACAACTGTGGCAGCCTGAAGAAGGAAACACACAAAACTCGATTTAAAACGTGTAAACTTAGTTTCCTAAAACAGATTCCGCGTGATGTTCGCCTTCAAAAAGCTATTCGGACTAATAAACACGAAATGTACAATTCAGTTAATATACTACCGAAGTGGAAGCGTACGATTCACCTTCTTAAATGACATATCAAAACTCCATCCCGCCCCATGCCGGACACAGTTAAAGCAATGAGGCACTTACCTTTCTGTTTACACTGGCATCAGCCCCCATTATATTACTGGGTCCGCTCTTTTAGGAACACGGAACATTTCATCTGTCATTTTTTTTAACAAGGGCATCGGCTTGTGAGCTGTCTGCTGTCCATCTCACACAACGCATGGAGACTGCTAGGATTTTCGGGATGGTCCCGGATAAACAAAATAATCGCTGTTTTGTTGACGTAAAGCAGTGGTACCACCTATCTCATAAATATTTAATAACTCATGTTAACGCGTTCGTTCTGACCGACATTATATATTTACTATTTCACAATATACTTGCGAAGATTATTATGAGTTTGCGCAGCATTTTACATAAATATGTACATGAATAATTCATGAAAAGACAGATCCTTCCAAACCAGCTTCATATGGTTACTTTTAACCAAATTAATCATACACTGGTTAGAATCTAAAAGCAGCAAACGCATTTCTTCCAGTCTAAAAGCAATGCTGTTTACAAACAGTACTTGATACATTTCGCAGGTTTTCCACCAACTAAATTAATAATCAGAAATAGAATTAAAAATGTATAACGGACAGCAATTATAAAACAACAATATACTGTCACGTTAAACGTTTCGACATTTGAAGAAAAAGACGGAATATACGTCTTATATAAAGTAAGTTTACTGATGCATATGATGATGGTACATGAATGGTACATAAATATATTAAAGTTATCTTTACCTGTGGCTTGTACTACGAAGCGGGGTTACTGTCTTATCGGGGTAACTTGTCGGATTTAAGGTAGCACAATTTAAATGGACTTCATATTCGTTCACTTCCATTTTGCCCAGACTACCTTAAATCCGACAAGTTACCCCGATAAGCCAGTAACCCCGTTTCGTAGTACAGGCCACGGTTGTTAAACTTGTTATATTATTGAAATTTAACTATAGTCGATCTTCATGCGATCTTACTCCAGTTAAAGACATAACTTCTCTATTATTATAAACCTAAAATGTTAATGTCATTCCATACAAGAGAAACAATTTGCATGGATAAGTGTAAAACCCAATGGGGAGGGAATTAACGTTTATATTAATGTGAAATGTAGGCATTAATCTTTAGATCCAAACCTGGTAGAATAAATAAATATTTTATAGAAATATTTGCTTTACCTCAATAATCATAGTTCTAGAAAACCATATGAAATTATAAAAATATGCCGGTTCAATGAATCCGCAATTAGAAGTTGAGAGCCAAGTGCAGCCCAATTGCGCCTTCAGCTCTCGAACTCTGTGATCTATGAGTTGTGTCTAGTAGTGGTGAACCGTTTGGCGCTTCTACAATGTTACCTAGTATATTGTTCGTATTACCATTATATGTATTTCGACATTTAAAAATAACATGAAGGTTGTCAAAATTTATTATTAAAATAACAATTGCAAAATGAACGTCGTTCGATTATTCAACCTTAGAGCTGTTTTGAATCACGTGATGTTTGTAGCCAATGACGTTACTGGTGTTAATTTGGAAACATGGCAGCGTTCATCAGAAGCGTGGGTCGGCAGCTTATATGTATTGAAGATAGAGCGGTTTTGTTAGCAAAGGAAAATACCGTAGTAGACATTAAGAGGTATGTACGCGCTCTAAGGCGCAGGCCCGTCCGAGTGCTGTACCCGGAGGATGAGGCTGGAAAGGTGCCCAAACTTACACCGGCCAAAGCTGTGGTTGAACACCATCGGACTCCTGGCGGCCAGAAGAAGGACACGGCGAAAGCGTCAAAAACAAACCTCAAAACGGCAGTTCAGAAAAACCTGGATCCGAACATTATAAGTGTAAATTCAGATCGACATGCTAATAAGGCAGCGGCAAAAGTGTCTGATACATCTTCAGATTTGCTGGATGGATTGCGGTACGAAAAGGCATGCGCCGGTGACAAGAGATTGGCGTAAGTAGGTTTTCTTATAATGGTGATTACAGAAGTTGTTACAATGTAGTAGTGTGAGTTTCCAACTTAAACTAAAAGATCTACTGGTGACTCATTCATGCGCTGCTTCGTTTAAACGCTTTGACATGTAAATTTGCAAACATTCATTCCGTCAAGGACTCAACTAGGCATAAGTGCAGCTAGTCTGAGCTTGCAGCGAACGACAAGTATAAGAAGTATTGGAGCAAGAGCTACACACAAACTTCTAACAAACTAGGAAACTAGACTATTTAAGGTCCAGATGTGTAACATAAGAGCGTTCAAAAACGTAAAAAGACATAGGTTTAGTAGAGGAATTCATGGAACAGATGGGTCTTGGCGTTTGCTGTATCTCGTAGGTAGAGAGGGAGTCTGACAGCCGTATGTGGTTCAGCAGCTCATTCCACTGTTAGGGAACCACAAGGAATGTCTGGAGTGACACTTCTTGCATGATGGAGGGAGCTATGGGACATAGGTCACGAGGAGCCATTTGAAGGGAAGGACTGCCTGACCATTCATTTTATGTTCCTCAATAACCCATTACAGTTCCTAATCTACTGTTTTTCATGAGTTCTTGAAACTATATAATGCAGAATGTCACAGAAAAGTTAACCTTCTCCTTCAGGAATGAATAAAATGTTTGTAGTCCTAGAGTCAGGTGGCATGGATAACAAAATAAGAATCAGAATGTAAACATCATACAAACAATCTACATTATTTACAGAAAAAGCACCAAAAAAATAAAATCTAATATATAACACCAGGGAGAAAGAGTAACTACAAACAGTACAAAATGATAGCATGGATCAAACTGCAATAAGGTACAAGATGATGATGATGATGATGATGATTATGATAATTGATACTTTATGGATCACCTTGGGGAAATTCACATTACACCTCCCCCCCAGTTTGCTCTCTGTAAGTGAGAGCAAGATGGCCGTGAAGGGCAACCACCAATAGCAGCGCCCAGGGAGCTGAGGATTAAGGGGAGGTCATTTGTAGGTAATTTAGGTGTCTGCCTTGGACAATGACTAATGAGAAATGATACGACAACAAACATACTTTGACTAATGTATGTTTATCTCAGAATTATATGCAGCAGCTAGCAGTGACCCAGATGTTTATAGTTGTATAAAGGAGATATTCGGCAAACTGTGAGATGCTGAATTTTTTAGGAGGGGAATGTGGTGCATTTCTGTTGACTTCCATAGGAGGGCGGTGAGCATCGCTCGCTCCAGGAAGTACCGGGAGCAGCAGGGGAAGGTGCTGCTGGAGGGGCGGCGGCTGATCTGTGATGCGCTGCTGGCCGGTGCTCTCCCTCAGATGCTCTTCTTCAGCAGCATGGAGCAGCTGCGGGAGCTGCCCCTGGACAGACTGCGGCGAGCCAGCCTGGTCAAGGTGAAGTGGGAGGACATCCAGACATGGTCAGACCTTGTTACCCCACAGGGAGTGATCGGTATGTTCCTTCCCTGCCAAGGCTTAAGTTAAAATTAGTGATTAATGTAATGGCGCTTTGACAGATGGCTATACGTAAATGTCTTTTCAATACCTGGCTGGTGGGAGTGTTCAGCAGCTCTCTAGCGCCATCTAGCACCCGAATGGGACTTGCCTCCTCTCTTGCAGCTATATTCTCGCAGCCAGATGCGAAGCGGCTAGGATTTCCCAAGGACCAGCGCAACCAGGCCGTGCCCCTCCATCTAATCTGCGACAACGTGCGAGATCCAGGGAACCTGGGCACCATCCTGCGCTGCGCCGCTGCCGCCGGTTGCCAGAGCGTGCTGCTCACCAAGGGTACGACCACAAGGGGGTGCTGGAGAGTCTGTGTTCCCCAGCAGAACGGTAACTGCTGCTGTGTGGAGAAAGCAGTATGGGGTATCACAGGAAGTGGCGCAGAGTGGATGATGTAATTTAAAGGCATTTAGGCAATATGTATGTGAAAATGGAACATACCGCAGAGTGATTGGTGGAGGGCTTTTGTTTCTAGTGATCTCAATTTTATGTAACTGTTAGCTACATGGCTTAAATTGAAAATTAGCAAATAGGCATAGGCCTACCTCACTGTGAAGAGTTTAATCATAATAGTAATATTTTGGATTGTTGTTTTGAATTTAACAATTCAAGTAATGCTTCAATCTAAGGTAGCCAAGAGCTTAAATTCATGTTGGAAGCCTCATGCCTGCCTTTCTGCTGTAGGCTGTGTGGATGTATGGGAGCCGAAGGTGCTGCGAGCTGCCATGGGTGCTCACTTCCGCCTACCCATAATTCCCGGCCTGGACTGGGGCGACGTGGCTGGCAACCTCCCGTCCGCAATCACCATCCACTTGGCTGACAACTGCAGTACCAGCAACATCCCCCAGGGGGCCAAGGGTGACGTAGAGCCATCTAAACTGCAGGTCTCTCGAAAGGCGGGGGATTACGGCTGGGTGAGAAGCCGGTCCGATTCCACCCATGCAGCCGGCGCCTGGGAGTCGGACTCTGATGAAGAGCTTGAGGATGAGGAGCCGGCTGTGTCTCTGCCTGTGGTGGGCAACCGAGTGTACCATGAGCGCTGGGCGGTGAGCCACACGGCCCTCGTGATCGGTGGGGAGACTCATGGGCTGAGCTTGGAGGCCCTTCGGCTGGCCGAGCGGACCGGCGGTCTCAGACTCTTTGTGCCCATGGTCTCCGGCGTGGACAGCCTGAACTCCGCCATGGCGGCTAGCGTCCTACTCTTTGAGGGTAGGAGACAGCTGATGGAGTCAGACGGTCAGGGTGGAGCGAGGAGGGACCGCTCCTGATCACAGGCCATGTCTTCAGCCCCAGGTCTGTGGCCCCTTTGGCTGGGGCAACTTGTAAACCAATATCAGAGATGCCATGTTCCCTGTACAGCTGAGGTGCCCCCACCCCCGCTACCCCCCCTGCCAGGGCTCAGGCGGTGTAAGGTCAACTAATGCGAACAGGAAAATAAAAACACCCTTATGCTGTGAAATTTAAGCAAATGCAAAAATAAGACATTAACTTTGTGGATGATATGGCAAAACCTGCTAACAAACGCACATCTCAGACTTGAACCATGCATGTTATGTGCTGCACCTTCCGGAGCAATCTACTGCTATGCAGTTTGGTAAATGGCATGCAGTACGAGAGTTCCCGCAATTCATTTTTGCTAATATAAGGAGATATTTAAGGCGATCCTGTGAACAATCAACAAAGGAACACACAATCGCAGAGGATATAATTAACGTTTCGGTGCCCCGAGTCAACAACAGCTTTCACTTTATTGTTTTTATAATTAGTGTACACATCTGTGTTCTGAAAAATGGAAAAATAAAAGCAATGCTGATATTTAGACTGTTGGGAATATGCTGATTTTTTTTTTTTTTGGGGACGGTGTGTGGAAAAGAATCGAACATAAACTGTAACGTGGGAGTGGTGTCTGTAATCAGAAGGGGAGCAGGGGTTCAGCGTGTGCTCATCTGGCTTTAGATGGGCTCCGGCGTGAGCTTCTCTGCCAGGAAGTCGCTCACAAACTGTTCTGCCACGGCGGCAGTGACTTCCTCCACGTCACGCACGAACTTGGCCCGAGCTGACATGTCCAGGATGGTGAGCAACGGCGCCGCCTCTGGCAGGTTGGTGTAATCGCGCAGAGAGTCGCTCATGTCGTCCTGTGGGCAAATGAGAAGTCATGTTTCTCATCAATCTGTAACAGCTGGTTAGTAGCCTTCGACGTCCAGCATCAAAAGGGTGCAGCCAAATATAATCACAGATGCATCGGTTTTTAATTGCAACAAACTAGCCTCTGCCTTCTAAATAAGACTCCAAGCTGCGGAGATCCGTTCTGGGGAGTCCCACCCAGCTTTACGATCTGTCTGAGTATGTTTACAGTCAACAGTGTGAAAGGGAGCACAAAGGTCTAGCGGTGCAAATCTGTATTAGAACAAATGGCATCTTGTATCTTTGACAGCTGTCTCCGTGTTGTGATGTAATCGGAAATCAGATTTGAGATTTGCCAGAAAGCTACTGGAGCTGGCTGAGTTCATTGAAAATGACTGTCAGTCTGAATTGTTTAGCATAGAATCAGGTTTCTGTTTTCTAGGAGAGGTTCATGGGGCGCCGTTTGTAAAGGTACTAAACATTTTTCTGCTTGCCACTTTTTCAACATTTAGTGCAATTTTCTGCCTTTTAGCTAGAAGTCAATGATGTTGTGGATCATCAGATTTTTTTGCTGTGTAGAATATTTTCAAAATTGTTTATCATATGCTGTGTAGATTTCGTCGTTTCGTCGTTACCACCCATTTCTATGCAGATGGGAGTGGCGAATTTGCATATGTTCAACATTGAGTCTACATTTAGCATTTATATTTACATTTAACTTTTATATTTACATTTAACTTAATTTATATTTAGCATAAACATGCTTATATATGCATAATATTTATAGACATATTTATATTTTCATATGATAAACAATTTTGAAAATAATGTACACAGCAAAAAAATCTGATGATCCACAACATCATTGACTTCTAGCTAAATGTCAGAAAATTGCACTAAATGTTGAAAAAGTGGCAAGCGGAAAAATGTTTAGTACCTTTACAAACGGCGCCCCATAGATGTTTACATAACAACTGCCGTTTTCTCTGATTTGGCAAAAGGCTTCATAGGAATGAGCCATTTATTTGACACAGGTGATGAATTTCAAGGCAGCTGGGAATGTTTGAGCTGGTCGGAGAAACAGGCAAGACAGGGTGCAAGATTTAAGATGATGTATCTTCCAGGGTCAGGTGGACGATGGCATTAAATTGCAGCTCAGGTGCTTAAGTATTTCTGTGTGATGGTGACGATAGCTTAGCCTGCATGTTAGCAAGGAGTCAGGATCAGCTCTCTGATTTTATCATTAGATTAAGCTTGGATCATTTTTTGTTTGCTAACAGAGAGAAATTTAGTGGTTTTGGGGGGATTTCATTATCTGTCCGTAGCAGCAAATAAGGCCCAGGTGTGGTTGATATTAATGTTTATGGCTCAGGGCAGAAGGACTGCATGAAGTGATTTCCAAAATACAGATATTCCTCCTTAAAAATGTCGTGGTGGGTCTTTAGCTTGGTTATCCTGCATCTCTTTTCAGACTTTTGTATTTATATTTCTTCATTATACTTTAATTTTCTCTAAATTTTCTTTGTAGGTGCAGTGGCAGCAGTAATGTTCAGTTTTTGAATTAATGCTATCAAGGAGCACATCTGAAATCATGCATGGTGTTATAGATGTAGCCTAGTGATGATGTTCTTATTAATGTACGGTTTTTAAATAGAGATTTATCTGGATTGGACGATGAGAGAGCAAGAGAGGATTTGGGATATGCTGATAATCTGACTAATAACCAATTCAAGGGTGGGACCATTTACGTGTTGTATCATTTGAAAAGTCCCAAATACCTTAAACGCTTCGGTATTATTGTCCTTGGAATTCTGTGTGGGCATTAAAATCAGCCGGCATATGACGACTGTCAAAGTCAGCGGTAATCATGGACAGCAGTTGTGTAATTAATACAAAGGAGAATATTTCAGATGGTAATTAGTAATACTCGTGATCGTACCTATCGTCATAAAACGGACACGTTCAAAGGTCCTCTGGTCTCGCGGAGACATTAGCTGGCATTGGAAGAGACTCAGAGCTGCACGATGTGTGATGTTAATATCGACATCGCATGTTATACACAAGTAATTGTCACATGGCAAGGACCGCGATAGTCAGCTGAGCTGAGCTGAGCTGATCAAAGTCACGCTAAAACATTTTTCTCGGTCGCAGAAAAAGACACTTGGCAAGCTTTGAAAGTTTAATGATTATTCCTTTTAAGATTATACAGTATATGTTACAAAGTTTACTGACGCTGCTTTTGCATTAACTCTGCACGCGTTCTCCCAGATCATGTACGTCCTTGGTGGAACTCGTTCACAGTTTAACGCCTTTGTTAGAAATTACTGACTCCACGGCACCTGCCGTTCCTCAATGACTCACTGTACTCTGTGTGACGTCCAGCTCCTTCAGGCTCCCCCTGGTGAACATCATTTAACACTCCCAGATAAGGTGCTCAATTGACAGTCTATAAGGTAGTCTCACTTAGCATGCAGCGCTCTTAATAACCAGTAGGTGGCGCCAACGACCCATTGTCCTTTACTTCTAACATAAAGACAAGTCTTCTAGATCTTGACTTGAATTTGACACGGAGATCCTTTGCATTAATGAACCTCAAACCAGCCTGTGGAGGTTCTCTTTGGATTTGGTTACTGCTAATAATTACAAGCTGCAGTTTTCTTAGCTACTTTTTTGCACAGATAAGTGAATATTTTCCTAACTTTATTTGGTGCAGCACAGACCTCAGACAAATATAAAATGCTTAAACTTGAGATAAAACAGCTGTTCCCATAATCATATCCAACAATCAAGCCACGAAGTACGATAATTGATTGAGGACAAAATCGTAATTTACAAAACATCATCTGGCCCAGCACGTCTCATCAGAGGAACATAAAATGTGAATTCAGGCAGGTCATTCAGGATTTCCATTTGAAAACAGAGACTGAATTCTGGAAAATTCCTGCAAAAAATCCAGCCAAAGTGCACAAAGAAGATCAAAGTCCAGCATGGCTGCATAATGGACTGATAAGTCCACTATGCCAGCACAAGACTTGTGTTGTAGCTCAGAAACAGCCTCACAGAAAATCCAAGGGATGTGAGGCGTTGCCCAGCCACCACAATCACCTTATTCAGGCCAGGGCTTTCCATTGGGCAGAACTCAGAAGAGGCATGGTTCTGACGTTCATCAGAGTTCTGGGTTAGCAGTATTCATGGATCTTGTAAATGCAGCTTCCCCATTTACAAGGGGGGGGTGTCAAGCAGATTTATGAATGACATCATGCTTTGCCAAGGAGCATACAGGTGTCCCACCGATTTGTGCATATGGGAGTTTTAACTACACAAAAATGTTCTCAGAGTAGAACAAAAAATGATTGGTTCAGAGAGAAAACCAATCAGATTGTAGAGGAGGCAGGTCGAACTAATCAGATGTCTTGGTCCTGCCTCCTCTAGCTTGGACCCACCTGTTTTACAATCTGGTTCTCTCTCTGAACCAATCATTTTTTGTTCTGCTCTGAGAGTATTTTTGTGTAGTTAAAACTCCCATGAGCCCCTTGCCTGCTTTGCTCAGCTCTGTGATGGGGAGTGAGTCCAAGGTTATCATCAGTACTTAACATTCCCACAGCACATGGTAACACACAGAGGTTAGGAAAGTACATCTCCTCAAGCCAACATCTCACAAATGCACTCACCTTTAAGTCAAACGCATTCTTACCTCTCCAGCCACAAAGAAGAGAAGGGGCGGCTCCTCCTCCTTGGCCTTGTGATTGGCCAGTATCTTCTCTGCTATTGGCCGGAGAAGCTCCCGCGCCGGCTCCAGCTCCGCGTCCTCCTCTGCATCTGAAGCCCAAAACAGCCGTAGGTCAGCTACAGTGATCTGGACCGTAAGTGGAAGGGTGAACAACTGAGATAAGAAGGAAGTGCCAGTAGAATTAACACATATTCTGACCAATAAGAAATGGTGGAAGGTTTGAAGATGAAATGATGTTTTATTTACCATTTTTATGCTGCTTTTTGCATTTCCCTTCTTGCTCTCCTTTGTGACACACAGAGGTGAGAGCACTGAGGCAACCATTTATGCAGCAGCCCTAGAGTAATCAGTGACCAAGGCACTTGCTGAAAGGTAGTGTCACTTTGCCAGCCCCAGGATTCAAACCAGTAACCTTCTGACCATAGGGACAGTCCTAACCCACTGAGCCTCACACCGCCCCCTGTAGGTTCCACTGTTTTGACCAGGAATAGAACCTGAATTAGCTGCTTGTATGGCAGCTATGCTAACCACTGTACCACTAACACTTTGGGCACGAGTCGCTTCCTGTTCAAGCTGACAGACGTCCTGGTCGCTGCGTGCCGGTGCTCACCCACAAACAGCACCAGACAGGGCCCCTCGTGCAGCTGCGCGGCATTAGACTCGCTCAGGTCCAGCACGGGCCGCGGGTGCCAGGGGAACCGCCAGCAGTTTGGGTCACTCAGGACCTCCGCGCGGCCCTGCCGCGTGATCACCCGGCCGTCCGTGTCCAGCAGGATCAGTGTAGGGATTCCTGGGGGGTGGGGGTAGGGGTGGGAGCCTGTCATGTGGCCAATCACAGTAAAGTACAGTCTTATAGAAACAGGTCATTCCATTTTCTCTAGGTTACAACAGTGGTCTGAACCACGGAGATAAGCACCCATCCCCATAACTATGCTATTTCACCTTTCCCCACCAAAAACCATCCATCCATCTTCCAAACCCGCTTGTCCTATACAGGGTCACGGGGGTCCAGAGCCTATCCTACAAAGTGGGGGAATAACCAAGGATTGGGCACCAATTCATTGCAGGACACACCTCAACCCCAATTTACCTCAGGATGTTTTTGGACTGAGGAGGAACACTGGAGAGCCCTGAGGATACCCCATGATGACATAGGGGAGACATGCAAATTCCATACACATGGAGTCATCGCAGAGACTTGAACCCTGGTCCCATGTTACAGCATAAAGTAGAATCCCGAAGATCCCAAAATCCCCCCCAGCCCTCAGTCAGGGTGGCAGCGAGGCGGGCAGGTACCCTGTATCCCATAGAGCCGGTTGAGCCGTGAGCGCCGGGCCTTGTCGGCGTACGGGACGGCCGCCCAGGGCATCTCGCTCAGGTACTGCATGAAGGAGTCCTCAGACCTGCAGGGGGTGCAGGAGAGTGACAGGCGTGAAGGGCTGTCGCCATGGGAAACGGGCTCCTGCGTGGCGGCAGCAATTCACCTGTCGGCACTGACAAACACGACTTCTAGCCGGTGACCTGCCTCCCTCAGCCTGTGGTAGGACTGCACCAGCGCCCGGGTCAAGCTGCGGCAGGGTGGACACTAGCAACACAGACGGACACACGAGAATGAGAGGAGACTAAAAACACACACACACGTTCATAATTATATCTTTACGGGGACTCTCCATTCATTTCTATGGGCAAAACTCTAAACCATGACAACCTTAAACCCTACACAGCCCTAACCGTAACCATAAGTAACCAAACAAGGTACAAGTCTTTTGGCATTTAAATTTTTTTGATTGCAGTCACAATTTTTTTTTTATAAAATTCAGTTTCTCCTTGTGTGACTGAAAAAGATGGTCCCCACAATATCAAAAAAAGGTTTTTATGTCTCCAAAATGTAATTATATACATAACCCCCCCCCCACACACACACACACACACGCGTGAGAATGAGAGGAACAAGGACTACCACATACTCCGGTCATACGAACAGGCACTGTGTAACTCACCCAGTGGGCAGAGAAGTAAACTCCAACATAGGAGCCATCCAGCAAGCTGCTGTCTGTAACGTGGCCGTCTTTCCTGAGGAGGGGTCCCGCCACCACCTCTGCGAACGGTTTGGGGCGCCAGGGGAACTCCAGCCCTGTAGCACGCGTGTGGAGAGGGTCACAGGCGCAGAACATAATTAATCGCTGTAGCAAGATGTGTATTAAAGTCAGATAAAACTGGGCATTTCTGCAACTGCTGAATTACACACTGTATAATCAGGTTCTGCCCCTCCCATCCCCCCCCCCCCCCGTGGCTGACCACTCCCACCAATGAATACATCAGCGTCTACTTCTTATATGCCACTGCCACCAGATACTGATGCTTCTAGTGCAGTGTTTCCCGATCCAGTCTTTGGAGACTCATAGACGGTCCAGAGACAGAGCTGGGAGGGAGCAAAAACATGGACCGACTGAGTTCCAGTGGACTGGATTGGGAAACATTGTTCTTGCAGGTTCTCTGTCCTAAACATGGACTATTTCCATTGAAAATTATGGGGGTGAAAGTAGCTGCTTAGAATTGCGTGCCCACCTTTGGGGTCATCCTGGACCACCAGAAGGCCGTTTCGGCATACCGCCTTTCCCGTGGCGGCATCCACGAACACCAAAAATGGGATGCTGGTCACCCGATACTTATTCCAAAGTTTCATCTGGGGGAGAGACAGGGATTAATTAGCGGTGCTGACTGCGGATCAGAGGAGTCTTGTACCGGTTCCCAGCTGACTCTAGTTTCTTGTCTATGCTAGAAAAATCAGCCACAATATCCGTTTAAAAAACTAAACCAATCTGCCTTCACATAAATCAAGTTTTATTTCAGACAAAAAAAAAAAAAAAAAACAATAGTTCCGGCTGCTTTGGTAGTGAGGCAAGCAGATGTGCAGCCGGTCGCTGAGGGCAGAGAAGCACTTCGTGATATTGCTAAGGGCCCGCAAAACACAGGTTAACATTCATCCGTTTGTCACAACTGCACAACGGCAGACGTGACACTGAACACACAAAGATAGTTTATATGGAGCACTGAGATATCACAGCTGCTGGCTACTGGTTGAGGATGAAGATCAACCAGGTTCTGCATTATTTCTCCAGCATCTCTCATTATATAAGCTTCCTCCAGCTCTCCCCATGTCTTCATCTCCCACCGTCATTCACATCGCCATGGTGACAGAACCCAGTGTCGCCCATATTATTTACCAACATATCTTAACGTTAGATATAATTGGTAGGGTGACCACCTAATCCATGTTAGGAGGGACACCATGAGCAACGACTGGGTTTGTAAACTACCATTTCAACCATTTCAATTAAAAAGACCCAGATTTCACTTAAACACTGAGGTTCGACTGTGTGCTGATCGGTCGATCTCATATAATCATGCATGTCACTGATGTTAATGCAAAACAGCTGGATGAGTCTTTCAGTCAAACAAAACAGTCAAAGCACAAGAAGAACTGAACTATTTATCCAAGCACAGGAGCCTTTCAGCTTTAAAGTAGTGGTAAAACCTGAACTGTCCCTCCTGACATGGATTAGGTAGTCACCCCTAATAACTTGGGATCTTAACTGTCACAGGTTGTGTTGACAGTGTGTTATTTTTTGGATCCATTCAGCCAGACGTTACCCATGATGCTCTGGTAATTGAGCCAGATGTTGACATTAGACACCTACATCAGCGTCAAACCGGACAGCTACACTGTTCCTTGTGTAAGAGGAATGGGATAATCATTCTGCTTTAATCTCTGTCTGCCCTCTTCCACGACTTCCTAGACACGTCGCTCCCTCAAACAGCCCTTATAAATCATTTATTTCTCACTCGTTATCATGCTTCCCGAGTCCCTCGTTTCGCTTCGCCTTTTAATGCCGCCTGACGTCGTCTTTCCCATCTCCATATGCATCTCCTTTGATGTTTCTCTCATGTCCAGAAGGCTGCAGGGAGGCGAACCGTAGTTAGGGCCTCCTGAGAAACATCCGGCTGCACAAAGGCACGCAGCTGTCAGTAAATTGCCTTCCTGCTTTGCTAATTTGGTTAAAGGGACAGCTAAGCTAACGAATTATATATGATATACACACACAAGTTAATGGCGGCTTCTTTGTGCTGTTTGTTTGGCTCTGTTGTGGTATCCTGGCCTTGAGTACATATCCAGGCCATGATTTTGTTTCAACCAACCGGCAGAGTATAAAGAGTCACAGGCAGTTGAGTTCTCAACTGGTTGGTTGAAACAAAATCTTGGTTTGCATTTTTACTTTCTGCACCTGAACTTTCCACCTCTAACCCTGAAGATGTATTCTTATTGATTGACTATTGTGATTTGCTTAGCTGGCAATGTGAAAAAAAATTAATCAACACTCTTCTGACGAATCACAATGCAGAATCCAACAGCCTCTGAGGTTACAGTTGGCAAATGAGGTCAAAGTTAGTGTATAATGTAATATCGAACATACAAAGGTAACACGTTGCCTTTGAGGACATAAGGATATGTAGTTAATAATGTAACACTGGTTTCAGTTCATCAAATTAGAGATTGTTCAGCTATAATAAGAGGCCTTCTTTAAGCTGTTTAAGTGTAAATAATGAGACACAAACGGATAAAACGTGAAGGCGAGCTTCATCAGAGGAGCATTCAGCCAGAATGATGTGGCGACAAAGGAAGAAGAAAGCGCCTGCTTTGTGGACCTTTCGCTTTACCGCTCAAGCAGTCATGGAGACATGCTTCTCTCATAAGCATCTTTAATCTAGAAGCACGGTTGGCATTCTGGCGGAGAAAAATGGTCATGCTGTTTCCTTCTTATGAGCGCTAGGAACATCGCTGCCTGACGGGAGAATAAAACGAGTCAGCCATCAAACAGGGCTGCAGCAGGAATAAAATGAGAGAGCTGGGATTGAGGGGAAGGGGGACTGAGACGGTCACTCAGGCCGTGCAGCCGGTGCGGGGGTGGGGTTGCCAGTAGTACCAGCAGTCGGTCATTAGGGGGCGCAGCGACCTGGGTACCCACAAACCCGAAGCCCAGGCACTTTTCAGAAATGTTTTGGTGAGAGACAGGCTTTGGGGCTTCGGCTTCAATGTGAATCTGAGCAGCAGGAAATCAGTGTGACTTGCGTCCATATGGAGCCACATGGGACCCACCAGAACCGCGAGCAAATTAACGGGGCCATGATGCAGAACCCCTCAGCGGGATCACGGTCTCCCCGTCTGGGCCACGAATGTAGAACTTTCCCTCCCCGGCCCATTCTGCATTCCCATCTAACACAAAGACCCACGGCCCCCCTCCCTCACTCCTTATGTGACCATTCATGAGCTCTAATCTCTAATTCCATTACTTTCCCCTCACAGTGGAAGCACACAGAAAACTGTAGGATGTTTTATAGCAAATGGATGAATAATGAGTCTGATTTAATCCTTAATTGAATCTGAATAATCCTAGTTGCCTAAAAAAAATCCACACTGCCCCCTATTGACAGGGAGGTAGCATTTGATCAGTGAACAATGAGGACTGAGTGAGTCACTTGTTCTGAGTTATAAACTCCCTTAACCAGACAGCAGTTTGAGTAAAATGTGAAAATTCTTTAAAAAAAAAAAAAATTTTGAAGTGTCCCTTTCTGTGTAATCTCAGAGCTCCCTCCAACTCCAGTGTTTCCATATTTATCAGAAACATCTACATCTCTCCTGATTTTTGAGAATCTGTAAATAATCAGAACAGGTTTGCGTTAGCGCAGACACAGGTGTGTGAGTGCTGCAGTTTAGTATCTAAACTATGCTAACGCCGCCCACTGCAGCACAGCCAACGGGAGACAGTGATCCATCTGTGCCCAAGGACATCCCGTTGGTCGGTTTCCCTGGAAACCACTGCAAAAGGCTTCCCACGGTGGTGTTTCCCCGGCAACTTCCAACAGGGTCAACACAGGTTGTCCCTCAATCCACCGCTGGGGTGCTAAATACTGGTTAGGGTTTCTGCTGTTGTACCCTAATGCCAGATATTTGAATGGAACATCTCTTTCAAGCAACCAATCCTTCATCAGGGCTACAATCGGAACTATTTCAGACTTAAAGGACCTCAAGTATCTGAGCGTTAAGTTACCTACTCCTGCTAAGCAAACACATATACGACTCCTCATTGAATAATTTGGCATTTTATGCAAATGAAGTTGAATTTTCAACCAGTTAGGACAATGAGAATAATGGTTCTGTTAATGGACCAGATTGCTGGGAGACCCCCCCGGCATCCCAAACTCCACCCCCACCCCCACCCACGGCACCATCCAGACTCCTGCAACTTCCAGGCAGCCAGGACCGTTACGAAGGATTAAGCACCTTGGTGGTAGCCGTCACGGCAGGACGGC
>JAODKF010000044.1:11707488-11725898 GCA_026779585.1 Mormyrus proboscirostris
AATAACATGCAAATTTCCAAACTCTGATTTATCCCCCCCCCCCCCTTTAGAAGCCTAGAGCTGCACCTTGTCATGCAGAAACAGAGTAAGCCAACAACTCATGGGAAAACAGTCACACTTTCATCCCACTCAGATCCATGGCGGAATTCAGATTCCTCGCACACTGAGGATTTGTGAGTGAACAGCGCACCAGTGGCTCACGGTGAATCTGCGGGCGTTTCGGCACAGTAGACAAGGAGTTAACGCGCCCAGTGCTTGTGCTTGACTTCAA
Organism: Mormyrus proboscirostris; assembly: GCA_026779585.1. Taxonomy (NCBI): domain Eukaryota; kingdom Metazoa; phylum Chordata; class Actinopteri; order Osteoglossiformes; family Mormyridae; genus Mormyrus; species Mormyrus proboscirostris. The sequence goes on from JAODKF010000044.1 coordinate 11,707,760, forward strand.
TGGCTTATCTGCCCGATTAGGCAACAGGCACCATTCCCAGTCATTTAAATGATGGGGTTGAGAGCAGAGAGGGGTGTGTGTGTGTGTGAGAGAGAGAGAGAGAGAGAGAGAGAGAGAGAGAGAGAGAGAGAGCGCGAGATAGGCAGAAGAAAGGATCACAGAGAGAGGGAGGCAGAGATGATGATGGAGAATCAGATTCGTAATCTAAGACGTCTGTGCCTTTCTTACAATGAGTGTTTCTCATCTCGACTGATGCAAAAATAAAAACAGGAGAGAGACAGCACTGGTGCAAAGCATGCACATGTCCTTCTGCCAAGAGACAGCAACCGAATGAAGCCAGCCAGAATCAGGCCATTACCCAGCACTAATTAAGCACCACAATGGGGCAACTAAACACTCATTCTAGCAGAAAGAGAGAAGTAGCACCTTCCCACTGTGCCAAGTCCCCAACAGGCCACAAGCAGCGGATCTAAAAAGCCAGCAAGAGATCCGAAAAGCCTTCATGTCCCTTCTGTACCACAGCAGAGTCTCATGTGGCAGTATTGGTGCAGATATTCACAAACAACATTAGAAATAAAATGAAATTCCCTCCAGGGAATAATAACGTATGTATGTATGCTTGCATGCATGCACGCACGCATGTATATATCCATCCATCCATCCATCTATCTATCTATCTATCAAAAGGATGAGCGATAAAAAAAATCAGGACGGCTTACAGAGAGCAAGTTGCTTATCTGGACATACACACAGCAACAGGCTGCATATAGCAGAATACAGACATACACCATGGTTGGTTTTATACCACTGGGGTCTCAACTGGTCCATGATTCCAGCAATAAAGGTGGGTGGACATGTCACCTCGTTCCAGCAGCAATCTTCTCTACCTGGCCTGTAATGGTCCCACAACCTACTCCACAATCCTCAGTGTCTGGTCTAAGAGTCACAAACATGATGACCAGACTGGTAGGACCAGAGCCAATGACATGGGCAGAGGGCTGGTCTGGACAGGGCGGGGGGAAGAGTGGGTTTGGAGCAGTCAGAGTAGCTGTTAATCAGTAACCACCTTGTGTCAAACCTTTCGTGTTTTTTTAAAGGTTCATTTTCTAAACCACCATCTCAGAGGACTCAGTACCAGCATTAGTGTGAGATCATTGTTCTGTATAAAAAAGCATATTTAAGACTCCTAACGAGTGCCAGGGCTGCTATTCATAAGGCATATCGAGTCTGTCACAAAATGCACCTGAACTCAGCCACCCTCACACGCCTTCCTGGCTTCTGACAATTTTGATTCAGTCTGCATTGTTTTCATATAGAATATTTTCCCTATTCTATATAGCTACACCAAAAGAGTTTTAATATTTGATTCAAAGAGTAAATTCATTACCTGAAAACGGGTAGAATGACGAGAGAAAAGTACTGATATGGACTTTTAGGAACATTTTTTTACCAGTAAGGGTACACTAATGTTTGTACCTTGGGGAGTCAATTTATGTATCTTAAAAGGTACAGAAATATAAGGTGCAGCCCCAGTGACAAGCAGAGGTATGAACTGGTATCCTTTTTTCTGAGAGTTTAGAGGACCAACTGCACCCTGCCAGGACACGCTGACTTCAGTAGGAAAGATACACTTTCTTTTTCAGACATTCAATATTCAAAACCCATAGAGGAAACTGAAATGTATTATGATTGAATTATGGATTAAAGTCTTCTTCCTCCTGCACTTCAGTTGGTCTCTGCCACAAATGACTAATGAAATGAGGAATTAAAATGAATTAGGTTTGACTCTTTACTCTTATAGTAGCCGAACACACAGGCGGCTAAGCAGCAGGTATATATTCTGTCTGTTTAAGATTACACTGTAACCTTGCAGCAGTTAATCAAAACTTCATCTGTTTACCACTATCTCACAACATTGGTACCTGGGATAAATCTTAATAATGAACTGATGTTATCTGTAAATAACTCAATCGGATTTGCTGGTAAATATAGACTTGACATGATAAGGAAATTAAAGGAAAGAAAATTTAAAAGATACCAAGGAATCTATATTTCATTAGACCAGTATTTTCCAAACTAGTCCTCGGGCACACTGGACTACATTTCTGTTTTATCCCAGTCCCCAGAACACTTGACCCAGGCAATAGGGAGCTCTAAACACCTTACAGGTCTGCTGGGAACTGAGATAAAACAGAAATGTGGATCCGTCCAGTGTGATCCGAGGACTGATTTGGGAAACACTGCATTTGACCATATCAGCCCATCAAATGAAAGGATGATTTACCGCTTTCATATTGCCTTTGGTTAAAAGTTCGGCGTGGGACGGACACAAGTAAAAGCTAGGGGCAACACAGGCCGGAAAATAAACCAACTTTAGTCTAACAGAATAATCCCAGCTTTACCTTTTTGTGCTTGTCTTTGATATGCAGCGCCAGCCACGGCATCTCCTGCAGGAACTCCTGCCAGCGTTTCTGATCCTGATCCGACGAGACGAAGACGATCTCCAGCTCCTCCCTGCGCTCCGACGCCTTCTTGAACTTGCAGTAGAAGTCGCGCAGGCTGCCGTTGAATTGCCGGCACGGTGCGCTGAGGCTGCAGCCGAAGTAGAGCCCTAGGACGGACAACCGGCCGCCCAGCGCTTGCACGTCCACCTCAGCCCTTTCGCTGTTCACCAACCTCTCCCCGAGGAGGGTCACCAGAAACTCCGACATCCTGCCGCAGTGACCAGTAGAAACCACCTTTTATCTTGGGGTTACCCCGAAAAATAACCAAGCCAGAATATCAATGAATCTACAGGGCTCCAATAACCTTTCTCTTCCCCTAGTTTAATAAAAGCGGATCACTGAGCTGGCATGCGGAGATGCGGTGTATCCGAAACGCCGGCCACCTCCCCTCAACGCGCGGCTTGGGAAACGCAGCGAGCTCTGCATCCCAAACCGGGTGAGACACTCAACTCTTCGATGACATCCAGCGGTGAGCAGGCGGAACCAAGAGCCTTAAACTTCAATAACCAAATCACCGAATGAAGTAAAACACATTAGAACAAACGTACGACCGGACCATAGTTAAAACAAGAATCTGCTTCTCTGTAACACGTATTACTTAGTATAATCACAAATACGTCGTGATATTCCTCAATCAACAATTTATGTTGCTTACATTTCTACTAAAGACGCTGGCCAGGTCCCACGGTCCAAATGATGGCAGTGATTCTATTTATTTATCTACAATGGATCGAATGTGAAAAGTAACTAATGCAGAAATAATATTTATACAGATTATAAAAATAGCTGGGTGGGACCTGGGAAATATTGGTGGAAAATAACGAAACCGAGAAAGTGCGCCACCTGCTGTTTTGTCACGGCACTGATTGTGTATAGGTAGTGAGCATATGTACTTATGTGAGAATTTTCACGTTCAGTGTCAGTAGTTGAGATTGGCTCTCGGCAACAGGGTGTTTAAATCACAACACCATGCAGTATAGTATCCTATTGATTTTTACATACCTCAAAAATTGAAAAGTAAGCCGTTCTCTTTGCCTAATACAGATGTCCTCGCGCTTCCCCAGCCCTCTAACCGCCTTTATATCTAAATATGTCAGCAGAATCCTGATCCAATCGCATTTAAAATCGAGGTAAAACGCTCCGACTCACTGAGACCTTTGGAATTTATCGCTTCTCTCTCGGGTTTCGTTCCTTCTGCCTGTTCTGAGCACGGGGTCATTATTTACGTTATATGAAATACGAAGGTTAAGGTAGCGCGAATAATGTGGGGCTTTTCAGCGAGAAAATCACTCTGCCAAAAGCCGGAATTATGATGTCGTTCCCCACTTATCTCTGCGAGAGCACATTTCCCCAGCTGGGTTGCCCGAGAAGGAAAGATGATTTTTCAAACGTCTTTGTATCGTCCAGATAGATTCCAGCAGTTCGCAAAGACCAATGCACAATGGTGATTTAACAGTCTTAAACAGCACAGACCACTGGACGTCTATAAATGCCCTTTATACACAGAATACGAGTTTTACTAACACTTTATATTTATAAATATATTATTGATGCCAAGTGCTATTTGTTATGATTTACTGCAGTAGGATCAAATGAAGCTTTCATTGTGGATAAAGTAATTGAAAAAGATGCCGAAGACGATGATCCTCATCGTCTCACCAGTAAACACCAAATCATGAGCAACACAAGTACAAAATCTTCTTTCTCAAAAAATGACACAAAATATTGCCATTTATCTGGTTGCTTTAACACACCATTTAAATCACAGGCATACACAGATACCACAGAAAGCCAGATGTAAATGGAAAATGCAAAAAAGAAATACACCGTCCATAATCCTTAAAAAAAATCTTATAAATTCCAAAGCCTGTAGTCCTAAATAGTACACCAATTTCCTAAATTGTCATGGACCTGGAAATCTCAATGATGACATGTGCACAGATTCAAAAACAAGAAGACGGACAGACAGACAGATTGATTGATCGATCCACTGTATGGACAAAAGTATTGTGACACACCCCATAATTACTGAATTCAGTGTTTAATTCAAACCCATTGCCACAGGTGTATAAAATCAAGCACCTAGTCATGCAGTCAGGTTTACAAACATTTGGGTTGTTCTGAAGAGCTCAGTCAATTCAGGCATTGTAGGGTCATAGGATTCCACCTTTGCAATAAGTCAGTTCATGAAATTTCTCCCCTGCTAGTTATTGTACAGTCAGCTGTCAGTATAGTATTATCGCAAAGTGGGAGCTTTTAGGAACAACAGAAACTCAGCCACGTAAAGTAACAGAGAGGGGTTACTGAGTGCTGAGGTGCATTGTGCATAAAAATCACCAACATTTGGTGTGGAAGAACTTGACTGACTTGCACAGAACCCTGACCTTAACCCCATCAAACACCTTTGAGATTAACTAGAACGGAGATTGCAAGCCAGGCCTTCACGCCAACATCAGTACCTGACCTCATAAACACTCTTTGGATGAATGGGCAAAAATTCCTATAGACACACTCTAAAATCAGGTGGAAAGCCTTCCCAGAAGAGTGGCAGCTGTTATAGCTACAAAGGGGGACTAACTCCACAATGATGCCCATGGATTTCTTATAGGTGTAATGGCCTGGTGTCCCAATACTTCTGTCCATATAGTGTAGAAAGATAGATAAGCAAACAAAATATCTTCCACTAGAGGGTACACTTGGCTATGTTTTCTCCTGAATGGACCTTGCGCTCATTCATGTTCTGTTTATTAGCTTTTCGGCATAAAGATTAGCGGAGAGGGTGGGCAGTTAAGATGCAGTTGATTTGCTGATCAATAAGCCAGGAGAGCTCGTTATCTGTTCCATGCGCCCTCATTAGCGGCGTTTACTAAGCTAGCTTCCCAGGGGGCCCCCGTAGCTGCTCTCAAGCGCGTACGTGAGGAGGGGAAGTGAAACGGGAGAAAGACGCGCGATATGGACAGCGACCAGCTGCGCTGACACGTGCACACAGAAAACAAGCCCGTGGAAACGTCATCGTAACCTCACATAAGATATGGCACTCATCGCAACATAATAAGGAATTTTACACCCTAAAGCTTCACTCGGAAACACACGTACCAGATTTATAATACATAATCACATTAACTACTGTAAAATAATTGCTTAAAAAGGTATGTCTAGCTTGGCTATCTAGGACAGACAGCAGGAAACATGGTGGGGATGTTGTTCTGGTCCCTGCTAACAAAAAAACAGCATATACCAGCATGATTTCCATGCCAGTCTATGCTAGTTAGTGCTTGTTTGGTGCTGGTGTAGCTGGTGGTCCAGTATGGCTGTGCTGGTCTACCCACACACAAAGCTGGTCCACTAGCAATATTTCATTAACGATGCTGGTCCACCAACACCAAAGCACAACATATGCTGGGATGCCCAGCACGCTTTATGTTGGTCATGCTGGTAACCAGCAATGCTGGTCTATGCTGGTACTCCGGTAAAATGTCCACCTGTATGTTATTTTCAATTAAAATGTCAGCCAAACAATGGACTAATATTATCTGTCAATCTCTACACTTGGCTGCCTTTTAGTCTGTGCTGTGCCATTCTCCGCTATGTGCTGCTGCTTCAGGCGATGAGGACCGCAGATACATGTATCCAGATGATTACCTGTGATGTCTGGGTCTACCATACCCAAGGGAAAGCATCTGCCAAGGTGTGCCCATCAAAACGAGCAGAGAGAGTGGAATAGATAGGCAGGCAGACGGACAGACAGACAACATGATAGACAGACAGGCAGACAGAAAGATAAATAACAAGATAAAAATAGGACAGACAGAGAGACAAGATAGATGCAGACAGCAAGATAGACAGACAGAAAGACAACAAGACAGATAGATAGATAGATAGATAGATAGATAGATAGATAGATAGATAGATAGATGGATGGATGGGTTCTGGAGGTGAGTAACGGGGCAGATGGAAAACGTGATGTGATATATTTTAGAAGTAAGCCATCTCCTTATTTGGACATGGCTTGTTCACTCTAAATCAATACCAATAGCGAGTGAGCTAACACGTGTTCCCATGGAGAAGCGGTGTTGTTAAGGAGCGTAGTTCTGACTAGTGAATCTCCAAGGCTCCCTGTCTGCAAGATCTTCCACCTGTTTCCTGTAAATGTATCACCTTCCATTGTGGAGTTTTTAAATCTGCACGCCTATGGGGACCATTCTATGTCTAGACCGTCCCCCGCCCCAGACGGCAGTATTTGTGGAACATCAACACACCAGATTCAGCTTAATGAGATACTGATTAGCTGATTAACTGATTAGCTGAATCTAAGTACACTAAATGAGGATAGACTTGAGAACCACTACTACAATTTATGTATCCTGTTTTAATAAGAAAATATGGATGTCATAAAACATTCCTAATAATATAGTTTAAATAATATTAATCACGATACACTATGCTACCACCAATGTCCATGCCAAAAATGAGCAATTCTAAAGTTTCGACTTAGGATAATAAGGGGGAGATTTTTCGTACGTGGATTACTCGTTTATCCGAATGCAGTTGTTGACGATTTGGCATGATCCTGGATCTGTCAGTTTTTCGAAACCCTTGCTGGATGTGTTGTCATAGCAGCACATCCAAATCCTCAAACCTTTTCGGAGCAGTGGCCTATATTACCGACAATCCGACAAATTACCCCGATAAGTCAGTAACCCCGCTTCGTAGTACAGGCTACTGATCTCAGATGATTTAAACATCGTACGGAAAATACCCCCATGGCCTCGCCATTCATGGATGAGCGACCAATTGCAATCGGTGCATAAATAATAAGAAGGGAATTTCAAATTGAGAGGTTTTTGTGCGATCGGCAAGATCCTTTATTGTTGCCGGAAAGATATCGCTTCTGCCGTGATGGAATATATCTTTAAGATTTATTTGCTCCGTATAGTAGAAGTCCAACTTGGCGATGTCGGGCTCTCACAGCCAAACAGACAATGTACATTGCCTTGAGGTGTTTTGCAAGCGGCATTTTTTTGTATACTATATAGGCGATGAGGAAAATATATCAAAGAGTACAGTTTGCCAGGCTATTCGCAATTGTTTTTCCCGGACACCTGCGACTGGCAGGCAATTAAAGAGTCGTTTTATGCCAGGTAATGTATACGCAATAAAATTACAGTTCTATAAAGAACTTAAAAATCACACTAATATTCTCATTACACAAAATCTCCAAAGGTTTTGTCTGCCTTCTACTTATTAGCTTCAAATGGAGTGTTATCTATATATGTATATATACACAAATGTCCTATTTACCAGTTTACAAGTATATTTTTTGTAATTCACTTTAACTTCTTCCCATGTCCTGCATGATTGTGCTTGTATTTGATCTGTAATTATGACAATGAAATAAAAATAAGACATTAATGTAACACTACATTCAAGGAGAAGGGTCTAGCTGCAGAAGCCAATAGAGTGAGCTCCACCGGAAATACGTCACCTCCACAGGAAACACGTTATCTCAACTCTGTGTTACAGCGAATAAACACTAACCTTAACCCTAACCCTAACCTTAACCGGAGTTCCACCTTACGCCCTTAAAGATCACGTGTTTTCTGTGGATGTGACGTATTTCCGGTGGAGCTCCACTCTACAGGCGTCTGCAGCTGGACCCTCTTGTGCATTCAAGTGATAAATACAATAACTAAAAACTACTTACACATTTAATTTGTAGGACACTTTTTCCAGCCGTCTTTTCTTGTTTGGGCCGCTTTTGCTGTGTTTCCTTTAGTACATATTAAATCTTTGAATTCGTCGTACCACTCTAATGTGTCCTACAAATTAAATGTCTTTGACATTTTGTGGAAGCCAGTGTTAGACTTGCCGATCAAGTTTTCTAGACTCTATATATCATCTGATATATCATCTTGGCTGAATGGATCCAGTTAGACCAATCTACTACACAGCTGCGTTTGAAAAATCGACTTATCTCAGCTGAGTTTCACCGGCATTTGCTCATCCAAGATGAGGCATAATCTCGGATAATTTAGGCGACGTACGGAAAATACCCCCATGGTTGTTAGTCAGGTTTTGATAGCAGAATGCTACAGCGAGCAAAGTTTTGCTGACTTAGCCACACCCACTTCTGCCTGACTCCACCCCCAGCTGAGTAGGACATACTTTAGCATGTCACCTGCTTCTTTCAGTCCCAGTATGTTTACTTCTACTACAAATATATTTGATTTTGGACTTGTCGGTATTTGTCAGAGTCAACGTCATACTTTTTAATCTGTTGGTTGTGTTGACTGCTGATTGCAAAGAAATTGCCCCTTGGGGACACTATAGGCAATCTGAATCAATGCATCTTTAATATTATCTTCAGTTCTATGATGCTTGGGAGTTGAAATATTGTTCTCCTTGGTCATAGTGCAAAAAAGCAATAGACTATAAATATATAAGAGGCTTAAATGTGACATATTAAGACATAAGACAGTTTAAAATATAGCTGTATAAATGGGCAATGGAACTGAATGAATGGGAAGGCGCAATAATAATAAATAAACAGGTTTTGGTTTCAGTGTTATGATTCCAGTGCAGAGAGGGTGGAAACTTAATCTTTTTAACTGGTGCTATTTGCAGAACATTTGCCCAAAATTTCTATGCTCACTTGGAAATTCACTCATCCCAGCAGATTATTTGGGAGACATTAATTGCTTTTTCCATGGTCGGCCGCGATCACTTTTCACTCTGCAAATCACTGGTAAAAGTTCACTGTGTCGCAAAGCACTGCGTGATTTTTTTTCATGGCAGATCTGAATGGTTCAGTATGTATGATGACAGGGTGTCATCTGTCAGGGAGTCAGAGCGAGAACAACAGTATTTTGTAGCATGCTGTTCATTGTTTGTCTAATGTGTAATGTTTGTTATGTTAATTGATGTTCTATGTTATGTGATGTTCTATGTTATGGTAGAAAATATAGGTAGTAACCTTCCCTGTATCTCCCTTCCCCTTATTAATAATCGCACAGGATGCCTTTGCCCTATGTAAGTAATTCCATTACACGGTCTTTAGCACTGTAATCCTGTCTGGTCTGTCATGCATGTTGCACTGCAGGTCCAGGAGGAACATTGTTTTGTTTCACTGCCTACTGTGCATAACTCAGATGATAATAAAGCTTTACTTGACTGGACTACTTCAATTGACAGACAAACAGAGAGACATGGAAAGGGAGCATAGAAGAGTGATACATAGAAGAGTGATACATAGAAGAGTGATACATAGAAGAGTCACAGATGAGTGGACAGAAAAACAGAAAGGAAATGGGAAAGAGTGAGAGAGAGATAGTGTTTCACTTAGAAGAGCTTCACCAGGGGGTGTACTGTGAGCAGGGAGCTGTCAGCTTGCTGGATGCTGACAAGGCCAAGAATAAACTTCAGCAGTTCCTGTGCTGTCGGTCTGCAATCCGCTTCATTTTTCTCCAGCAGAGTCATTTCAGAACAAAGACAGATGACTACATAATTCTGCCTGGATTGGACTGGATCACTGTTGAGTACCACTAGAAGTCTGCCTTTAAAGTCCAAATGGGATTATGAAATTATATCCCTGTGTATTCATCCCCTGTCTTTACCTGCACGTCCCATTTCCATTGTGAAGTAAGTGTCTCGAAAGGCTGAGAACGTATCACCTGCTTCTATGAAAATCACATTGCTTAGGGAGAAGGTTTCATCATGTTCTGCTGCAGTCCAAGTTTGTTGACTTTTCTAGATGCTTGCATTTGAATAATTGAATAAAGGTGTGGGGTGGCATGGTGGTGCAGTGGTTAGCACTGACACCTCAGGGACCTGGGTTCAAGTCTCTGCCAGGCAGAGGCAGACATTTCTGGTCCAGAATATAAATTATAAATCCAAACCAGGATTTTGTTTCAACCAACCATTTCAGTACTCTGTGACTGTGACTCTTTATACTCAACTGATTTGGATTTTTACTTTCTGGACCTGAAATGTCCATGTTTAAAAACATGCTGAGGCAGATTGGATTTACCAGATTGCCTGTAAGTGTATCTGTGTGAGTGAATACTGTGTGAGTGTGCCCGGTAAATAATTATAAATAAAAATAAAAAGTGAAAGTAACAGTTCGTTAGTATTACTTTTCTCATCCCTAATCAGATGTCACAGACTTTTCACTACTCGCTGGTAACTGTAGTGATGCTGCTGTATACTGATCACTGTGAACGGCTCTCTGTTCCAAAGAGGGCTTAGCTGGTTACCCACAAGGATCACAGTGATCATACAAGGCAACATGGAAGGTGCAGATTTTATACATAATGACATTACAGTAATGCTTCAGCAGGGATTCGAACCAAAAACCTTGTGGCCCGTTGCCTAATGTATAATTATGCCTTACCTGCTTTTGGTTACCATCAATGTATGGATAATAAAAATCTGTTTATACTTAACGTCTAAATGTTAAAAGGTATGTAAATTACAACAAAAACAAAGAAATAAAGGAACTCAGACGAGCTGATCCATTGGATCCATAGGATTATTCCATTGATTTCGTCTTAGCAGTTTGCATGGGAAAAATAAGAGACTATAAACGCCAATAACATCATCCCCAAGCCCAGCTGGGCTTTGTGTCACCAGGATGACAACAGATTTCGCTCTCTCTGAATGAGTTAGATCAGGCTCATTCCTGATTTGGGGGGCAGTAATTGGCTCTTTACAGCCACCTGACCTCTTGCAAGCTGTTTACTCCCAGTGACATCCCAGCAGAAATCACAGCTTGCCATTTATTTTTTTCGGACTTGAGCTCTTCGTTGCTGAGGCGTGAAAGGCTGACCAGAGCAGCGTGGTGTAACCAAACAGGGTCGTTGAACTCCAAAGTCATCTGTAAACTCCAGACAGGTCCTGCTACCACCCAAGTATCCTAAACAAAGTCATATATTTGTGTCAGGAGCTGAAAACAGGCAGCATTTGTGTTGCTAAAGCTGAGTTTGCCAGTAGACCTTATAAAACACATTCACACACATTTGGACTTGCAGTCCTTGCACATCCTGGATTTTGCCCTCTACTTGCACATGTCTTAAAGAGATTCTTTCCAATTGACTGAAAAACATTAAATAATCGCTACTCCTGCTAAACATTCAAGTCAACCAAGCTGCACCATATTATGACCTGATTGTGACTGTAGGAACACATTGCTTCCTATGGAGTTGGCAAATTGCTCTCAGATAAGCTGCTCCAATGGGTTTTATAATCAGGACAAAGGGCTCCCAAATTCACTAGTGCCTGTTTGTTTTTTTTTTTTAAAGATTTTTTATGGTATAGTCTGACACTACAAACAAAGCTGTCCTTCACTCACTCTTGGCTGCCTGATTTGGCTTCATAACCTCATGGTTTTGGTTAAGAAATCAGGAATAAGGGGCATCTGGGCTGGTACCTTTCCAGCCCCCCCCGTCCAGCCATGTGCCACTTAACCTATTCCCCTGGGCTGTCCAGAGTAAGATGAAACTACAACAAAATAACCTGCAATAACAGCAGAGCTCACAATGACGGGCACTTGGTTTAATGTTGAAAGCACAGCAATTTTCCGACCATGCTAGCTAGCTAGTTAGCCTTTTTCTTCACAGGGTTTCCATGGGTCAACAGCAGGGGCTAAATTCATTTAGTATACATATGCCATTATGGAGTGTCTAACTAGCATCGCTATAGTTATCAGAGGATTTTTATCTAAGAATGGTTGCAGACTGTCTTTAAAATGGCAAACAGGGCTTGCCCCCCCCCCCCCAGGCCCCAAAACCTACATCTTGTGCTAAACACTGTCCTGGGCCACTATCAACTAGCACTGCATAGGTACTAGAAGATTCCATACATAAATGGGGAATGGCGCTGCCCCCCCCAGGTAATTGAACAGGCCTTGGAGGCCCCCAAATACAACATTTGACCTGTGGCCCTAAGCCATAATCCACCAATTGATAACCCCGAAAGAATATGCATCTACCTCAATATATATACATATACACACACACACACACACACAGTAAAACACTTCAGCACTTCAGAACACCTGAAGGATTCAACTCATGAACTTAAAATTAAGCTCCCAATATAATATTTAGCACCGAAGGGACGATCATGGACATGGATTGAAGGTGAGGAGCAGAGATCTGCTTTAGGTCCATATCAATCAAACCACTATATCCCACCTTCATGTTCGAGTGTCAGACCACAGCTCTTTGGCACTGGGATTTGAATGGAAGGTGATCAGCCCTTTACCAGTCTGACACTGATTTGATTTTATTACCCTCATCTGAAGTACCTAGCCTGCCCACACCAAGCTCTTAAGCAGGATGATCTCTGGAGGCTTGTGAATTTTTACACACTGGTGAGGTACAGAGCCAAGAGGTTTTAGTGAGACTGTGAAAAACTTTCAGAGTGCATCTCTGAGAGATGTGATTGTCATCATCTCCTCCACGTGCAACCAGGGGCACTGTTTACCACTGCCCAACCCACGCATTCGCGTACGACTCGCTGGGGTTAGGGCGCTCCCTATTGGTCAGAAATAGTCACCACATTAGGAGTAACAGGAACTGTTTGAGTCCGGTCCCAAAAACAGCAAACTGTGTGTGCAACTTCAGGGCCTTAGCTTAAAGGTCCTTCAGAGATCCATCTGAAAATGACCCACCCTCTGTGACTTCATAGGTGAGGGGTGGTGTGGGGGCGGGCTTAATGGTGAAGGCAGTTTGCTCAGTTGCGCCCCCCCTAGGTGAGTGCCCATCGGACTGAACAACCCCTGCTTCCTCTATTTGATATACTATACTGCGCTAAATCTGAAGTGCATTTCTACACTTCTTCATTTCTCCTGGTCAGCCTGTTTGTAATTCCAAGTGTGGAATGAACTCCCTAAAACTTCCAGCGAGACCAACCGTCGTTTCCATTCATTACCTTTGTATCTTATCACCTCTCCTCACATATTCCCACATTGCTCCCACCTCCAGCCCAGGCAGTTTCTGAAATTTATTAAATTCCAGCACGCTGGATTCACCTAACGACGGGCTGGTCCTAGATCAGCAGATCAAGGTCTCGATCTGCGATTCGCCGAAAGAGGAGAAAGATAAACAGGTGGGATCATGACGAGGAGGGCTTCAGCTGACGCTCTAATCTTGCGGGGGAATCGCAGCAGAATCAGTAACATTAAGGAAGAGAGCGGTCTGCAAATACATTTTCAAACGACTGCTCCGATGCGGTATAGACTCAAGGAAGCACTGTGATAGTAAACACTGTCGATGTTAAATCAAACGAAAAGTTTGCACTATTAAAATGAACAAAGAACTACATACCTGTATAAGATTGTTCGTTATTGCTACTTGGGTCGTTCAATGTAGTGTGTAGACAATTGAGTTAGTTTGTGGCAATTCTGAAAAAAATACATTTATTTACAGTGTATAGGTCTAATGATCATTTAATATTACATACTATCCTTGAAGAGTTCTGTTCTCTTCTTCGTGGCAATGTTGAAGTCTGTATATATTTTTTTAATTTTTAGGTCTATATCCTCATTGCCGTGACTGAGAAAACACAAGAATTCAGTTCGGGTAAGATAAGAATCCGTTCAATGCCGACCTCCACCCGCCCACTAAGACACACGCACGCATGCACAAAACCCATCCCGTGCGCACAGCAGCTCCTTTAAAAAGCAAGCGGGATTTATTCATTCAGCAGAAGGAGAAGGGCAACAGGGATAAGGAGGAGGTACCGAGGTGTCCGCGAAATACCCGGGCAACACCGACACCGGCTAAGGCAGCGAAGCTACTAAATGTTCGCCGTTGACCACCCGGCGTCGCCACAGAGGTGGACAGCCCGCTGACTCCCACATTGCCCGCGGGAAGACGAACAGACGAAGAGGTGGAGACCGGGCACCTGGCGCAGGACGGGATGGCGAGAGAGACCAAAGGTAAACGTGAGCGATCGTATCGCGCCCAGATGTACTGCACTCTAAACATCTGTTGGAATGCGACGTTCGTGCAGGGGGTTCCTTGGGCATGTATATCAGGCACGGAGTTTATCTCCCACGTGTGACATTTTGTAGAAAATCAACACGGCACGTTCACGTGTTGATATTGTCACTTGGAATGCGCGCTCCCTCTTTCCCAAAAATGTGGGCATAAAGGTGAGCATCTCGCCCTTTGGCAGCAGAGGCTGAAGAGACGCTTTTCATGACCGCCAGCTGTCTGACCCGCTGTAGCCGTCAAAACACGCGTAACCTGATGCGCCTTTTCCCAAAGTGATCCCGCTATCTTTCGTGGGCATAACATCATTTACATTTCGTGATCGCGGCAGTCCCTGTGGTGCCAATTCAGTCCTGGTAAGCACTATACTGGAAACACGGGCGGCAACATGCAGGCATTGAAATGAGTTACTTTTCATCAATTCTCCCGTTTTCGCCCACTCCGTCAGACACCGCCACACATATACAAAACGGCAAATGTCACTCTGTGAAACCCCGCTGAGTTGTTCATTATAAATCAAACTCTGCTGTATATACATCGAGGTTTCTTTTGGACCATTAGAGGGAAACTTCAAATGCCGAACTAAATTTGACTTTAGATTTATTCAGAGCCAAGGTCATGTGTCCGCGTGTGCGTGTTTTTTTACACTATATGACTTAATCTGCTGTTAGGTTTGATGTTAAAATTAAGAAAAAATACACATTTATATTATTTCAGCAGGACCCTTCGCATCACAAGCAGGGATGGCAAATTATTCAACTAATAGCTCGTTAATTTATTTAATAATGTGGAGTGGGAATTGCTAATGTGTCCCTTTTGGTGAAATCAACGCGTTAGTAAATTTCTCTTCTTTGCCTAAAGGGTAGAGTTAGCGTGCAGAAACAGCAAAACCTGAAGGTCATGAAGCAAAATGTGTGTAAATGTGTTTTTTAAGGTCGACTGTGCCTACGGGTCCGTGTGGATGTTTTGTGACATTTATCGTGTTTTGAAAGGGGAATATAATTTTGGAATATAATTTAAGATTTGTGTAAAAGATACGTTTAGGTTTATTACGCAGGCAATATTACGTTTATTCGATAGGTATAGCCTAGATAGGGATGAAACGCATTTTTCATTTGTTTGTTTGCTTATTTGCGGGCGGGTGTTGACGTTTTTTATACTGAGCACCTGGAGCAAGTATTGAGGAAACAAGGAATAAAGTGCATAGAATTTGTTGCAAATCACCAGCATGGCAGAAGTATCGGAAGTCCACAGCCATTTTAATTGGAAAAATGTTGATGGGGAACGCAATGAAAATGTAGAAAAACTGGGATCCACAAAGCAAGGAAATATAAATCGCTGTATTCCGTTTGAGCGAGATGAACAGGGAGGCGTCCGATCGCGGCTATGGGGGTGGGGGGGGGCGTTGGTTACTCACCTTTAGCATAAGAGGTCCGATCACAGCCTCCCCACCACGCACCGACCACCTGGAACCCCAGAGCTTACGCAGGGAGGGGGATGTCTGGTGCTCCTGCAAACCGGCTCATTTTCATAAAGATGAAAGGACGCAGTAAATACGCTGTCCCGTAATTACTATGTGATTCAAACAGCCACCAAATCTGCCAACAGGATGACCCGTCACTGTCTACACACGACTTATTTCCCCAATTCTGAAAGGTTACTTAATTAGTGTGCCACCTTTGCATCTGTGATTAGCAACGTGCTATGTCTTGTGCTATATTTCAACTGCACTGTTTAAGCCTGTATTCAGTGACTTTTGATGTATGTTGTACATTGTACATTTTATGTTTGGAAATTGTTCTGTATTGTGTACTCTTTGCTTGTGTCTGTAGCCTAGATGTGTCACGTGCGGTATACTTTAAGCTTCGTATTTTGCTTTGTGTATTATTTTCGTCCTGTTTCTATATTTAGTTTACTATTGTCACTCGATGGGTTAAACTGTACAAAAAAATCATACTAGGCCGGATTGCGCAGTAATATAGAATAATACACAACTTCAGGGACATAAGTAACTTAGTGTCAGTTATTTCTCAAGAATAAATCATGAGCTAATGCAGCTCCTGCATGAAATACATGAACTGTCCTGATTGATTACTGATGAATGAACGTGGGATCAGTATGTAAATAACATGTATTACTGGTTAATTAATATACGAATTCAGAGTGTACTCCTAAACTGCCCCCTCAGGAAAAGTGTTACCCAATATAGATACCGCCCACACACACACACACACACACACACGTATACTTATCTTTTTGGTGACCATCCATTCATTTCTATGAATCCCAACACCAAGCTCTAATCCCAACAATGACAACCTTAATTCCTACCCAACCCTAACCTAAACCATAAGTAATCACACAAAATACTTTTGGCATTTTTGGTGTTTTGTTTGCAGTCACAGATTTTTACAAAATTGAATTTCCTTGTGGGACTCAAAAAAAAAAAAAGTTCTTTATCACAAGGTCCTCACAATGTAATTCATACAGAACCCCCCCCTACACACACACACACACACACACATTTCTATGTGAGGCACACAGATGTAAACAGGTAGTAGAGAGGCTGAGGAGAAAAATGTTGGATCAGGCCATGGACACTGTGTAGGTCGATGTCCCTGTTTCCCTGATTCAGGCGCCTTTTTTGAGCTGGCGCTGCTTGAGGGTGACATTGTGCATATGTCACTGCCGATTATAATCAGAGGCAAACAGATGCTGGTCTGGGTGCTTATAAATACTCACAGTCCCAACCTGGAGCTCATGACTGCAGTGCACAGACGTAACCACATGTTACAGACTGTTTCCCTCAGACCCCTGTGATGTTTGCATTTCAAAGGAGGAAGAAGCAGCGAGGAGGGCAGGGGATAAAGCAAAGAGGGGAACTGCATCCTCTCTGAGTCGCTAAAACTGAAGGTCCCTGCAAGAGCAGCCTGAAAAATTCTACTGAGTCACGCAGTAGGATTTATAAAACTTTGGACAATTATTTGTTGAAAGCTGTGTTATAAATCTATGAGCTTTGGAGTCTGACTTAAAAACCTTACTGGTTCGTGGTTCCATATAAATCAACAAGCTTTTTCGATAAATTTTCATGGAAGTGGTCAAACTCAAGCTTATTTTCTTCTCTTGTAGAATATGCTAATGTGGATATTACTTGCACAGAAATGTTGGGGGCAGAATGAAAAATGATTGGTTCAGAGAGATAACCAATCAGATTGTAAAGGAGGTAGGTCCAAGCAACTAGAAGAGGTAGGACCAATCAATGTGATATCTTGGTCCCACCTCCTCTAGTTGCTTGGACCCACCTCCTCTACAATCTGATTGGTTATCTCTCTGAACCAATCATTTTTCATTCTTCCCTCAGAAATTTTTTTGTAAGTAAAACTCCCACGAGCTTTGATTCCAGGTTAAGGAGGTGGGGTGGTAACCCCATGAAGGTCCCGCCATTGTACCTTTGAGTGACTTTAATAATGTTTAGAAACACATATGTGATTTTATCAGGACTTATTGGTAACCAATATGGCAACCACAGTGCTCCATACTGTAAGTATGACTAGCAGGTCAGACACTCAGGGCCGTTTGAAGGAATTTGGGGGCCCCAAGCAAAATGGACATGGAGGGCGCTCACACAGTTTGTCGCTGCAT
>JAODKF010000044.1:11731606-11744097 GCA_026779585.1 Mormyrus proboscirostris
CTGCTTTAGATGCCCGTTCTCTCTCTCTGCTTCTGATTTCCATTCTCTCTCTCTGCTTTAGATGCCCGTTCTCTCTCGCTGCTTTAGATGCCCGTTCTCTCTCTCTGCTTTTGATGCCCATTCTCTCTCTGCTTTAGATGCCTGTTCTCTCTCTCTGCTTTAGATGCCCGTTCTCTCTCTCTGCTTTTGATGCCCGTTCTCTCTCTCTGCTTTTGATGCCCGTTCTCTCTCTGCTTTTGATGCTCGTTCTCTCTCTGGTCTAGATGCTCATTCTCTCTCTCTGGTTTAGATGCTCATTCTCTCTCTCTGCTTTTGATGCCTGTTGTCTCGCTCTGCTTTAGATGCCCGTTTTCACCAACAACAGAGGAGCTGCTAACACGTGGGAGAAAATGGACCGATCGGCCAATTATGGGTGAAGAAAGAGACGTAGCTAAACTCGGACAATGAGTGCCATTAGCCACTTATTTCATCCTTTATTTACACAGGCCTGGGTAAAAGCAGGAGGTCGCTTTGTCAGGGGTGATTATTGAACCAATGAACCAAACCAAGCGCAGTTATGCTGCAAATGAAAAGCTGGTGATGTTCAAACTGGAGGGTTTTCGTAAAAATTTTCGTAACTGAAATAAAATAAGATACAAAAATACAATTCAAAACTACAATTAAGCAGAAACTGTAAATATTGGGTAAAGCTTTTCATTAACTGCACCATCATGTCTTTTGTAATGCATTTATAGAACATGTGCAACCATAAGCAACCTATAAGTACACCATAACATGCTAACAAACCTTAACAGCATTAATACACATTCATAACAAACATAATATAATTATAATGTTTGTTATTATATAATGTTTGTTATTGATGTGTACAGCTGTTAAAGGATATTAAGATGCTATGGTATACTTACTTACTGTTTATGAATGCTCTATGAATGCATTATGAAGCCATTATGAAGGGGCTGGAAATGTAAAGCATTATGAAATATTGCTTCCAAAACTAATGGAAATAAAATAAAAACAAGGATCAAATACTTTCTATTGCCATTTAAAAATACTGTTTAGCTAAAGGAATGATTTGTATATCTAATTGGCATAAATAATTCCTGGAACATGGTTTGCCCATATTGATGGTATTAATACATAATGTGTGCTATGTATTCATGCGAGATGCTCTAAAGATCAGATACATCAAATAGCTCTACAACTTTCAGTCTAGCCCTGGAATTAAAATTACAACTAGAACTGAAACTAAAATACTCAAAAACTGAAACTGAAATATATAATATATACTGAAACTAAATATATTAAAATAAAAACTAATAAAACAACATTGAAACTAAGTAAAACTAAACTATATTCCAACAAAACTGAAAATAATACAAAAGTTAAAATTCAGTTTAAAAAATCAAAACAACACTAGTTCCCATGACAGTTGACTATCACATCAGGACCGGTTTGTAGCAAATAAATATACCAGCTACGGGCCAGGACCCACCTTTAAATCCTTTTATGTGTTATGATGTTCCTGTATTTAAATATTTAGGTATTAGGTGTCATTCTCTGTTTCTCCGTTTCCGATGGCTTTCTGATGCAAGGTCACTACCTGGTGCACGAATCGTGCAAATTCAGCACGCGTTGTTTCTTTGCTCCCCAGTTTTTAATTAAAGATGGACTGTTTCATGCAGTTCAGCCGTCTGTGCTAGAGATAAGTGGGTGGATGGAATGCCAAGGCTCAGGTAGTCTCAGGAGGTCAGAACACACCGACCCCCCCACCCCCCCATGACTCCAGTTATCTTCTGTTAGCTGCTCACCAAACAGAATCACATCACTGAGGCGTCTCGCCGTGTGGGTTTTAAAAGTGGCTTCGCTTTCTCTTCCTACTCCTCTCACCGCTCTTGCTGGTTTCCTCTACATCCGACCGAAACGAGGATTTTGCTTACAGTGATTCTGACTGTACAGAGAGACCACATGGGGCACCTGGCAACCTTGGATGGGAAACCTGGAAGGGTCAAAACATGGCAGCCACACATGCAAGCACACACATTTCTATTCTTATCTTTTTGGGAACCATCCATTCATTTCTGTGGGAAAAACCCTAATCCCTACAACGACAACCATAGGCAGCAGCTGTACCACCTGCAGCTCAGCCTAGGTAATCCACCTGGAGCTAAGCAGGCTTCAGTGTGGCCGGTGTGTGGATGGGAGACCACCTAGGAAAGCCGGCGTTGGAATGAGGTGTTGTACACATGTACACTCACATAGGTTTGAAATTTTATCTATGTGAGGAATCTCCATTCATTTCTATGGGGAAAACATTAATCACAACATAACAACCTTAACTATAAGTAACCAAACAAAAACAAGACCTTTGGCATTTTTAGTTTTTTGATTGCATTCACAGATCTTTGTGGGGACCTGAAAACATCCCCACAACATCAAAATAACAGGTTTTTATTACATTGTAGGGAACACACACACACGTACACATGCACACACACACACACACACACACACACACACACAGGCATATTTTCTTTGTAGGCTTTTGTCCCGTGATTAACGTGTTTAAGGGCTATATTAGTTTGATTTTGTGTTTTACTGATATCCACAGACTGCTACAGATGTGATAAGTTTCTGTTCTGAACCTGCTATGTGCTGACCCAGTTCTAATTGGACACCCGGTCTCCAGAGCACCAAAGCTGCTTTTTAAATGCAAGTATCTATTTTCATAAATAAAGTGCTAGTCTAGCGGTATAGTGTCCTTCAATTTTGTGGAGCCACATTGAAGAGCACACCATCCTTTAGTAAACTACGAGCAAGTGGAACATGGTGAACGCAGTGTTTCAGCAGGATACTTCCCTAACCATCAGTGAAGGCTGTTTTATCTACAATTCCTGGCTTGACCCACACTTTAAAGTGTTTTTACTTCTTGTGCTGTGTTTGACTTGTGCGAAAGAAGGGTGCATTACAGGAATACACAGGCTCTCGGTGGTGAATATGTCTTTAAGAGACATTTTTTACAATTAACCACTAACTCTCCTTGTTTCTCCTCTGCCCTCTAGCTGCCACATACAAGTACAGCGCCCCCAAGTGGCGGTTGCAGAACATTGCACAAGAGTCCGTTGACAGCTCAGATGACGAGTTTTTCGACGCTCGGGGTAAGTCGGCCCCTGATCTTCTCAGCTTTTTTTTGGGTGCCTCTTCGCTCCGGTGCACATTGAAAATGTCTTTCAGAGAATGGGGGGACATGGGTGGAGCCTTAGGAAGCCCTTCGTTAGGGCTCCCAGAGTTAATTGAGTCTGACAGAATCATCTGCCTTTAACAAAAACCATCCTCCTGGGAGCCCAAGGACTCTGATTACTGATGGCAAACATCTGACAAGATGGGGCACCTTGAGGTACAGGCGATCGCTGTCTTTGCTGTCTGAGCTGGGGGTGTATATGGAAGAGCAAGAGAGACTCTAGAATGCTAGGGAATCTAGATGGCTTCCTATTTAGTGAGTAAAACTGCTGCCAGAGGTTCTGAGTAGTGGTTTAGTGCGAAACAGTGACGGTTTACTGAGTAACAGTGATGGTCTGGTGCCGTGTTTCTCAAACCAGTCCTTGGGGACCCCCAGACGCTCCATGTTTGCTCTCTCCCAGGTCCCTTCTCTGGAGGTCCCCGAGCACTGGTGTGACAATCACTGGTTTAGTCAGGTAGTGGTGACAGGGGTTTTTAACTAACAGTATATTCAGCCCTTATTGAATGTTTCCCTGCACGTGAGGTGTATGTTTCACCAAACTTTGCAGGACTGTTTAAGTCAGTTTATTCTGTGCGGGGGAAGATTCAGGGGAAGACCTGCATTATATAGTCGGAGACTTTTCCAGAAATAGGTCCCTCAGTAGTCTGTGTCAAAAGTGGATGCTGGAAACACTTGCTTATCAATATTCATCAGGGCTGAGTTTGTGCTTGGAGGCCGTCGTTTGAATATTCCACTCATTATCTGCTCATGAATATTCATCAGTATGACTAGAGACCAGAATCTTTACAGATCAGAAATCTTTAACAAAATGACATGAGCAAACACAGAACAAAGGGGCCTCTTCAGTGCATGAGCTCGGAGCTGTTACCGCCCCTGAGAATGCAGATGGGACCTGAAGTCACAGTAAAACACTCAGGCGGCCACCGGCTGTCAGAAGGTGCCAATGACCAGCACTGCAGCTGAGCCAGGCCTGAAGTCCATTCTGTATTCCCAGCATGCCTCGCTCCTCAGCCACAGCTCCAGCTGTAATAACACACCCCCCACCACCCACCACAGCTCACTTTGAGGAAAAGCACGGCTGTTTGTGACAGCGATGACGAAAAACACACTCAATGACACAAAATATAGCATTATATTCCCTGGTACTCCTGAGGCTAGATTTACCACTTTCGCTCTGGAAAAACAGGACAATCCACCCCCGCTTCCCCTTCCTAATATTATCAAATTAATTCTGAGTTTATTAAACGGAAATTGTGAGACCAGTTTGTGGTTAAAGTTAATTCAGTAAGCTGTCTTTTTGTGGAATGAAAACTATAATGTGTGAAATGTCATATTAGAGTGTTTTAGTTGCAACAGTGGAAAAGCAGAACATTATGTGTGAGGAAGCTGGTGTTATTATGGACATTCATCAAAGTTGCAGAAAAAGCACAATAGCTTATTTGTGACCATAGTAATATACTAATTAATTTGGGTCATCTTTCCTATGTCATGATACAAATTGATAATGTGAGACCGCCATGTGATTCCTTTAAGTTTATAGAGCATTTATGTAAACAGGTGGCCTCATATTCAAACAGTATCTTGCATTAACAATCACTGGTACATCACGGAATGGAATCATTATATCCTCTGGTACTTCTGAGCCTAGATTTACCATCTTCACTCTCAAGAAATACATGAGCATGATAATTCATGAGCAACATATAGATGAATCTCTACATCCTGGAATGCCACAGTACAATTACGATTACTATGCAATGACTTTAATATTCTGGAATGTAGCCATGCAGCAAAGTTCAAAGGCCGTACCATTGCAGAATGACACAGCATCTCCTTTTCACTGTGGTCGGAATGAGTCAGAGGGTGGCGCACTGTGGATTAGGTGGAACAGCACTGTTGGAATGGATGGTACAGTCGAGTAAACGATGAGGAAGTGTGTGAGCCCTATAGGCACAGTGAGTCGGAACAGTCTGACCCAGGTCTACCTCTTAATTGACATACTAGTTTTATCCCCAATCCATGGCGGTCTGCAATCTTTACCGTTTTTCATTTAATCAGAACATCATAAAATGTCCCATAGATCTCGGTCCACTCCTCTGTGCCTAAATTTCCCACTTGTCGCTTTGTTATTTTTCCTTTAGAGAGAATGTGATGTGCCCACTTCAGTGTGGAGGGTGATTGAAATCACGTCGCAATATCTCAATACGCAGAGTAAAAAACCCAGCTTATTGTTTTTCATTTCACATATTCTTGAAACAAGACAGAGCTTGTTGATGAATTCAGGTACCCAGGCATCTGCGGGTCTGTGGGTTGCCATGTGCATAGACGAAGTTTGTCTTTGCGCATACAGATCATCTGTCTCTGTATAATGAATTTGCTTTTGCTCAACTGCCTCTCAGACCATGTACATATTCTATCTCTGCAACTTATCCAAACATTTCTACCTCTCTTGTGTTGTTGTGACTTTTGACCTGTCACAGTGTTGTGATGTCATTAAAGAGTGTGACATATGTCCTGAGCTTGAACGATTGCTACTTCTAGTCCCTGAAGTGCCCTAATGTTGTACCTTTGAGAAATGCACATACCTTGAACTTCTTGAACAAAATACCTAGCAGTTTCAGTGAGGGGCCGTGCTGTGGCTCGCTGCAAACAGCTCTATAAAAACATGAAGGGATCCTCTTTGAAATGTCGTCCTCTGTGGCAGGAGTGCTTCCATGCATTATACAGTACGGATGATATGTGGAACAAACGCTTAGCAAACACCTTCTATCCAGACGGGCCTCATCAGCTCACAGGCTGACACATTGTGTGATTCTGCACTGTTGATACAAGGCTGTAAAGGTGGATGTTATGCAATGCTGGTCTGGTTAAGCAATTTAAATACCCCTGACAGGCATGGAGCAGGGTTTTTAAAAACTGGTTTATTATGTTTCAGTCCTGCTGCTGTTAAATACGTTGAGATGGTAAATTTAATTATACCCTGGCTAAGAGACAGGACCGAAACCCAGTAATTAAAGTTATTCATGTGAAAGTATTTAATGTCAAATGCCATTTCATGTTACATGGGACTGCTAGCAAGAAATCAGAATGCATTTCTGATGTCGTCTTCCCTATTCCTCTCTCAGAGCTCCATAGGATGAGCCGGAGAGTTACATGGTGTATCACAGCTGAGGTCCATTCCATTGGGTTTAACTGAGTGCAGATGTTTTATGAGGGCCAATTACAAGCACGGACAGTTTTCATTGTTTTAAACATCACCATAAAATCCTGATTGAACAGGCAAACACGTACCGTCTTGATTATCCTATGCTTACTGCTTGTCCAGAGCGGACAGCTGGATGTATAAATTGAAGAGCAAATTTCAAAAATCACTCATTCCATTTGGTGTTGTTTTTGAGACGAGACCGCCAATGACCTAAAGTCAGGCTTCCTCATCACATGTTACAGTAAAGGGAACTAAAACTCACACAATCCTCATGTAGGTGAAGAGTTTTCATTAAATTTCCATGGACTGTGCGAGTTTGGGAAATTTGCTCTTCAATTCATTTAAAGGGTTTTTATTCATTGTTAATTTAGGAGCATGACAGTGATGATTGTTAAAGAGGCTGGTTGTTCATTTGATTTTATTCAGTTGTTTCATCCGACGCACCAGCAGGGGAACTTTATGGGTCAAAGGACCAGAGAACTGGTTGATGGAATTTTTTTTTAAATTTTTCCACCAGAAATTTGCTGAACTAGGGAATTATTGCTGTGGTTGTGGGGAGGGGGGCACGTTGGCATGGTGTATAAGACAGGTACCATATGGAAGCCAAGGTGGGGGGCAGTAAAAGTTGCCGGCCGTGGTTGGGGAGTAAATTTTAAGGCCCCTGTTGTTAGAGAAGGCCCCTGAGCTTCAGCCAGGGTAAACCCATGCATTAAAGCGTCCCTGACGGCTGGCAAAGGCTTTATTATCTCCCCCTGTACTGCTGACATTGCGGCGTTTCTCTCTGGATGTTGTCCCGGATGAGCCGAGTGTATGTATTCAGTCTCTTAAGTCGCCACGTCAGTGATTTTTCAGCCGGTTGCGCTCTTGGCTCCTGTGACACCATCTGCCACAGAGCAGGAATGGATGTCTAGTCTGAACAAGCTCGCATGTTTGGATTTCTCTCTCTTTCCTCCACTTTTCTTCCCTCGCTTAAATGAGTCACAGTGCTTTCATTTATATTTCATTTATATTTTAGCCTTCCTGTGCTTTAGCATGAGTGTCCTGGTATTTCCTTCTGAAGATAATTTTCTTGCTCCTACTTGAACAAGTCCGCCCAGGCCCTCAGGTGTTGCTGCACTTGTGCATGTACAGTGAGCACATAAGTGTGTGTTTTGGTTGTTACATAACGCACTTTATTCTTTCTATGTATACCATCAAGGTCAAAGATCAAAGATGATTCTTGTGGTTTGTTTCAATGTACCTTGTCGCACACGAGAAAGCGCAAACAGACAGGAGATGCTGTCACTTCCTGTGGCCCACGCCATCCTACAACCCACGACAGTGGCTTTACCTGGTTCTCTTTCCTCTTGTTTTGTGGCAGAAATGGTGGAAGGGAAGAGCGCCATTCTCCTGGGCATGAGTCAGTGGAACTCCAATGACCTGGTGGAGCAAATTGAGACTCTGGGGCACCAAGGTCGCACTCGAGGTAGGTGGCAACGTCCTTTGTTAACAGCAGCCCTGTTATGATGTCATAATTATCCGTCTACTCCACACGGACATCTTAAAACTGCTGGTGTTTTTTTCCTCTTAAAATTCGCAAAAGAAAAACTCAAAGAGGTAGACATGGATAATGAAATTACTGCTGGGTTGTTATTCCCCGCACGACTCTTGAGTCACTCTGCAGACAGGCACAGCATAAACTGTGTAAGCCATGAGTCACTCTGGGCAGCGGTCTCTGCTGTGCCAGTGAGCGGTGCGACGTAACAGTCGTCTGTTCCTTCAGTTCAGTTTTTCTAAAAACAGATTCCTAAGAAAGATAGATGCTGCTTCGGGAGGAGACAGGCTCATTTAGTAGACACTTTCACATAATTCAGTAAATTAGTGCTTCTTTTACAGTGAAGAGCGTAACAGTTTCACAGCACTGGGGGTCACTCTCCTATGCAGAATGCCTTGACACTTGTATGATTGTGCAAGGACCTGCCTCTCCTCTGTCCTTTCTGCTGCCACTAAGGTCAGTATCATTTTGGATTGGATTCCTACACTGTCATAGTCTTGCCTGCCAGCTCTCTGCGGTCTTTAGACTTGCGAGTGAGAGAGCGGCAGAGACTGTGGGAGAGAGAGAAGGGGAGATGAATGAAGAAGGGGGGGATACAGCAATGAATTTCAAGAGAGGATGGAGCAGGACATAATAATCCATATTTATGCTATTCAGTCTTTGTAGTCTTCACCCCCTGCCTGCTCAACAGGCTCCAAAACTGCAGAGTGGCGGAGGCACCACGGAAGCCGAACGTCAGCCTCATGTACTCACAAAGGCATTTAGAGGGCGAACTCTGCCTTTGATAGCTGACAGTGAGAGCAGGGCAATAAGGTACAACACCGGCTCTAATACCTCTGAATAAAACGTCATGTCCTTGGTAAGGCTTTGCTGCTGTACCCTTAAATGAACAAAAATTTAAAATAAATAATAGACTGAATTCCAGCAAAATAAAAATACAATAAAGAAAAAAGAAGCATAAAATTGTAAATTGTACGGCTTAGTATATATGTGACAGTAAGCTACATGAAGCATTGCTTCGCTGAGGAATGTGGGAGGATGGCAGGAGTGACAATTCGCTGACTGGAATTTTGGCGGATCGGCTAATTTCACAGTTTCTCATACATCTCGAAGTGTAAAAAATCGGTTTTTCTTTGTTTTTTTTGGCCTGAAGTAACTTGAGCCAAGTCCACCCCCACAGCCATGCGAGCTCATGCAGCACCTGATTCAGCCCCCTCCTCGGGTCACATTTGCAGTCCCTGCTGAGATAGCAGTGATCTTTTTGAGTTCACTCATTGTGAGTCTGTCCCTACCTGACCCTACCAGCCCTGAAGAGGTCCTATTCGCAACATCTCCTGCCCTGATTTGGCTCCTGTTAAAGGCCTTGCTTGCTTATTGGTCATTAATATGTATGATTATGGCGAGAGCTTCTTACCACTGCGATACCTGAAACAGAAGTTAGGGAGAATTTAATTGCTAAGTAAAAAGTGCTTAAATTAAGCAATTATTTTCATATTTGATGCAATCCAGGGCCTTAGGTCCTGTTTCCCTGGATCAAATGTCGTCTTTCATTCTTTCCTGCCATGGCACTTAGAGTACATCCCCTGTGTCCATCTTTCTGTTGGGTTTTTTTTGCCCCAGTCGATCTCACATCCTCATTTTCAGCACCATCGCCTACTTCCACACCACATGACTTGCTCAGCGAATGCCACAAGCGTGGGTATCTGCATCTCATTACCTGACTATCCGGGTGTGACGGCACTCACAGGCGGCTTTTTGTTAACACAAATTCCAATGTGTCCTTTTGTTAGATGCTGATTATGAGATCATCACCATGCAGTACAACAAAGACAACAAACAAACAAAAGGCTGATTTTTAATTCCATTAAAATTATACTGATAACTATAGAAAGAACCTGAAAACTAAAAAACTACTTCCTCCTATGTCCTTTTACCCATGACCCAACTTCCCTACAGGTATAATCCTGGATGAGGTGACTGATTCACATCATTAGATGCAGGTATTTGAATGAGTTCAGGAAACTTGACAAGTAAATTTTATTTGGCAACAATATGCAAAGCAATATTTCATATATAGAAATGTTCAATGCCTTACAATGGTTTGACTTATACTGTTTTGACTTAACGATGGTGTGATAGCGATGCCCATTCAGTAGTCATCGCACTTTGAATTTTGATCTGTTCCCAATCAGTGATATGCCATATGATATTTATGCATATAAACTTTCCAGTGACTGGTATTTAATTAGCTACAGTAATTTTTTATATACTTAGTATCAGTAGGTATTTATTTACTTAACACATTCGTATTCCATTATGATACTTTCCACTTACTGTACGATGGATTCATCAGAATGTAACCCCATCATAAATTGAGAATGGAAAACAAAACATCCAATATGGCTCCTGCACGGTCATTGGTGATAGACAGGTTGAACTGCCTGGGCTTATAGGATAAAAAAGGACCAATTTTATAACTAAGTACCTCATTCACTTTCCCCCACTTTTATATGTCTGTTTGGCAGTAGCACACGAGAGCTGGTGACACGGCACTTTGCGTATAACATTAAAAGTAGGAGAAGCTCTGCTGTGCCTCCAGGTGCTTGTGACCCACCGCTTACTGCAAACATCCTCCATCAAGAGACTCACATCAAACAGTCGCAAAAAAAAAAACCCAACGCGTCCCCAGGGACAAATATATATATTTAGATATGGAGAGTAAATGAGAACACTTTTTTTTAAACCAGCACAAAAAGAAAGGTGAAATAAAGAAAATAATAGACCCTTCAGTGAACAGATGGATTGTGGCTTTTTTCGGGATGGGGCCTTACTGGTAATGTGAGAGGAACCTGAGCAGTTGGAACCTTACTGGTAACATGGGAGCAGATTGGATGGTGTGGAGTTATACCGGTAATGGGAGGGGAGGGGTAAATTGTCCAACAGTATGAAGCCTCACTGGTAATGAGATTGTGCTAAAACCACAGCCTGGCCTTTGGGGCTGCTTTCTGAGGGACATTCAAACCACAATTAGCTCCTCTCGCTCAACAAGTAGAGGACTGGGTTAACAATGCAAAAGTTGTGGGTTCAAATCCCAGGGGACACACATGATTCCCTCTGCTGTAAGTTGCTTTGAATACGAGCATCAGATAAATGAAAGAGGTCACTGACTCTGAGTTGGCTAGTAGGGATGCTGTGAGATAGTTGGCTTGAATTGGTGTGTTTATATGCCTGTGTGTTTCATTTGGATGGTGTTTGGAGTTGCTTCACCTCATGGGCAGGTTGGCCTGTGCTGTTCAATGAACTGCAGACAAGGACCAAGAGTGACTCTGTGGGACTGATGGTGAGTCACGAAGGACTCTTACTGGGTTATTCTGTGTAGATAAAATGTAGCCTTTAAGGTGTGTGTCTCCTTTCACATAAGAACAAGAAAAGCACGAAAAGGCGCACTTCAAAGGAACATGTGTTTGCTTTTTCTTTTTTAGTTTTTTATTTCAGTTGTCTTAGTTTCTTTTTGCCTGGATGTGCAGGAATGTTGGCCATTAAACCAGCCAACCAGGAAGGAATGAGCCCCCTCTTTGCACCATATATCAATAACATTCACAGCCTTACTGGGAACATCTCCAGACTCTGTCCACCTTTCACACAGTGCAGCACTGTAGGTTAGCTTAGTGCTCTGATTATGTCCTGCATAGCCTATTGCAGTGTTTCTTGATCTGGTCCTTGGGGACCCACAAACAGTCCACGTTTTTGCTCCCTCTGGGAGGTGGTAGGGAGCAAGAATGTAGACTGTCTGGTAGGGACCTCAGAGGGAGCAAAAACATGGACCGACTATGGGTCCCTGGATTGGACCGGATTGGGAAACACTGACCTATTCTAACCCTGTTTTCTCTGGTGTCACCAGTAAGCCACTTTATCAGCTACAATTCATCCAGAATTCTGCAATCAGGATAATTACGTGTTCAAGACCCCTGTCCACATGACATCTCTCCACATGCCTTTCCACTGGCTCCCTGTGTCCCATTAAATACATGGTAACACTTTACTTGAAGTAACTTAGTAATTCAGTTACTACTGAAGTACAAATCATGAACAAATATAGCAACTGCATGAAATACATAAACCATTATGATTAATGACGAACAAACATGGGATAAGTGCATAATTAACACATACTTATTGGTTAATTAAAACATTAAGTAAGAGTGTACTACTACAGTATTTGTGCCCCCTTAAGTAGTTAGGAAACACATTGCATTTAACATTCTTCTGCAGACCTACACTCCCCTCAGACCTACACTCCCCCACTCTATCCCAGACCAACACTCCCCGCTAAGACCTACACTCCCTCCCAGACCTACACTCCCCCACTCTATCCCAGACCAACACTCCCCGCTAAGACCTACACTCCCCCACTCTCTCCCAGACCTACACTCCCCTCAGACCTACACTCCCCCACTCTATCCCAGACCAACACACCCCGCTAAGACCTACACTCCCCCTATGATTTTACT
>JAODKF010000044.1:11749754-11760785 GCA_026779585.1 Mormyrus proboscirostris
CCTCTTTGGGGTGGAGTGGGGGGGTGGGGGGGGGGGTGGCATGTGCACCAGCGATGGATGCCGCTTTGTTGCAGCTTTCAATGGGCCCAGCTGAATACCAAAGAAGAACGCAGTCATTGTGCTTCTGGAGGGTTGTGGCAGGGATGAAGAGGAAGATGCAGCGATAATCGATCTGTAATGTGTCCTCTTTCCCATCTCCTTCTGCCTCCAGAGGCCATTCTGTAGTACTCAGCTCCTCTTTCCTCTTTTTATATTCAAACTGCTTGCATTTAATTTTCCTTTTCCAGACGTGACTGATACCCCCCCCATTTCTCCCAGCAATCCACAACCCCCACCCTGGTCTGCCTCCCCTCTTGCTCCAGATCAGAGACTCTGGCTTCGGTCATGGAGGCTCTGGCTCGTGGGTGGCCCCGCCCACATTTACAGCGAATGTGTGTGGAACAGCAGTGTGAGGGAGGGGTGATCGACTTGGGATGGGCTGCTAATGGAGATAAACAAGCAAAAACAACAGCTCATTAAATGGCAAACAGCATGGTTAAATTAAACAAATACGTGCTAGGCGGCTGCCTGGCCAGGGTGCGGGGCTTACTCTCCGGTTTGCAATCATTGGCTGCCTTTGCACCAATGGGAAGGAGTGTGTTCTTCACAAAGTAGCAGAAATGGTACTGTCCTCCCACCCCTCAATGACCTCCTTCGGGAAAGCGGGAGACACACTGATAATATAAATGCTTTTCTTTTCAACTGATATATTTGAATTTTTTTAAGCTTACTGAAGTGCAGCATGGTGACGCCCCCTATTCTTCACTCGAGGTTCACGACACCCAAAAGTTTCCAGATTCCTTCTGTTTGCTACATTTGATTCTCTTTTAACAAAACATGATGGACACACATTGCTACCAGAATTCGCTGCGTTGCACAGTGCAGTTCCTATGGCTCAGGGGCCGAGCCACTGAAAACAGAATCTGCCAGACGCTTCACTGCCCCCTGGAGGCTGATGAGCACTCTGGCGCACACTGAGGGTTACCGCCACGGCAGCTTTCACAAATGCGCAACTGGAGCTGCCAGATAAGGCCCGTCACTGAAAGGCTGTCAGAGCTGTTGGTTTTTCTCTCTTGCAAAAGCAAATGGGGAAGATGTAACACAACAAAGGGCTGCAACTGTGGACTGAGCTATCAGTCAGCATAAAGAAAACAAGAGTGCAAAAAGCTGGAGGCAGAATGAGCCTACTTTTCTTTGGGGCACTGAGAGGCTGTTTCATTGGTAGAGAAGAAATGATGGGTGTCTTTTTTTTGCCACACAAACCCAATGTTCAGGTGCCATTCAGGCAGGCTGGCTACTGTTTACTGGAGCTGTCAGGGTGAGCGCCAGCTTTAGTGGCACAACAACAATGGCCCTTCCTGGGCTCTTAACTTTCAAGCAGTATGAGGCCCTCTTTGCCCCTGCACCACATCCTGTGTCTGAAACAGAGTCAAGAACCAGGAGACGAGGAAATGGAACTGGCGTGCTACCCGAATCAGTCACCCACGCTCTCTGTCTCTCTGCCTTTCAAATTCAAATTTAGGCTGAAATTCATTTCTGAAGAGGGCTTAATTTTGACTTGCACATGTGATGAGATGCATGAGACACGCGGGTCCAGCAGAACACTAAAAAAGCCAAAATCATTTTCTCTCTCCCTCTCTCTCTCTCTCTCTCCACCTGCCTGCAAACCCCTCTCCCCTTCCCAGAAAGTCCCCTCCAGCACTCCCAGAGCAGTGTGGATGGCCAGGAGATCCTAGAGGTAGGTTTTGTGTGTGTCATTTCGCCATTTTGTCTGTCCTGTTCATGCTTTAGATAAATATATCATACCAGACCTGTTACAAGCTATTTGTACTGTACATTTCTGCACTCTATCTATCTATCTATCTATCTATCTATCTATCTATCTATCTATCTATCTATCTATCTATCTATCTATTTTTTTATTTCCTGGTGTTTCCTAGTGTGTGTCTCCCCTGGCCTCTGATGTGTCCCCCTTGCCCCCCCAGAGGAAATGCAAAGCCCGCATACTGATTCTGGTGGTACATGGCAGCCATGCCCTGGACCCAGGGGGTGGTGATGCAGGTGCCAAAGCGGGCGACGTGGCCACGCTTGCAGAGGGCCTGGACTGCATGGCGCGGGCACACTTACGGGCCGGTGCTCCCCAGCACGTGCAGGTCCGCCTGGTGCCCTGCCCTCCCGTGTGCACCGAAGCCTTCTCTCTCATCTCCAAGTGAGTGGTGAGGGGCCAATGGGAAGGAATGTTTAGGTGGAAAGGGGGTGGAGCTAGTGTGGAAAGGGGCAGTCTGATAGCAAAATGCGATTCATTTACCTAAGAAGGGGCGGGGCCAGACAGCTGAACAAAAACAGACCAGAAGAGGGTTGAATTTTGCAGAACATGAAGCTGGATGGCTGAACATCATGGGCACAGCCCCATGCCCTCTACATTAACATACCTGTACCTTTTACTGTACTACAGTTTAAGTGAATTTGTGGGTCAGCATGTTTGTAGAGAGTCCTTTGACTGTGCCCATTCTAAGAAATGGAAGAAGTTTCCTTGCAGTAAGAGCTCAGGAGAGCACTTACACAAAAAATGTTCTGAGGGCAAGATGAAAATGATTGGTTCAGAGAAATAACAAATCAGATTGTAGAAGAGGTAGGCCCAAGCAACTAGAGGAGGGGGAACCAGCCAATCAGATGTCTTGGTCCCACCTCCTCTAACTGCTTGGACCCACTTCCTCTACAATCTGATTGGTTCTCTCTAAACCTATTATTTTTTGTTCTGCCCTAATAACATTTTTGTATAAGTAAAACTCCCACAAGCACAGTGAGAGAAGTACTAGTATTGGATTATGGAGCCTAGCTCGAAAAACGATCACCTTGGATCAGTGGGTTATCGGCTATTGGCTGATGAAGCCAGTGCAGATCCTGATTGTCGCCCACAGCCTGAACCCTTACAGCTGTGAGGAGAGTTGCGTGTCCAGTAGCGTGGACCACCTGCCCCTGGCTGCACTCCCCCTGCTGGCCGTCGCCGCTCCAAGCTACCGGGATGCCGTGGCCATGCTCATCGCCCGCGCCAACCGTGTTTACCGCAGCTTCCTGCAGTCTGAGGACGGCCGCGGGTTCACTGGTCAGGTAAGGAGCTATAACGATTCAACAGTGACAGCATCATATGATTATTGACTATATGTTCAAATATGT
The DNA here is from genome assembly GCA_026779585.1 of Mormyrus proboscirostris. Classification (NCBI taxonomy): domain Eukaryota; kingdom Metazoa; phylum Chordata; class Actinopteri; order Osteoglossiformes; family Mormyridae; genus Mormyrus; species Mormyrus proboscirostris. The sequence goes on from JAODKF010000044.1 coordinate 11,752,971, forward strand.
TACATATTATAGAAATTCCCCTCATAGCTGTTTAATGCAGTAAGGCAATATTTCTGTAAAACGTAAACTCATCCTACTTATCCTATCCAAATTAACCTGTTCTCAGTCTGGTAAAATTTCCTCATAAAAATACCTTTTAATGTCAGTTTCAGATTTATGATGCATGGAGTCTTACACTGAAACATAGTTCTCTAGAAGCTAGCTCTAGGGACATGGAAGTGGTGCAACATCAACACTGTTTATGGTGGAGATGGGGTGCTTCTGACCTCAACTTGGGACGTTTTGGGTCGGTGGAGGGAGTACTTTGAAGACCTCCTCAACCTCACCGACACGCCTTCCAACGCGGAGGCAGAGTATGGGGACTTGGAGATTTCTGGGGCGGAGGTCACTGAGGTGGTTAAAAAGCTGGGCCCCGGGGTGGATGTGATCCGCCTGGAGTTCCTTAAGGCTGTGGGGCTGTCCTGGTTGACATGTATCTGCAGCATCGCGTGGACATCGCCTCTGGACTGGCAGACTGGGGTGGTGGTCCCCCTCTTTAAGAAGGGGGACCGGAGGGTGTGCTCCAACTATAGGGGGATCATACTCCTCAGCCTCCTTGGTAAGGTCTATTCAGGGGTTCTAGAGAGGAGGGTCCGCCAGATTGTCGAATCTCGGATTCAGGAGGAGCAGTGTGGTTTTTCCCCTGGCCATGGAAGAGTGGACCAGTTCTATACTCTCCGCAGGGTTTTGGAGGGTTCATGGGAGTTTGCACTACCTTAAATCCAAATTATCCAGCTAAGTTAAGAAATCCTTCTTTCTTAAATGGACCCCAGTTCTAGCCAGGTTCAGTATTAGCCATTGTTAGCATTATCAGTTGATAATGACGCATTACATGGTATTTTGCGCATACAAACACTGTATCAACATGTACACAGATAGCGGTTGGACAAAAAAAAAAACACAAATAACACATGTGCTAACAAACAACTTTCACTTTTGTTGATGAAGGGTGCAGCCATCTTGAATTCTTAGGTCGGGGTTGCAGAGGTTCTTCCTACCTTTTGAGCCGGAACTCCAGGGGGCTTTCCAGTTGAAATTTCTGAATTTCCGACTTCCGTTACTTCCGTGACTGCATTAAGCTGAGAGGTGACGGACTTTTTAGCAGTCAGAAAGTCTGAGGAAAGAAGCTGTTTTTCAGGCTCACTATCCTAAAGCTGCAGAAACTACCAGACAGCAGGGGGGCAAAGTGGTTTTGGGAGGACTGTGGTGGGTCCCTGATGGTGACAGTGACCCAGTATAATGATATGTAATCAAATATTCATTCACCCATTTATCCATTCATGCATCTTCTAACCACTTCTAACCACTTATTCTGGTCTTGGATCTGCAGCTTGAATTTCAAGTAAGCACCTAACAAGGAATGACCTTTTGACATAGGTGCTGGGGGGCAGCTGTGGGTGGTTTAACCCACAGTGGGGGGAACAGAGTCTTTACAGCAGGGGGTTCCCAAAGTTCGGACCACATACATATCGAACCGCAAGTTAATCTGGACACAGCCGAAAATACACCTTATGAGTCAACATGGTTCATGTAAAAAGGCTTAACATGGTTTGAAGTAAAACGTAGATCCACCAAACCTTTCACACACTTAACTCCCCATTGACAAAGGGTCAAAACAATCAGCGAGCATAAAACCAGGCTTTATTCTTATATGATGATGTCTATATCGAAGGTTATTGTTAAATCATCAAAGTTCATGAATGCTGTTATGTTATTAAAAACTGTTTCAAACAGAAATCTGATGTGGACCTTGGATCAAAAAGTTTGAAAACAGTTTATCCCATATAACAACCTTTATATGGAGTAATGTCAAGTCACTTTTGCAGCAGATTTACAGTATCAGGATATATCTGGATAGCAAATGTAGTGCAGAGAGGGCGTACTGGAACAACAGATTTTCTCTGGTGGGGCGGACATATTTGGTAAGACGATTTATGAACTCGCTATTGGCACCTTGCAAAATGTCTAACAGGCCGGTCAAGCGTGACTCCCTGCTGCCCCTAGGTGTGCCTAATGGGGGACTGTATCGGGGGGGTGCTGTGCTTTGACGCACTGTGCCTCCGCAGCGGATCACCCCAGGGGACACACAGCGACTGCAGCAGGAACAACAGCATGGAAAGCATAAAGGTAGGCTGATGTAGATCCGCACCCTCGCCATTGCCTCCTGAGTGCCGTCCTGCCTTGGGTCCCTAAAACTGGGGTTAAGCGATTACAGTGACACCTCTACTCCAGTATTTCCCAATCTGGTCTGCGTTTTTGCTCCCTCCCAGACAGTTCACATTTCACAGTAGTTTGGAAGGAGCAATAACATGGACTGTCTGTGGGTCCCCGAGGACAGGGTTGGGAAACACTGCTCTAATCTATCTGTCTTCCCTAAGGATACTGCTGGTCTACTAGGGGGGGCCAGCCCCAGCCTGGGCTCTAGCAAGCGGCTCAGCAAGAGCAACGTTGACGTCTCAGCACCTCGCAGGACACTTCGCAGGAAACAGAGCGACTCGTATGACGGCGACCCCAACGGCGGCCGGGGGGGATTCTTTAGCAGGTAGAGACGAAGACTGTGTGGTGTACTGGGTGGGGGGGGGCTGGAAGGTGGCAGGGAGCTTGTGAGATCAGGGGTATAAATTCACAGGAAGGGATTAATAAGAAAGAGGAAAATCAAGGAACAACATTTTGGTGGAAAAGACCTTGTAGACACCCCCCACTGGATGGAGGTCACTGGACAAAGCTTCACAGGACACATCTCAAGGGGCCCTCTAACTCCTCCAATGACCCACTTCCATAGAACACAACTTTTGTGTTTATCAACACAAAGAGAAGTTAAACACAAGGTCTGATGAAGAAGATGATGTGAAAGCTGACTCAATATCAGGCTTGCTGGTGATTTTGGGACCATCTGCAGTGATTTCCCTGCAGGGAAGTAGCTCAGTGCCACCCCCAGTCCCACTGCAGCCCTCAGTGCCTTCCAGGCTGCACCCACATCAATTACAGGCTCCACCTGGCACTGACCTGACCCCACACATGACTGACAAATGATACTCAAGGCAGGAGCAGCTCTGGTGTCACATACAGAATATCAACATGCTCCTGCTTTAATGCAAGAGTAGCGTTCAGGAGTATGAGGGAGAGGGGGCCACAGCACAGGGTCTGGACTTTCCACATTGTGGGACTATTATTCAGCATCCTCTCTTTTTTACAAAAAGCACTCCACATTGACCTTAATGCACCCCCCATCTCATCAATCTCCAATACAAATAAACACAAGTGTCCACTAGGTCCACTAGTGATAGGTAAATTAAGCTTCATGAACCATTTGCTGTACTTTCTGACCCCAGTAGATGGTGCTCTCTGTTCATAAAAGAATGCTCTGAAGCAAACCAAGAGCACCATCTAGTGGTGTCAAAAAATATAGTAGAGGGTTCATGAAATTTCATTTGACCAATAATAATGGCTACAATGGGCCACAGGGACTCAGGCCCAAGCTGAAAGCTGATTGGCCTTCGGAGTGCCCCCTCCCCTGTCACTCACGGATTCAAAGCATATAATTGACTAAAGATAAGGTTGGCCTCTGTATGAATTATGGGTCCCCCTTATGCACCCCCATCTTAAAAAATTCTCCCAGGCCACACCTAAGCTGCTGATAAGGGGGGACATCCTGGACTGAGCTGTGGGTGACAAAAGTAAGAAAATAAGTTACATAGAGAAAAAAACATTAAATGGTGGAATACAAAATATACATCCTTATTTTCCTGTTTTTAAGAAATAGTGCCTCTGGAGACAAACAAATGACCTGATAACTAAAGGGACTTGACTGCCAGCAGCTTGTGAATAGCTTTAGCGGTTAGCTGGACCTCTCATCATGTATTCACATAGCGGATTGCTGAAGGCTGCTATCAGGCTCCGTGGCCTGAAGACGCAGGCTCTCCAGAACAGCTACTGCCGTATTAATGACCGATGATACCGGTTCATGTATTTATTTCTGCAATGCACTCAAACAAAGGAAACAAAGGAGTTGTTTTCACATGCATTCCAATCTATCAGCCAATCAGAATCTTTAGGTTTTTACTTCTGCGCATATATGTCCTAGAATTTTTCCTACCGATTACTTCAACAGGCATGTGAACAAATGCAGTGTATCATTAATACACGTTTGTGTAAAGTAGGGGGTGTATTATTAATGTGGTGTACGCAGTGTGACATCCACTATATATTAGGCTCTGTATTTTTAATGGAGTCTATGCTATTGAATTAATATATTTTTCATGCCGTGCATTTCACAGTGAATCAATGCCGGGTATAGGTGTGTGAATAAATTCAGTGTTATGTGATTTAATGCATTGTACAGCTGTATGTTGTTTTAGTGTATTATCAACATGGTCAGTGGTTTGTGAAGGTCTCGCAGTGTGTTTTAACGTAGTGTATTTGTGAATGAAGCCAGTGTCCCTTCTAAAAGCAGGAAGTTATGCTGAGTGATGTACAGCTCATAGGCTTCTCGTGGCCAGAATCGCTTCATCTTACTTTTGCCTCTATCAATATTCTGCAGCAGTAGCCATCTGCCAGGCCGCTGTCTGTGGACTAAAAATAGCCCTGTGTATGTGCAAGCCTCTCCCTCTGTCTCTCTCTCGCTCTGTGAGTGTGTGCCCCACAAGCATCTGTGCGTATCTATTTATCTGGGCATTAATAACAGAATATCTGTGTTTGTGTAGCAGAGAGTGTGTTTAAGAGCTTTAAGCACTTGTGTGGGCTGTGTCTGTTCTAGATGAGTATTCATCTATAAGCATATGCAGGGCAACTCTTTGTTCAGTGTGAGTGTTCAGCTCAAAGCACCTGCCTGCTTCCTAACTGTTTGCTGAGAGTGTTCAGCTCTAAGGGTCTGTTTGCTTCCTAATAACTGTTCAGCGTGTGTGTTCCGCTCTAAGCACCTGTCTGCTTCCTAATAACTCTTCAGTGTGAGTGTTCAACTCTGAGTACCTGTTTGCTTCTTAATTGTTCAGTGTGAGTGTTCAGATCTAAAGACCTGTCTGCTTCCTAATAACTGTTCATTGTGAGTGTTCTGCTTAAGCCTCCTGTGTGGTCTTTCTGCCCAGCGACCCGCTGCAGGCAGAGGACGGCCTGGTCCAGGACAGTCACTCCAGCCCCGGGCGCCTGGAGTTCCAGGTGTCCAGCTGCTTCCTCCTGGGCTGCCCGTTGGGCCTGGTGCTGGCCATGAGGAGGAGTGTGCTGCCTGAGGGCCAAGGTGGGACTTGCTGGGCCATTGATTCTGAATTCACTCTGTGTACCAAAGGTGGAAATTTCAGGTTGACAAAGTACTAATTCAGACCAAGATTGTGTTTTAACTGTGTTTACTGTGTTTCAGTATAAAGAGTCACAGTCACTCAACTGGTTGGTTGAAACAAAATCTTGGTCTGGATTTGTAGTTGCTGGACTTGAACTTTTCATCGCTGCAATGTACATACTCACACAGTGTCCTCTCACACATCACCTGTAGTCTCCCACCTCCGGCCAGCCTGCTCCCAGATCTACAACATCTTCTATCCCTCGGACCCCTCTGCCTCCCGCTTGGAGCCGCTGCTGCAGCCCCGGTTCCAGCGCCTACCCCCCTTCACCGTGCCCCACTACCAGTCTGACCTGTTGAGTAATGGCATCTCTGCCCTCTTGGGTAAGACGCTTTGGTTTGGAGGGCTCAGAGAACCACCAGCTAGCCCCCACCGTTGATAGGAGCATTTCTTGTGTCTATCACACAGATACCTTAGATTAATTTAGCCTAAATATCACCCCAGCTTTTCCTCTAGCAGTTTACTTTGTACTCTAGATCTCATGAAACATTTTATATTATGGTAACACTTTCTATGATTGCCATGTCTATAAGAATCTATGAACACATTCATAACATATTGCACAAATATGGCTATAAATATTTATAAAAATGCATAAGACGTTATAGAATGTGTATTATGCATTATGAATGCTTTATGAAGCTCTCATCTGTAATGCATTATAATTACCTTCATAATGCAGTTCAAAGCATCCTTAATGCTAATACTGACCATTATAATGCATTATGAAGGTATCTATCTATAGTGCTTCATATGTGAGAGCTTCATTGGAGCTTATGACGTATTATAATCAACATTATAATGCCTTATGATTGTCTATAGAAGATGCTGTAATGCTTTAATTCTTATATCGACCAATATAATGCGATATGAAGGTATCTATACTGTATTATAAAAAAACAGCTTTTAGTAAAGTGTTACCCATATTTTTAACACCACAACCATGAATTATTTAGTATGATGAGAGATGGTCTGTCCTTCAGTAATGGTAAGGTTTGGTCATATTGATTGCCAGCTCTGCCCTATTTACCCCCCCCCCATCCCCTAAGGGAGCCATTGTAGGTCCACAAGGGCTCAGAGATTATTTACCAGTTGATGAAAAAGATGAGGGATGTTCTATAGCAAAAACTAGACGAGCATAAGGGACAAGGTGTGCACGCTGAGCGTGATGAATTTAAATCGATGCAGTAAATGACCCATTGAGTCATTTGATAATCTGACATTTCAGTGGTAGGTTACTGCAAAGACAGTGGGGGAAAAGAGGGAAGAGACAGGAGGAGAAGGAGAGAAAAAAAAGAATGGGAATTGGAGAGAAGGAGCAAGGAAGAGATTTGTGGAATGGCTCCTTAAGATCATTAATTGAAGGAGTGAAGTTTTACTCCATTGCTCATGATTACAATTCATCAGAATTCTTTTCAAAGCTAAATGCCCCGCTTGGTCCCTTGTGTCCCGTGGGTGACAGGTAACCCTGGACTCCGGGCTGGAGGTGAAGAGGTCCGCCACACAATGGTGTGATCAGATCCAAGGTGCACTGGTTCAGCCGGCAATTCTCAGGGGACTATACATGTGATTTTGGGAGCATTACAGGATATTCGAAGATAAAACCAGACTAAGGCCTGAGGGCTAATCAGCAAGCTGGAGCCCGAATTTCTCACACATGAAGCATCCTGAGTGGAAATAAGAGCATGATCCCTGCCAATACTGGTCCAGCCACCTGCGTCCTGGCCTATATTACCAACAGCAGACTCATTTAGGGCTACATTCTGAGATCTGCTGCTCCCTCCTCGTTCCTTCTTCCCTCTCCAGCTGATGCCATTCAGGGCAACCCCACAGTGTTCGCCGAAGCTCAGACTCCTCCCGAGACCCCGGAGCAGCGAACTGGTCTCGTCAGTAATGACAACGAACCTTTGGGCCACAGTGCAAGCCAACCAGACGACATTGTGGATGAGAGTGAGTGAGGTGTTATTGATCGGCCTGTCCAGCAGGTGGAGCTCTCTCTCCTACATGCCTAGAGGCCATCATCAAATTGATTACATTTACAGTATTTGGCAGACGCCCTTAGCCAGAGCAACTTACATAAGCAAGAGGGTCCAACTGCAGACGCCTGTAGAGTGGAGTGTTGGGAAAGTGCAGGTTTTTTTTTTTTTGGAGAAGAGGTCAGAGTATAATATCAGAAGTGCTATTTCAGGTATTTCTGGAAAAGGTGTGTTTTAAGTCATCGTTTGAAGACATTCAGTGACTCAGCTGTTCGGACATCTAGGGGGGGTTCATTCCACCAACTCGGTGCCAGAACACAGAAGAGCTGAGAGATGTGTCTTCCTTGTGCCTTGAGGGATGGTGGGACCAGTCGAGCAGTGCTGGAGGATCGGGGTGTGATGAGGTCTTTTAGGTAGGATGGAGCCAGATCATTTTTGGCTTTGTATGCGAGCATCAGTGTTTTGAA
>JAODKF010000044.1:11762191-11777368 GCA_026779585.1 Mormyrus proboscirostris
CACGCCCCCCCCCCCCCCCTCATACAGCTAAATCACCTCAGACCCACCCCCCCAGCAGACTGAAGCACATGTGACCTTATGAATGACGTTAGAGGAGGCTGGTCTCCAACTAAGGGCCTTAGCTGTCTGCTTTGCCATCAGGTGATGTGGTGCGATTGCCTGAAGAGTCAGGAAGCTGATGGTCCAGACTCCACCCTCTTCTCATCAGGCCCACGCGAGAAGTGGCTTCGCAGGCGGACGCATGTCAAGCTACGGGTAAGCGCATGACCATCGCTGGGGGGGGGACGGGTGTCAGTCAGGGTGACACTTCATTGCGAAAATCCCATTAGCCAGTAAACTTCCATTAACCGTTTTTTCTGTAGGGTAATCCAAGTACCTTAAATGAGTAACATTTAGAGATGGAAATTTCAGGTCCAGAAAGTAAAAATCCAGACTGTGATTCTACTTCAACCAACCGAGTATAAAGAGTCAGGCTCAACTGGTTTGTTGAAACGAAATCACAGTCTGGATTTTTACTTTTTGAACCTGAAGTTTCCACTTCTGTTAACATGTAACCCAGTATGACAGAGATCTGGCCCCGGATTCTAAATCCTGGCCATATTTAATAATTACTGATTCTGATTGGCCACAGAGGCTTCACACCTGGCTCATAGGTAAAAAAGAAGACTGGAAAATCAGCAGTGCTCAGCCCTTGAGGGCCGTAATAAGAATAGCCCTGCTGTAGGATGTTCATTGGCTTTCATTAGCAAATATCCCTGTAGGATAATCTGTTAGACAAATGACATTAGTTGACATATTTAGAATTACTACTTCTGTTAAATGTTTATGCCAACCTGCTTCTGAAGACCTATTACTGTCAAACATAATTCAGTTTTGTACATCCCAGACGTATCTTAGCCACCTAATGTGATGCAGGACAAATGTGCAGTTCAGATCACCACTGTGAGCATGAGGAAACAGTAGTTAGGTCTCAGTCTGCAGAGGAACAATGCAAACCTGTCCTCATTTGATCTGTTGTAGCCATATACACGTCATATGACACATGTTTAGCCAATTGTGGCCCAAGGGCCTGTGGAGTCCATGTCACACTGCTGGGCTGAACGCCAGTACAGTTCCCCAGGATTCAAAGCACTTTCAGTATTGTGGGTTAGGTCTCACACACTGGTGGGTGCTTGATTCCAGAATATGACGGCTAACCACAGAGTGAACGACATCATCGCGACAGAGGATGGGCCCCAAGTGCTGGTGGGACGCTTCATGTATGGACCCCTGGACATGGTGACGCTTGCTGGAGAGAAGGCACGTTCGATAGACGGCCCTCCACCAATGGCACTTCACAGCGGCATGCCTATCGCGGCCTGTAGCACCTCCTAGAACTTGCGGATTCAAACCTTTCCTTGCACGTTCTTTTGGCTGTTAAGTCTCACATACTGCAAAGACAGGCTCGTTCCCGCTCTGACTACTTCAGGCGCACGTAGAGTATATCCCAAGCAGAGCCGAGGGCAGGCTGTAAAGCCTTCTCCCCCTGTGTTCACCCAGGTGGATGTCTACCTAGTGACACAGCCCCCGTCTGGGCGCTGGATGCACTTCGACACAGAGGTGACCAACAGCAGCGGAAGGGTGACCTACACCATCCCTCAGGAGAAGAAGCTTGGCGTGGGTGTCTACCCCATCAGGATGGTGGTCAAGTGAGCAGACATGAAGCTCTTATTGGATGGTCCACAGAAGTTAAATCATTAGTTGTCTAGTCTATTTTTTTACATTCATACCTGAGTTATGTTCACATTACACAAACAGTCCAGTCTCCTTGACCTCTAACCCCAGATGGACCATGTGACCCTTCCAATCCCTGTGTTCCCCCCTCACACCTGCTCCAGGGGTGACCAGACTCGCGCAGAGGCGTGCCTGACAGTGCTGCCCCGGGGAATGGAGTGCGTGGTGTTCAGCATCGACGGCTCTTTCGCTGCCAGCGTCTCCCTCATGGGTAGCGACCCCAAGGTCCGACCGGGCGCTGTGGACGTGGTCAGGTAAAGACAGTAGTCTGTGCGACACAGACAAAATGCAAGACGAACCCAAGGTACGAGCATGTGTATCTGTGTGCTCAGGCACTGGCAAGACCTGGGCTACCTGATCCTCTACATCACGGGCCGCCCGGACATGCAAAAGCAGAGGGTGGTCTCCTGGCTCTTCCAGCACAACTTCCCCCAGGGAGCTGTCTTCTTCTCTGAGGGGCTGGTGCACGACCCCCTACGTCAGAAAGCCATCTTCCTGCGGAACCTGGTTCAGGAGGTACTGCTGTACACAAGGTGGACACACACATACGATATGGCACGAGTCAACAATGCGCGCTACTGTGATCCATGTGCCTTTACAGCTAAGTGCTGTCTGTCCACCATTGTGGATCTGAATACTTACCTCTACACTCTGAAAGCTCACCACTGTCGTTCACGGGTACCTATTTCCTTCCCTTCCCAGTGCCACATCAAGATCATTGCTGCCTACGGCTCCACAAAAGACATCTCCGTCTACAACATGCTGGGCTTGAGTTCAGCTCAGATATATATCGTGGGCAGGCCATCCAAGAAACATCTAAACCAGTGCCAGGTACGTCGTCAGAGTCTGACACGTGATCTAAAACAAGCGCTTGGGTTAAAGTTCACTTTCTTATGGCAACATCCCCTGCATTGCTGCTCTCAGACTTGTATATATACAAGAGGTATTTATAGGTAGCAAGGACACTTACAGCTGGACTTTGAAACAAAGTTAATGACTGTGCCAAAGAGAACTGCAGATAAGATTTTTATGTGTGTGTCCCACCCTTCTCTGGCTCCACCCCTCTCCCCCCTATCCACACCTCCCTGGCTGCGGTCAGTTCCTGAGCGAGGGTTATGCGTCACACCTGACCTCTCTGCGTTTGAGGCAGCGCTCCCGACCCAAGCAGAGCCAGCCCCCCGGATGTACTGTGCTCCGCGAGTCCTCCCTAAGCCTGGCCGCTGAGCCCGACTTCCTGCGCAAGCGTGCCCACCTGCGCCGCACTATGTCAGTGCAGCAGGCGTCTGTCCAGCCCTGCACCCCCGGCACCAAACCAGAGCGTGCCCAAAGCCAACCCGAGTCCGTCAAAGACAACGGTGGCGGCCCTGGTGGGGTGGCAGGCCCCTGGGGACGGGGTCGTGCTGTATGGCCTCGGGGATCTGTACACCGTGAGGATACCGCCCCCTGATGGCCAACCCGAAACTTTCCGAGGCGTGTGAGTGGAGCCCCAGAGACCGATCAGCACACCATTTCCTCTGTTGTGACCCCGCCCTCATTCCACGCAACAGGCCATCGAGCTAAGAAGGAGACCCTCACTGCTCTGCGATGGCGGCCGCAGATGGGTTGCCGTGGTGATACCAGGGGGGAGCAGCTTAGGGGTTTGCGGGTGGGTTGGTCAGAGAGGCTGCAGAATGAGACCTGCAGCTCAGAGAGGAGCTATCAACATCAAAGAAGAGCAGAGAATCAGATTTTTGGAGAGTGGGGGTACAGATTTTGACTAACTTCTTACTAGCTCCCCCCTCTAGCTAGGAACAACATGCTCCTGAATCACTGAACTCCACTTGACAACAAGAAAAAAGACCAGTTGGTAACTAGTAATGTTTCAGATTCTGCACCTCCCCTAAAGTGACCAATGGTGAGCTGGTTTTCACAGGTAGCCAAAAATACTGACTGATAGCACACAGGCCCCTGTGAGACACAGAACGCAAGCACATCTCAACGATGCCGGCAGAGGTTGATCGGAAATCTCACCCCATCTGAGCCAAAGTTGTCAGGAATATGTTAGTTACTGCATCACATTTGTCTTGGTCCTACAGGTGTGAAGTACCATCTGCTGACTACTGGAAAATACATCAACGATCCAACAGATATAAACGTTTAACATCTAAAACAGAAAGTTGTACAGAAAGATAATTTTTCTCCAAACATGCTGCAAATATTCTTTTTCCAAGACGGTAAACTACAAGCAGAAAACTAGACCATCATCACAATGCTTTAAAGCTGATTATTGCCAGTGAAGACAAGTGTGCTTAAGGGACTTTGGTCAGTCTGACAGTCTCTCTCTTACAAGTACACAAAAGCATATAAACACAGGAGATACTTGTTTTTTTTTTATTTTATTTATTGGACAGTTTAATAAAATTGCTTAGCACAAAACCCCTTTGGCTTGAGCTGTCCCAGATATTTTAAACTCTGCGTATTCTGATGTGGAAGAATGCCTAAACAAATTTGGTACACTTGTCAGGGGATTGCCCCGGCTAGTCCCTGAAGATGAACCTCCTCACTAGAAATTGGACCAAAAAATCAGGCAGGTGTGTATATACATTTTTTTCAGGTGGATTGTTAAAAGTTCTGCTACTTCACTCTGCCTATGAGTATCAGTGTTGTTCCAGACTGTCCTCCCCATAGCTGGCTTTGGCTCTCAGAACAGGTTATGTCTCTGTCACCATTGGAGAAGGCCCAGAGCACATCAAGTCACATAAACTGCAAGCTACTAGAATTATAGCATATGACTTATCCAAAACCAATAAAACGGCAACATTTTTATTATGGCTGCATATGAACATTTAAAAATATAATTTATGTCCCATTTGGAAAACAACAAGCACGGTTAATTAGACAAGTGGGCAGCATACAGCAGATAGACAGAGGACAAAACATAAGGTACAACACACAGGTCAGGAATTCAAAGAGTGTTTAGACCTTTCTTTCTAAGAGAGCAGCAACAAGAAGACAGTAAATGGCTGGAACTACAACATGGCTCAACACAAGCCGCTTCGGAGCATTAATCTACGTGTATGTGACTGTAAGGGTGACGCACCAAACACAGACCCACATGTGACACTGAGTAGCATGTGGGGATCTCGCCAGATAACGAGGCTCGTTGGCATTTTTAAAACAGTTGGCTCCATGGGACTGAGCTCCCGTCAAGCACTAGTATAAAAATACACTTTTTATAAAAGTTATTAAAATACATTAAAAGTAAAAAAACATGCACTATTAATATTATAGTTAGTGGTTACAGATCAGTAGTGGGATACAACGAGAGGCGGACATTATATTTGCATTTAGTTTCAGTTCATTGCCACTGTTAGTAGTACATAGTGTAACAGGCTTATTGCATAAATAGAGTTTTCACAACCTTCATTTTTCATACATGTCATTTAAGCTCAGGCCTTGGAACCGAAGAATACAGCAGCACCACGCAGGACCACGTCATCTACGCTGCAGCTTGACCCGTACGAATAAACACCAAGGTCATTAAAGTATCATTCATGAAAAAATGTGGAGATCCATGCCCTCCGATGAAACACTGATCATCCTGAATAGTAATGCTTTGGTTTATTTACAAAGCACAGTCAGCATTTGGCAACACAAAGGTGGAATAGGGTGGGAAAAAAATAACACGAAGTAAACTGACAGAATTAAAAGCACAATGTAACAGAGCCAGGAGGACAGAAGTCAAACCTGAATCTAAGTGGCCTTGCGTATTTTTGACACCGCCACGTCAGTCCAGCTGTGGACCATCTTCTGTATCTTTTTGGTTTCGCAACGGATGGAAGCCCTGGTGAGCCTTTGAGGCGGGTGACCCCTTGCCGCCTTATAGCCTCCCACCATCACGCTGTGGTAGTTCTCTATGGCCTGGGCCCTGTGTGAGAGAAGTCGAGGTTAGCAGAGGCGGTCAAGTTTCAGGACACCAGCTGTGGAGCAGCTAAGCGAGCCAGACTGACACATTAAGCACAGCACGGGGTTGGGGGTTTGACCAGCAAGCGAGTTCCTGAGCTGTAGGACTCAATAAGTGCATCGTCATGCAGCTGCAGCGCACACTATACATCATCCACAATGACAAGAAGCAGGATCTCAGCATGCCAGGACATCAAACAGCAGCAATGCAGCTTCACGTTCAAAACAGAAAACAAACAAGCAAGAACATTAGGTGTTAAGGAGCTCTCACATGCTCAGACCAGCAAAACGTCCCTGGGGTTAAGGAGGCAGGATTAGAAACCAGACACTATAGCTGCAGATGCTTACCTCAAGCTTTATTCCACAATACGAGAGTATCTGAACTTGCTGATGGCAAAGAAAAACATCGTTATTTTGCCTTTGTTGCCAGTACACTACTCTGCTGCAAATGTAAGCACCCAACTCAGTCTGAAAGTTAGAGGAAAACACTACTGTAACGCCACCTAGATTCAAGCAATTAAAAAAAATACATATGGATGAATCAGGAGGCATGGTTGCTCAGTACACAGGGATAGAGGTTCAAATCCTGCCCCTGCTCAGCGTGTGGGGCTTGTGTTGACTCTCATATTGTGCAGGTTTTCCCATGGACACGTTGGCTCCATCCAAAGACATGCAGTTAGGCTGATGGGTGCATCTATATTGTCATGTGTGTGTGTTGTGCAAAGGACTGAAAGTCTATCCAGGGGCACCTGTGTTTTTAAATCCTGTTTCCTGGGATTGACTTCAGTGACCCTGTCCAGTACAAAGGATCATAAGATGGATAGATGTGGTCAGACATAAGATAGAACAAATTCCAGCTGATAACACATTTCACCTGCTGGTCCGGAAGGTTGTAGGGTTTGAATCCCGTTGCCAGTAGATTAATATCACTGTTGGGTTCCAAATCTGTGTGGGAGTGTGTGTGTGCGTAAACATCTCTCTCTCTCTTTCATGAGACAGCAAGATGGGTGAAAACCACCCAATTTTCAAAAAGAGATCAAAAAAGTACCTCTGTTCTATATAGTGACCATTACAAAGCACCAGCCTTTGTTACTCCCTTCACACTTTGAAAGAATGAAAAAGCAAAAAGATGCATTGAATCTTGATCAAAAGACTTTGCACAGTGCTAAGACCTTAGAACCACTTCACATGTGGTTGTGGTATTGGAAGTGTAATATCCAAAAAGGCCATTAAAAACTACCAGTAGATATAACGGTCATGTGTTTTTTCTTGTATTCTTATCGAAGAGGGAATGCAGCTTAAATTTTTGTAAATGCATCCAATGAAACCCAGCACCCCACAAATCAAAAACACAACAAAATAAAAACGCAAACTGAAATTTTCAAGAGAGCTGTGGTTTTCACAGCTGTGGAGAAGAGCGAACATGATCAGAGACACACACACAGTTTGGAAGCCCATCCCACTCCCTCTCCAGCTCACCTCTCATCCCTTCCGATGACATCATCTAGGGCTTGCGAGAGGTTTTTCAACCTCCTGAGGCCGGCGGACACAGACTCCAGGTCCACGTCAAACTGCCTACGATGAGGGGAAATGGGACGATTTAAGCAAAGGGCAGAGCGTTTGATGGCCTTTCACAGCCAAAGGTATTTAGCGTGTGTAGTAATCTGGGCTTAACTCTCCTGAGGGGAGAGCCTTCTTACCTCCGAAGGCTCAGTGTGTTGGGGGATGCGAAAGGACTCTTCAGTGCCGCCACCCGAACCAGCTGTCGTCTGGAGCCCCCGGCCCTCAAAGTCACACCTGGAATATTCCCACCGCGAGGGGTCCTCCTGCCAGCCGACTGCGGGGTGCATGGCTTGTTCCTTGTAGGCGTGACAGCAGCAGACGGCCTACGTGCTGTGCAGTGAGCCTGATCGCATCTCAGAGATGGCCCCTCATTCTCCTCATCCTCGGGGTTCTGGCTGGGACTTGCCACCAGAAACTCATCTCTGACACTGCACCTCCTCTGGAGTTTCTGTGAAGCCGGGGGGGGAATT
The DNA here is from genome assembly GCA_026779585.1 of Mormyrus proboscirostris. NCBI lineage: Eukaryota > Metazoa > Chordata > Actinopteri > Osteoglossiformes > Mormyridae > Mormyrus > Mormyrus proboscirostris. Next base: position 11,769,940 of record JAODKF010000044.1, read on the forward strand.
ACTATGAAAATGATGCCCAAAGTTCAGCCATTATGGAATAGAACTCCCATCTCAAACTGTAACACAACCCTCTCAGACCTGATATGCCCCACCAATGGAGTTGCGAGCGCTGCGTGTAAGGAGGCGGAGCTTATAGCCAGGGTGAGGAGCCAGCCCTACAGTGGGAGGGACGTCGGCTTGTGACTCCATGGGTCTTAGCGGGAGTCGTGAACGTAGGGAGAAGCGCAGGGATCTCAGTGATGAGGAGGAGTAGGAGTGTTGTGGTGCTTCGGGGGTGCTGTCCAGCCCGTCTGACTCGTCAAGGGCTGAGTGCGAACGCCAGATCCCGCTGACTGCCTGGACGACAGAAGATGCCATGTCAAATGCTGACCTGTAGAAACTGCAGAAAAATAAACAGGAGAAAGGTTACATGCTGAGTACGGATCTTTGGGCGTTGCAGTTAACTATGTGGTGTGAAGCATTACAGTTCTTAATTTTTAAGTTAAAAGTTTTTAATTCAGTTCATCTTCAGTGTGGTTTTATTAATTTTTATTAGATTTTATTTTAGAGATACATTTAAGGGAATAGGGTACAGAAAATGGACATATTTCCATTTAGCTTTTATATACTTTAACTGTTTCAGTTTAAGTCGTAGCAATTTAATTTCTAGGCATAAACTGAAAATTATTCCATGCATTATTTTTAAAATGTTTTTATTTCAGTTACTTTCTGACATTATATATGTAGTTTTCGTTTCTCTGTAGTTTTTTATTTTCGTGTTGTATTTTATCGCACTAACAACGATAGTAACCCTGAGCCGGACAGATTCCGAACCGCCGGACCGCCCCTTAAAAATCTGATTAATACTCCATATGAAAAGTCTCCGTAAGACTGAAATAAAAGAAAAGTGGAGTGACCATAATAAACATTTTTTATCAGAGTGTCTCCTTGTTTTACCAAAACCAATCTTTTCATCGGACTAATGTCTTATCAGAAGGCTCCTTTAAAAGAGACCCACTGGCTGTGATTTACCCCTTTCGCTAATGTTAAGATAAAATGTTCCTTTCGCTCAACATGTAAAAACTTGCTAGTATGTCATTTCTTAATAGTTATTAATACATATTTTATACTTACCGAAGAGTTCTTTATTGACAAAGGTTGCAGGACGAAGCATAAACAGACGGACAGACACACCCAAGAAGTCTTTATGCGCTTCGATTTGAATTCGCCCCCCGCCCAAAGCACGCGAACTTCCCCGCGCAGCCGATTGGTTACCTCCGACGTCATTTCCGCTTATCCGAGCGCAATGAATAAATCCTCTAAAAAAAATTCCGTTGCCTCGCTGTAGTCCATGGAGACGAACAGCCTTCCAGAGGGTGTCGTCCTATAATGGGTGGATCTGTTCTCAAATCATAATATCAAAAGGGAAGAGAAGATCCAGAGCCATAGAAGAAAGAAATAGCAATAAAATGCAAACAATCCGGCTCTTTTGTTGTAAACTTTGACATGGAACGCAGCACATGTATTTTGCAAGGGGATCTTGAGTTTAACCTAGGTAAACTTCAATATGTAACTTATTTAATGGTTTTATTTCTCTTGGTATTGCAATATTACTATTTCAACTGTAAGGTGGAAATCAATGAGTAACTAAGGCAATCACAGAGCCATTGTGCAATAGGTTCGTTTAATTGTATGGAAACTAGTGTGGGTTTGTCAGCGGCACAAATTTTGGTTAATTCAACAGTTAATATGGTTCTTCTGCATCTCAGCTGAAACTTTTATGCAGTACACTACCATGGTTTGAAAGTCTGCCCTGGCTCTAGGTGTATGGTGTTTGCACATTTTTCCCATATCATTGTGTGGTTTTCTCTGGGTGGTCTGGTTTCATCCCACAGTCCAAATACATGCTAAGATGAATTGGAGTTACCAAATTATTCATAGGTGTGAATGCTTGTGTGCCCTGCGATGGGTTGCCGCCCCATCATGCATTATTCCCTGCCTTACCCCCTTAGCATCTGGGATAGGCTCTGGACTCCCGCCACCCTGAATGGGACAAGCAGGTATAAAAAACGGGTGGCTGGATGAAGGTTATTGATAAGTTTATTGGTTGTATTTTGCCTATATGCATTTCTGCTTTAGTAATAACTTGAAGACAGAAACAATAAAAAGCCACAAGGGAAATGTCAATGGTTTCATAAATTTAATTATTTCCGTTTGATCTCAGAGTGAAAGTGGCCTGTTGGCATTTCTGCGAGTTTTTGGTTTTATTAGGATTCAGGGACTGGGTCCGTTGGGGCTCAATGGCCCATACCATGTTTCGAGTTCTTTGGACAATTCTCTACCTGCAACACTGGAAAAAAAATATGAATCAGATTGTGCTGAGCGCATGCCTGTGTGGTACATAGGCGAGTAATTACGATGGGGGATGAGAATCAGTACCTTGGTGATCCTCTTCCACCTCGAAATGAAAGCCAAGAGGACAGTGCAGACGACCACAACTAATCCAGCGATTACTGGTGCCAGGGGGAATTTCATCTTCATATCTGGTTGAAGGAGGATAAAAATCAAGAGCATTCAGCTATCAACACACCACAGTGAGTTCTCTAGCTGTTGTGATCAGTCAACATTCTACAGCCATGCAATGATTTGAATGATTTGAAAGGGAGATGTGAAACAAGCATAATATTTAATTTGAAGAAAACTGCAGAATACTGAAGAATACTGCATGCTACTTTCCTGCAATGTGGCTTTGAAGTAACATAAATATTGGTAGACATGATCAGAAAATAAGTACAGGTAATAGACCAACATTGATTTTTGCATTACAATAATAAATTCTACTCAAAACCTATTTAACAGTGTTTTGCTGTTCATTACTTTGCAATATCCTTCTAAATTTATTACATAGACTATAAATATAAAAATGTACTTTTTTTCGGAAAACTTCCACCTCGGTTACCTTTCTTTTTTGATTAACTTTATGTTTTGAAATAAATATTTATGCTTTAAGTATTTCATTTTTGCTTCACATCAGTGAAATTTTCATAAAATTTAAATAATCCCTGCTTTAGGAAACCAAAATATTATTCCTTATGAAATTAAAATATGTGTTAATGTGGTGCTGATTTTTAGTACAATGAACACTGTAGAATGATAAAATTGAACTATATCTCCCATTCAAGAGTGACAGGGATCAAGAATATCATAAAAAAAGATGTGTGATAAGAGCCACTGGATAGTGCAGTGGTCGGGAAAAGGATGAAGGACAAAGTCCATCTAGGTCAAAGTTCATGCTGGTCTGAATCCCCTCTTGAAAGCTGTTGTTTTGCTTGCATAGTGAAGTTCATGACCTTTGACTGAAGATCTATGAACATCCAGCTCAAAGAGTAACACTGCGTTATAATGAAAGCTATTTTATATGTAAGTGGAGTTTCCCAATCCTCAAGGACGCCCAGACAGTCCACTCCCAGCCAATCAACTCCAAATCCCTGGTGCTAACATTGGGAGCTGGAAGAGAACAAAAATGTGAACTGTCTTGGCATCCTCGCGGACTGGGTTGGGAAACGCTGATCTAAGTAAACGAGTGAAGTTAAGGACCTTCCACTGTGAGCAGGAAGAACTTGGTCCTGGTTCCAAACATGGGGGAGGAGACCATACAGCTGTACTGGGCCTCATGGATGGAGCGCTGGAGCTGGGTCATGGAGAGGCGAGACTCCCGCCTGTCATGGACCAGAAGAAATCCGCCACTGGACAAGTCCAGAGCTTCACCGTTTTGCTGCCAGCTCACCGTCACCTGGGGGTTTGAGTAGGTGTCGCAAATGAGGGTCACTGAGCTACCTTCCTCTGCAGTGACATTCTCTGTGCCAGAGAACTCTGGAGAGACTGGAAAAGGGGGAGGGGGCAGGTATCCATTAGCATCTAGGTCACATCATGTCACAACTATGGTAACCCAAACACAAATGCTATGCAAAAATCATTATACTAATTCAACAAGGAGATCTCCATCATACATAGCATTTATCCTCTAAATCAGAAGTTTTTCCAAAAATGCAAAAAAATATATATTTTAAATGGTCCAAGTTTTCTTTTTTACTTGGCACCTCCCACACACACTTTCTGAAATTAAAATGTTACTAATCTGTTGGCAGATTTGGGCATCCTATTGAGGAATTTAATCATAGTAATAACCCCCCAGCTTGCCAAATTTTAATGTATCGAAAGGGGTTGCAAGACTTGACCAATGTCTCCAGACAAAAACAGCATGCTGCCTCACTGATGCTGTTACTGCCCTGACACTGCACACAGATCCTGTTACTATGCTGACACTGCACACTGATGCTGTTACTACCCTGACACTGCACACAGATCCTGTTACTATGCTGACACTGCACACTGATCCTGTTACTGCCCTGGCATTCACAACACACATATGCTGTTACTACCCTGACACTCATTGCACACTGATGCTGTTACTACCCTGACACTGCACACTGATGCTGTTACTACCCTGAAACTGCACACTGATGCTGTTACTACCCTGACACTGCACACAGATCCTGTTACTACGCTGACACTGCATACTAATGCTATTACTACCGACACTGCACACAGATCCTGTTCCTGCCTTGACACTGCACACTGATGCTGTTACTGCCTTGACACTGGACACTGATCCTGTTCCTGCCTTGACACTACACACTGATGCTTTTACTGCCTTGACACTGCACATAGATCCTGTTACTGTCCTGACACTGCACACTGATCCTGTTACTGCCCTGACATTCACAGGACACAGATGCTCTTACTGCCCTGACGTTCACAACACACATATGCTGTTACTACTCTGACACTGCACACTGATGCTGTTACTGCCCTGACATTCACTGTATACTGCTACTGTTACTGCCCTGACATTCACAGCACACAGATGCTGTTAATACCCTGACACTGCACACTGATGCTGTTACTGCCATGACATTCACTGTACACTGATCCTATTACTGCCCTGACATTCACAGCACACATATGCTGTTACTGCCCTGACACTGCATATTGATGCTGTTACTGCCCAGTTATTCACTGCATATTGATGCTGTTACAGCCCAATTATTCACTGCACACTGATGCTGTTACTGTCCTGACATTCACTGTACACTGATCCTGTTACTGCCCTGACACTGCACACTGATCCTGTTACTACACGGACACTGCACACAGATCCTGTTCCTGCCTTGACACTGCACACTGATGCTGTTACCGCCTTGACACTGGACACTGATCCTGTTACTGCCCTAACATTCACAGCATACAGATGCTGTTACTGCTCTGACATTCACAACACACAGATGCTGTTACTGCCCTAACAGTCACTGCACACTGGCTCTCATTGCAAAGCACACGCAAAGAACTACAAACACCATGGCACCCCCCCTGTCCCAGCACTCACAAAACACCTGGAGCTGCATGGAGGCATTGACGCTGGCATTGCTGTGGAGCTGGCATGTGAAGGTGACGCCATGGTCCTCCCGCGACACTGATTCCAGGCACAAGCTGCTCCTGGTGAATCGGTTCTCCTCCTTCAGGAGGACTGGTGACTTGTTCCGCAACCACCGTAGCTCTGGTCCAGGATGGACCTCCACATTTTCAACCAGACAGGTGAGAGACACTGTCATGCCCTCATCTGAGCTCACCACACTTCCATTGGATAGAGGGCTGGAATGAACACTGAGCACTGGTGCAGGAAGGTCACGGATATCATCATCATCATCATCAAACAATGTTGTAAAATTTTAAAGGTAAAAGAACAGTAATGTTTGACTATTACACTGTATTTATATTCCGAATCGATATCACGCAGCTGACTTGCTTTTTAAAACTGCAATTTAAACTTCTCAAATGCAAGCAACTGGAAAATATTGCTCTTTGTAGGAGGCACACTAAATCAAATAAAGCACACATTCAAGCACACTTATCACGGAATATTGTCATATGCTTCATATACTTCACATCAAGCACTTATTTTTTTGTGTGCGTCTTTATTGATTTTTTTCCCATGGGAAATAATGTGTGCGTATTAAATCTGCTCACGATAATCATTCTGCTTTTATATGCCACATAACCGCTACATGTGTTTATTTTTGGCCTATTTATTCATTATTATTTACATCGCAATCGTTGCTCACCTGCCAATTGAGAGGCGCAGTGGGGAATCAGCAATAGGTGGAAAGCAGTTAGTATCGTTTTCATTTTAACTGAAGACAGACCTATAAAACTGAAACGTGGGAATTCAGCAAACATAACATAACTAAGTTTTCAACAGCTGGTAGTCACCTGCTGAGTTAAATTAAAATGTCACTAAATAAGTACAAAAGTAAATAGGCTATGTTGTCGGATAAGTGTGTAAATACCATAATTAATTAAAATAAATAAATATTGAACATAAACAAACCTGGCAAATAGGCTACAGAAACAGTGTCGATTAAGGTGACCCAATTTGCAGATCAACACAATCAGGTGACAGAAAAACTTTCATTAGGCCTGTACAGTGATAGTTTTCTCATCTATACCCATACATCCTGAATTATGATAGTATCTATACATTAAATTTTCAACGAGGCACAGACTATAAGCAGAACGCAGAATACAGGCTTCTGTACTCACTTCTTCGGGTCCGCGGGACACTGCAAGTTGACTTCGGCGGATGGCGCAATCCTAGTGAAACAAGGAAAAGCTTTGCTTGCAGGGTTTTAATGTTTATAAGCGTTTTATAGCATTTTCTCGAAGAGACGCGCCTCCCTTGTACACAGTTCCAAAAGGTTTATAATGTTAATTGAGTTGCACAAAGAGGACCCGATGGCTGCCCAAGCAATTTCTTTGTTATTACAGCTGCCGGGAGAACGGGATGTCCTGTACGGAGAATTCATTTTAGTAAATTTTAGGAAGATGTCTTTTAGCAAGACGATTTTTAAATATAGAACGGAGAATAACCAGAAAAGCATAATAATATTGCAATGCACACTAACTTAAAGCAAGAAGACAAAAATCAAGCAATTCCGCATGTGGCGCAATTTTGATAGAATTTGTTTATTTTTGTACTTTCTGGATCGAAAGGCTGTGGCGAACACATTTCACAGTAAATTTGATTTATTCCTGCGAAAATAATCTAAAATCAAATTTATTTGAATAGTAAAAGTATAAAAGTAGCATAACTTTTCGAATGTACAGTAACATTGTAGTTAGGAGCATAAATGAATGTTAAGGATGGCGCCATTTTATTTGCGTTTATGACTATAATGACTTGGTCCCAACTGCCGTTCAGATTACAGGCTCCAGCATCAGAAGCACGAAGAGCAGCAAGCATTAACGTCTTTGGGGTAGGGTGACCAAATAATCCATGTCAGGGAGGACACTTTGAGCTACTTCGGGTTTTACAAACTAATTTCAAACTGAA
>JAODKF010000044.1:11779524-11790036 GCA_026779585.1 Mormyrus proboscirostris
GGGGCCAGTCCTAGTTGGGCCCCAGCCCTGGTGACAGCAGTAAATCAGGCAAGAGGCAGATATGAAAAACAGCCCAGATTGATGTGCCTCTTCAGTAGGCTGTCCTTCAAGCTTCAATCTCTCACTCTCTCACTCTACTTTTTCTTCCACGCTTCCCTAGTCCAGCTGGCTGCTTTTTCTCTTGAGGACGGCATACAGAGAATGGAGAAGTCCTGGGCTCCCGATGTGCTGGGACCCGTGGGGGACGGCAGGCGGGTGTCCGGTGAGATGGGCTCCGGTGGTGTTGGCGGCGTTGGCGGCGTTGACGGCGGGCTGCTCCATTGGCGCTGTGTCCGCCGCTGGATCCCTCCGCCTTACAGGGAGGAGCTGGTTCAGCTGCTTCGCCTGACTGGACCCCTGGTGAGAGCAGAGTGGGTGGGGGGCTCGGTGGCTGGGGGCCCGGTCCCCCATTTCCATCATTGGCACTTTCTGTGTGACTGTCTGCCAAGGAAGTGCCAGGCAGTTTGGGGAGGGGGGGGGGTCAGTATATTTACTTTGGCCTCTACAGGCAATACACTCTTAGTTCACATCATTTGGACCCAGAAATGTCTGGTAAATTGGGTGGGGAGGGAGGGTGTGTGTGTGTTATGTATATATTTTACTTTGTGGGGACTAAATGTCCTCACAATGTGATAAAAACCTGTTACTTTGTGGGGACCACCTTTACGGTCCCCACAAGGGGAGACTCAATTTCATAAAAATCTGTGACTGTAATCAAAAAACTAAAAATGCCAAAACTCTTGTATTTTGTTTGGCAGCTTATGGCTAAGGTTAGGGCTGGGTCGGGGTTAAGGTTGTCATTGTAGGGATTGGGGTTTTTCCTATAAAAATGAATGGAGATTCCTGATAAACATGTGAATATCAGGAGATATATGAGATGTGTGTGTGTATGTGTGCACGACTAGAAACGTAGAAACTAAACTCCAGCATTGAAGGAGAGAGGCTGTCACCCTTTGCTCTCTATGTTGTCATGGTTACACAACTTCTGCTGTCGCCAAGGACGGCTAGCTAGTCGACTCGCAGGTGGCGTGAAGGTTGCTGAGGCAGGCAGAGTTACTGGCATTGTGGTTCAAATCCAAGCCGTGACTATGTTGCCATGGTGACCGGCTGACTCTTGGCGTGCCTATGTGCTCCCTCGCATCCCCATGGTTCATGATTTTTATGGTACTTCCATCACCTGCTTTTGTTTTTCCAGCTGGCATCTCGTATCCTGAACTTCCTCCTTCCGTTTGTTAATGCCATATTCTGCGGTCACCTAGGAAACGCAGAGCTTGCTGGCTTTGCCCTGGCGTCTGCGGTAAACTTTTTTACTTTCTCATTTGCGCGCTATGTCACCTGTACTTTACATTGTAATTTATGAAGTCTTGCCCTTTCATAAGTTAGCCACTAATTTGTTAATTCACTATAATAATTTCTTATGGTTACTTTAAATGTATCGTAATCATGTAAAGATTTGGAGGCTTGAAGTTAGAGGGCCAGACTGACGCTGGTTCATCTTAACCTTTCAGACCATTAACGTCACCACGACTGCCACTGGCTATGGACTTGCCCTGGCGTGTGACACATTGGTGTCACAGGTAGGTGCCATTGCTTTTCATTTAAATTGACTTAAATTGAGTTATGTCTGTATAAATACACCAAAGTTAGAACCAGAACCAACACCACACACGGCATAGGTGAAATATCTATTGCTCAGTGACTCGATAAATTAAAACATGTTGATCAGCATGATTCAGAACAGAAATGCCGAAGTTAATTTGTTAATCAAGCTTTGACATCTACTGAAACTTTACTTCTACGTTTTATTAATACATAAATGATTTAAATTTGAGCTGTTGACAATTGATTACTTATTTTTTCCCTGACTGTAGCTTGCAGGGTGCCTGGAGCCAACCTCTTGCATTTACATCCTCCTGATGAAAAATATACATGCTCAATGGTGACTCATAGCTGTATATTAGGTCAGTCAGTAGAAGGCTGCTCTGATTCAAAGCCCCACTGTCTTCTCACAGACCTTTGGGGGTAAGAACCTGAAGCGTGTGGGTGAGATCCTGCAGCGCAGTGTCCTCATCCTGCTGCTCTTCTGCCTGCCATGTTGGGCTCTACTCATCAACGCCCAGTCCATCCTGATCGCCCTCAGGCAGGAGTCTCAGGTTGCCAGGTCAGACTGCAGCCGACATCGAAGCTTAGGGTTGCATTCCTGCTCACCGATCATATGCACTGGGTGGAAAAACACTGGTCTATAAGACCTTTTACGCAGCAGTAGGGGTACATGGGAACCTGGGGGCTTGGGGCTTTTCTTTCATCAATGGTTTGCGACATGCATTCAAATGTATTCAAACTATTCGTCAATAGTTTGCAACATGGCTGGAAAATGAAGGTTAGGTTTTGCTTGGAAAAGACAACAAAGAAAATCAATTTGTTGATAACCCAGTTGCTGACAGAAATGGCACTAACTGATTTTTTGAGATGAAAAATGAGTTGATAATGTTGAAAGTACTTGAAACAATTTTTTTTTCAGGAAGGGATGAACTATTTAAATCTACATTGGCAATTAGAAAGCAGTGATGGGACTTCATTGGGAACAATAACGTAATCATATTGGAGTAGATTAAACTATGCTTTGATGGACTTTACACAGCAACCCTCCACACCCAGGAATTAAAAGCCTCCTTTCACATGCAAAAAAGGCTACAAAGGCTAAACACAATTGACTTTTATCAACCATTAATTCAGTTCTGTATGCAGCACTCAAGAAATGTAATTGATTTACTCAATGAACAGGTAAAACAATGTCGTTGTTTAATTAATTAGTAGTGCTTTACATGAGTGCTGTGTGGAAAGACACAAGACAAGTTCAGGCAGACAAGTGAATTACTAAACCTAATCAATAAAAGTTAAACTGAGACAAGGCACCTTTAAGAAAAGCAAATGTAATGCTGGGGAAAATTACCTAAAATGTCCTAGAATTTAAGATACTGTACAAAGAAACATTCCAGCACATGATGACAGCGGCCCACAATGGCCAATTAAATGCCATTAACAAACATGCTCAAAAGAAAAGTTGCACAAAAATTAGATTTATTTATCTATCAAGTTTTACACAGAGTAGAAAGAAGCATAGTTGCGGAGTGCAGGGCCATGGCTTAGGTGTTTAAAGTGCTTGCCTAGTAAACTGGAAATCTAGGATTTGAATCCCAGTGGTGGCCTGTGCATTTTGAGGGTTGGTGTGTGGGTTTGAATCCCAGTTGTGGCCAGTGCATTTTGAGGGTTGGTGTGTGGGTTTGAATCCCAGTTGTGGCCAGTGCATTTTGAGGGTTGGTGTGCGGCTCAGACCTCTGTGCCTGTGGGCAGGAGGCTTGCTGAGAATAACAACATGTCAGTTGGACCATTGAACAAAGTTCAATTTTTGGGTAACCCCAAAAATAAATGGTTGGACCCCAAGCTTTTCTCTCAGTTATGTTAGGAAGAGCAAGGTGGGACTCACTAAAAGCAGGGGAGTCAAACTCCAGTCCTGGAGGGCCAGAGCCCTGTGTAGCTTAGTTCTTTCCCTGTTCCACCATAAATGATTCAGCTCAAGAGCTGTGTGGTAATTAGCACAAGGAGTTGATTTGGTTGTGTAAAATGAGGGTGAACCAAAAACTGTGCAGGGCTCTGCCCCCCCAGGACTGGAGTTTGACGCCCCTGCACTAAAGCATATGCAATGTACCTCTACTCCAACTAATCTATCCATTTTCTAAAAGTGCTCATCCTGTTCAGAGTCACAGGTGGTCTAAAGCCTATGGCCACAATGCAGAGAACAACCTGGATGGGGCCCCAACCCATTGCATGGCACACTCACATACCTATGGGCAATTTGGTAGCTCCATTTAGCCTCAGCATTTTTTTAGGCTGTGGGGAAACCAGAGTACTTCCCCCCCCCCCAACAACATAGGAAGAACACACAAACTCCACACACATAGAACCCCGGCAGAAACCAGGTCCCAGAGGTATGAAGCAACAGTGCTAATCGCTGCACCACCATGCCACCCCTACTCTGATTCATGCAAATGGCAAATAAAGCATCATTTCATTCATTAGCAATAGTGTAGTTAGCTTCCTGCTCAATTGTTCAACTAGTACATTACATTGTACATATACAACCCCCCATCCTTCATAAATGCTTATATACTGAGCCTGAGACCATCACAATAAGCAATAACAGGCCGGTTGTACTTTTACAGCACATTGTGATTTGCACCCCATTGGAGTGTTGGTGCCACTCAGTCCCCCACCCTTCCCAATCTGCCTCCCTGCCTGCAAGACCTTCTCTTCCAAAACTGCTTTAATGGCTGATAACTTGTGCCTCTTAACTTGTGTCTTTGCGTTTTACAGGATCGCCCAGTTTTACGTGACTGCCTTCCTGCCCGCCGTACCGGTGAGGAGCTGCGCTAGCTGCCAACACTAGAGGGCAGGAGTGAGCACCTGTGTGTCTGCTGAGTAGTACTCTATTTACCATTATATTCAACATAGTGCTCCAGTAAGGACACCTATGTCTATTAGCATGGGCAACAGTGAAAACAGCTGTATTCTGTATTTTGATGAGTGACATAAAGACAAGCCTGATTGCTGATCTCCTTCTTGGTCCATACAGGCCATGTTTCTTCACCAGCTGCAGGTGGCCTACCTCCAGAACCAGGTACAAAACCTGGTCTGATTTAGATCTCACACTTGTGTTCAGACCTTCTCCCAAGGCATAGGTTGAGGCCAGGCAGAGAGTGGGATACCAGGAGCCATGGAAGTGTACCCAGTGACAGTAACCTGTGTCCCCTCAGAAGCTCTGTGATTTCCCAGCATTCCTTGCTGTTTCTAGCTGGGCCGCCCAAACCTCGGCTGGACTTGTCTATGTTTATGCTGGTTCCCCAAAAATGATTGTGGAGAGCATAAGAGAGAGTGATTCCACATCCTTCTAAATTAGGCTTGATGAACGCAGACTAGGACAGAATGTGCACTAACCTCAGATTTCTGTTCCCAGGGTATTATTCTGCCCCAGCTGTACGTGGCAGTATTGACCAACATCATCAATGTGGTTACTAACTACGTCCTGCTGTTCTGGATGGAGTTAGGAGTGAAGTAGGTGTGCTGTATGCTGTCCTCTTCCTCTCCTCCTTGTCTTATAAACACCATCCTTTTTGAGAGCACTTGAATGACAGAGTACACACATACATGCTGTATTACATGTGTCACTGTGGTGGTATTTGGAGTGTATGTCCTGAAATGCTCATGCCTTTCTCTGTACCTGTTGTATGTGTATACAGGGGGTCAGCAGTGGCCAATAGCCTGTGTCAGATCTTCATCTGCCTCTTGCTGTTTGCCTACATTCGCTGGAAGAAGCTTCATGTGAAAACATGGGGAGGTGATTGCGAGATAGAGGCACCGGTTCAGCCTCCAAAACAGGAAGTCTTGGAACGTAATACATTCTGAAGGACTTTCAGAATGGGGGGGGGGGGTGTTGTGTTTAAATATAACTGTGTCTGGTTACATTTTACTGGAGACAAAGGGATGACCAAAGATTTTCCCGGGTTAGGTTGTTCTGAATGTACATTACTTTTTGAATGAGCTGGTGGAAGCTGATCCGTGTTACTCTGTCTCCCCCTAAAGGCTGGTCTACTGCATCACTCCAGAATTGGGGCTCCTTCATGCAGCTGGCCATCCCCAGCACACTCATGCTGTGTTTCGAGTGGTGGATCTATGAGATTGGAGGCTTCCTGGCAGGTACCACAGCTCCCCCTGCTGGGTGACCTCAGCATTTCAGCAATACGTGATGTGGTCTCATCAGATCGACATGCTGTTGACATCGAGGCTAATGCACAAACAACCAAGGGTCACAAAACCATCATAGGTTTTTTTGCTGTACTTTTAAAAATGTTTACACTTGCATGATTCAACTACAGTTTTTTTCATACACTATTACTCATTTAAACAGGATTTATATGGGACTAATCCAGGCTAAGTGCCCTACTCAAAGGTTCAACTACAGAACCTTCCAGAACCTAAACCAGCAGCCATCAATGTGTGAGTCCATGAGTACCAGTACCTGGTAACTGTTGTCTCTAGGGTGGTTAGTGTTTTTAAATGGTTTTTCTTCAGTATAATTAATTACTTGGTGCAGGTTTGTAGAGCTGCCTGATTCGCACACTTACACTGTCCTGTGAAACATGTAAAGGTATAGCCGCAAGCTCAGGCTTAGTCACAAACCCAACTCATGATCACACAGCCCACTCGATCGTCTGAGATTTACTGACGATCCGGACGCTCATTCATATTTCTCTGGAAGTACTCGAACCTGCCTTCCTGCTTAGAATCACAGGGATCTCCCATCTGTGACTTTGAATCAGTGTGCAGGTCTTTTTCTGCTTTTGAAGAAATCCGGGCTGGGAATGGTGCCGACCTGTTCTTAGAGGATATTGGGGGATTTGCGTAGCCATGGTGACTGACCACTGCCTTGGGTTCTTTCTGTTCTGTCCCTAACTGCTGGCAGGGATGTTGGGCAAGATTGACCTGGCTGCGCAGCATGTGCTTCTTGAGCTGGGAGCCATAACCTACATGGTGAGCCGCCATGGAGTTGACCCCCCCCCCCTTCCAGCATTCATTAAACAATGCAGTGCAGTGAGATAATAATTACAGACGCTTACAGTGCTGCTTACAGTTACAGTGTTTTCAGAATACAGTCTGATTGACAATCAGTGCTCTATCTTGGGACCTTGATGGGGATTTAAAACAGTCCCAATAACAATACACATTAATCTGTGTTCACGCCTCTCTCTGAATCATGAGCTGTGTATCATGTGATCTTTCCTCTGTGTGTCACTATGCATAGGTGTGCATTAGCATTTTCGTGTTTTATGTATGATTACCTTATGATTACATGATTACTTGCAGTCACGTTTGTAGATCCAGTAATTATATCTGTACTGTGTCCATAATACTGTTCTGTCAGTAATCAGGTCTGTACTCTGGAGTATTCTCACCTGTGGTGTGTAAGTAATCCGATGTATGCTGTGTCTGTAGTAATCGGTGTGCTGTGTCTCAAACTGCACTCACCTCTGTGCTGCATCAATAATTGCCCCTATAAATACTGTGAGTACTCACCATAGTGCCCTGTCAGTAATTGGCTGTACTTCATCTGTACTATTTCAGCAATCTTTGCATTCTATATGAGTACTCATCATTGTGCTTTTGCCTGTAATCCGCTGTATGCTTTGAGTACTCACTCCTGCATTGTTTCAGTAGTTGGCCCTGTGCTTCGAGTACTTACCCCTGCATTGTATCAGCAGTCGGCCCTGTGCTTTGAATACTCACCTTTGTCTTTGGTCAGTAATCTCTGTCATGCTGTGCCATGCAGTTCCCTCTGGGTGTGCATGCAGCAGCTTGTGTGCGTGTGGGCAATGCACTGGGCGCAGGGGACACTGCCAGCGCCCTCATCACCAGTAAGGTGTCCCTGGTCTTCTCCGGTGAGTTATCCCACCTTGGTGTTGCAAGGCAGTATTAGTAGCCATTAGCCACTTTTAGCTTTGCATTAATGGTGTGTAGAAAAATATCTATGACAAAAAATAGTATGCTAGTGTATCTCCTATAAGCTTTGGCCTGCCGCAGTTAATATTTATCTCTTAATTAATCTGTTTATGCATACAATGGCTGGGTAAATGTTAGACTCTTTTATGCATGTATTTACGCTATGTATTTCTGCCTCAGTAATGCATTGGCCCCATCCCTTCACTGCCTGAACCCAATACCCCATCACTGCAGGTGTCATGGCTGTGCTCCAGGGCATGGTCCTCGCCTCCACCAAGACCGTCATTGGCTTTATCTTCACCAGTGATGTGTGAGTCCCCGCCTCCTGCCTGGACCAGCTGAAGCAGAGGCTTATGGGATGCTATGGGCCTCTTTGAACCAATTATCTTTCTGTGATGCCTTTCAGGAACATTGTGGAGTTGGTGTCCCACACGTTATACCTCTACATCTTCCTGCAGTTCTTTGATGCTCTTGTGGTGAGGCATTAAGACCTACTCTCTGGGGATCTTCACGCCTGACTACGAAGATGTATTAAGCTCTTGAAGCACAACAAGGCTGAGATTAAGTCATATTAAAATTCATCTGCACTGCATTAATCATTCTGTGACTACTTATCCAGGGGCAAGGTTAATTTGGAGACTATCCCATGAATCAAAGGGCAAAAGGCAGGGGACATCTTGGATGAGATACCAATCCGTCATAGGGCACACATTACACATGAAATTTAGACATCACAGCATACCCAGAATCATCCCACACAAATATGGAAAGAAAATACAAACTCCACACACACATAGCCGAGGGTGGGGATCAGACCCTCACAGAATGGGGTGATGACCCCAATTCTGGTTGACCCCGCAACTCTCACTCCCCAGTGTGTGAGCTCTGGAATTCTCCTGGGTGCTGGAAAGCAGAAGATTGCTGCTGTCGCCAACCTCATTTGTTACTACAGCATTGGTCTCCCCATGGGCATTGCACTCATGTTTGCTGCAGACATGAGGATATTTGGTATGGTACCCCGTCTTTCAGGATGATGACATAATTTAGAGAGATGATTTTAGGTCGTAACTTTGCATGGATTTCTGTGTCTCTCTATCAGGGCTGTGGCTGGGCCTTCTCATCTGTGTCATCTTACAGGCGTTCTTCTTCATCATGCTCATCTTTAAGCTGAACTGGCCTCGTGTCACAGAGGAGGTAGGAAACCCGGGAAAGCTCTTTCCCTGAGCGGAGGGAATCTGTCACTAAACTCATCATCCAACAGGCCCAGAAGCGCGCTGGGAAGGGCGGCTGGGTGACCTGTGTCGGGCCCAGGCCACCCATTGGAGGAGAGCCTGTGATTGACGCTCTGGTTCCGGAGAACTCACCAATGGTGGGCCAGATGCCAGAAGGCATGCTTGTGAGTAGGGTGCCTGTGAGATCACTTTGATCCTACTGATGCTTCTACTTGGTTCCTCAAGAAAGAGACAATTCTTACCGATTGTATAATCTGTCATTATTTTTATTATTAGTATATTGTTATGAGGTATGTATTTTATGTGACACGAGATTTTTGTTGACGTCCAAGATGCATATTGTAACATAGCTCTGTTTCAGTTTTATACTGGAACTTCATTTTGTAATTGTACTATAATCATTTTGCGATATAACACTTTAACACTGAGGCAGTAGGGTCTTGTAACTAGTTGCATTGATGGATTTTATACTATAACACTGTAACGCTGTCCTGACATGCTACACCGTGCCCTTTTCCATTCTTATGATACTCTCTTGAGGCTGTTTTTTCTCTCTCTCTAGCTGCCAACTGTGAGCGACAGGGTCAAAGATGGCGGCTACAGCCAGGCGGACATAGAGGAGCAGGCGGGCGAGATTCTGGGAGACACAAGTGCCCAAGGCAGCCAAGAAACCCCCCTTCCACTGGTCCAGCTGGTGTTGCGGCGGGGTCTGACTTTGGTGGTGGCCATACTTGCCCTGGTTTCTGGCATTGTGGCCCATCTTACCTTTCCTCCCCCAGAACCGGGGTTTCTTGGGGACAACTCCACCCTCGGCTGGGGTGACTCCCCAGTGTCAAATCCTACACCTCTTCCTAACACCACCCTGCAGGAGTGAGAGTGCTTTCAGTGCAAGCATGAACTTCTCCCTGCCCCTTGTGTCAGTTCTGCAAACCTACATCCTCTGGGGGGGCTGGTATGGTGAAACATTCTTGATTTCAGCTGACAGGTCTCTCTTTCTGTCTCCATGTCTCTCTTTATCTATCTCACTGTATCTGTCTGTCTTTTTCTCTGTCTCTCTGTTTCCATCTTTCTCTGCCTGTCTCTCCTTGCATTTAGTACCTAAGTTTCATATAGGCACATAGAGTACTAATTCCCAAATGAAACTTGCCTCTTCAATGAGTGTAGCTGGACTTGTGGCTGACTGCTGCGTTTAAAGGCTGTGGAAACTGCAGAAAGTTTCTTTGGCAATGTCACATCTCTGTCAGGGTATTTGCACATCTTACATTTTATTAATAGAATCAGGTTTTCATGCTCATTAATTGTGTACAGTTTATGTCATAGTATTGTGTGAATTTAATATATATTTTTTGGGTCATTTTGAACACATGCAATCTGACTCTTCATAGTCTTTTCCTGGGCACTAAGGAGGCCTTTGGTCACTGAGTAAACAAAGATTAAGACAACTGATGGGCTCCTGTCTTTTTGTTCAGCTCTGTTTTCGAACCCTTGGCTTTTTCTGTCTGGCTCTGGCATCCCCACACAGTGCAACACCCCCATCCCAATCAGACACCCCTCTACACAACCTACTCCCATCCCCAAAAATGCAGAGTTCCTCTGCCCCGTCACATCTGTGATACTTAAGACTTAGCTAAAACTTGTAGCACCAAGACGTGTCAGGTTACTGGGCAACCCAGGACAACACCCCCCC
>JAODKF010000044.1:11790136-11804483 GCA_026779585.1 Mormyrus proboscirostris
AAAACGGGACCCTCCCCCCACTGTCAAAGACCCCACACCCGCCCACCCCAGCACCCGGCATGGGTCCACTCCAATACCTGCTAGCCTCGTAATCATTCATGACCTTTTCTTAATGATTAATGACCTTTTTGTAATGATTAAAAAATAGCAAGCAGGAGCGACAGGCACAAATTGCCAAGTCATGCAGCTGGGGTAGGACCTTGCTTAACCCAATGCGGATGAAACTTGCAGAGGGACGCAGGTACATAGAAGAGCAGGCGTGCAAAAAAACATGGGTCCAGTATGCTTATTTGCGCATATTTACTCAAACACGGATGGTGTGCACTCTTGTCAAAGCCAACCAAATTCATAAAAGACCTGAGATGGGCAGGTGATACCTGCGGAGTAAGTGACACATTTCTTTTGCTTGACCCATCTTCTCTGTCCTCCCTGTGCCAATAACAGGCAACTGGGGGCCTTTCAGTCAGGGTTCAGTTTGAACCCATGTTGGACATTTGTTTCTGTGACTCTGTATGCGTGTTTGTTTCTGTGACTCTGAATGGACATTTGTTACTATGACTCCGTATGCTTGTTTGTTTCTGTGACTCCCTACGTGTGTTTGTTTCTGTGACGCTGTCTTCATCAGGATGTCCCCACTTTGGTTTTCTACCTCCACTGAGTTTCCTGATGGTGCAGATGAGACAGACGGATGGGTGGAGTATGGTGGAGCAAAATACGAGTGTGAGGCTCATCTGAGGAGTCTGATGAGGATCACATTAGCTGTGATTCCTGCGGCGAGCACCAGGAGCATGCAGAAGGTCGCCAGGCCCCTGCGCAGCACCAACTGCCGGATGGACAGCGGCTGGCCCTCCTTTCCGAGGGCTGCCTTTTCTGAACTATGCTCTTCCACTTCAACGTCATGAGCCTCCCTGGGACTCATCTCCTCCGATATGACTTCCATGGCCACAGCTAGCAGACATGAATAAATGGATCAGCGTGTCACATCCTCAGGCTCCATCACCTCACAATACAGTCTTGTAATAATAACAACAATATATTATTTATTGGTCACAGACTGCATTTATATAGCGCTTTTCTGCTCCTATGAGTACTCAAAGCACTTTACAATTCATGCCTCACATTCACCCATCCACACACCAGTGGTGGAGGCTGCCATGCAAGGCACCAACCTACACACCGGGAGCAATTTGAAATTCAGTGTCTTGCTTAAGGACACCTTGATGGGGCCAGGAGGAACCAGGGCTTGAACCTGCAACCCTCTGGTTGCCAAACAATAGCACTACCTCCTGCACCACCATCTTCCATTTCCCTTTACACCTCCCCCAACTTGCTCTCTGTAGGTGAGAGGAAGCTGGCCAGGATGGGCAACCACTCATAGCAGCTCCCAGGGAGCTGGGGGTGACGAGCCTAGTTTAAGGACCCACAGATGTTCCGAGGCTGGGTTTGAACCAACAACCTACCGATCACAGGCACAGAGGCTTAGCCCACTGAATCGCACAACAGTGCATGATGCTACATAAAGCAACATTCTGTGAGTTTGGTTTAGGTTATGTGGGTGGGACTTGGCCCACACGGAGATTGGCATAAAATATATAGGAGGAGCTTAACTAGGTAGGATCTGTATGGGTTTAGATTCTGTGATCAGATTTAATAGAACACGGCTGTCTGACCCTGCTCCTGGAGATCTACCACTCTGCAGAACTTAGACTTAGCCCTAATTTAACAAATCTCAGCATGTGAACCAGCTATGTTGAACCTAAGCTTATTCTAATACTGAGATATTACTGAAGGGCCTGATTATCTGCATTAGGTGTGCTAAATTTGACCTGCATCTCTCCAGGAGCAGGGTTGGGCAGCCCTGGATTAGAATGCATGGCTGGATCTTCTTACAGTATGGGTGGGACTTATATTTTATGGGAGAGGTTTACAAAATGGTCTTACCTTGGGTGGAGTCTTGCTTTTCCAAAGCAGTGCCCTCAACTGGTGCACAGTTTGTCTTCACACCTGACCGGATGAGTGCCTGTGGAAATGTGACAGAGCCAGATCAGTTCTGGAGATTACTTCTGCTGCTAATTAAGAGAACAATTGGAACATGGCACTGTCCCCCCAGCATGATATACTGATGGTGGATGATGTTGAATATAAAGTTCTGACCTCTTCCATTGCCTTCTTCCAGTCCATTTTCATGAGAAGGATAATGAAGAAAGTGGATTGTAGCAAGACACAGGCGAAGAAGCCTGTCCACAGACCTGGTGGACAAGGGCAGAGCAGATGGTACACAGGGGTATCAGCACCAATGCAAAAGTCAGGCAACAGTTGGATGGCACTCAGGAGGATGGAGATGTTTGGATGAGACAGGCATGGAGAGACAATGACCTGCCTGTTGGAATTTGCATGGCACACTTACCCTAGTCTCCATCATCCGTGATAAAGCTATTATTTACAATTTACAGTCATATCTGTCACTGGTAGTGACTGGGAGGGAGCAAAAATACGGACGGTCTGGCAAAGAGCTGGGAGGAAGCAAAAACGTAGACTGTCTGGGGCTCCACCAGTACTGGGTTGGGAAACACTGCTGCAAATGCATGTAAAGGACTTTGAAATAAAAATGACTGATTGATTTGATGAGACTCACAAAGATGTAGACAATGAGTGAATAAGGTAGGGCAAGAGAAATTAAGTGATCATATACGAGAGGAAAAAAGAACAAACTTCTTGCTGTTTTAGTAAACTCCCCCATCCACTTCCTTCACTTCAGTCCCATTCCTTACCGATAATTCCCATCTTGGCGACAAACATGAGTGTCACGGCAATGGGGAAGCCAATTAGGTAGTATCCCACGAGGTTACACAGCGCACCAATCATCTGTTTGCCCGCACCCCTCACGATGCCCCCTGTCACACCCTGAAAAGGACACACCATTGTGAAAGTCACAATAATTACACTAATTAATGAGAGAGAGATGTTACACACATTTTACATGACTTTTGCAAGATTAGCAGAGAATGACCTTTAACTGAATGACCTTCGACTTTAGACTGGTTGCTATGGTGAGCAGGCTGGACTAATCAAACACGGATTATAGTAATTATAAAGTAATTAGAGATCTGATGGAAGTATGTAAATGCCCACATCACACCCATGTTTTGACCTCTATATCACTTCATCTTTCCGTTTATGCCTGTCAACTCCCAGGTCTTTGGTTTTTGAGTGACTGAAAGCTTGTTCTTACTACACAGAAGAACAATGAGAATTGAGTATCTGAAGTGAGACGTCCTCACCGCTATGGCATCGAAGATGTGGAACAAGCCATACATGACCATCACGTCCGAGACCCGGGTAACAATCTCCCTACGGGACAAGGAAGAGGATTAGGACAGAGCTGGAAAAAAATCTCTGAATGTGATGCTCATTCAGACCTTGGCATTCATTCTCTAATAGACATAGTAACACAGATTTAGGAGTTAGCATTTACTGTACGTGACTTATAGTAATTTTATACTATTTCGCCAAATTGTACAACAGACATTTTACTTCAGAAATTCAAGTTAAATAAGGATACAAGTTGACCTGGACATTACTGTCAGGACATCCTAATGTTCTGACACTAACTTGGCATATTCAAGCGATGGTTAAATAGTTTTCTACCCTGGTGCATTTTAGAAGACTTTGGATTGGCGTGAATGACTTTGCGGAAGCCATCAACTCAACATTAATACATCACACTTTAGAGAATTGAGTAAGGGACTATCCTGATGATGGGTCAAGGGCCCATCTACTTGCTGCTGTTACGTAACAGGGTAAAAGGCAAAGGAGGGGTCAGGAAAACAGGCCGAAAAACCCCTGAGGGTGAGAGATGATGTAACACTGGGCACAGGAGGTGAAACGAATGACTGGCTTGCTGCTCGTCGTGTGCCGTGCAATTGAAGAACAGATTGCCCTCCGCAATGAAATCTAAGCCTGATGCCTAGAGGAGCAGCAAAGAGACACAGGGCTACTCACCTGTCTGTCGTGAACATGTACGCGATCACGTCTTTTGAGGAGCTGATGGCTACTGCCACAAAGCACGAGACAAAAACTGCAACCCAGGAGACAGAGGTCTTATAGTCCAATCTCACGCACTTACTACAGCAACATATTTACTACACATTACATTACATAGAATAATGTACATACAGAGCAATATTACACTTCACAAATGTCATAACCTCACCCTGGGTCACTGTACTGAAGGATTCCTAAAAACTTATTCTATTGTCTTAAGTCATCAGGTATTTGCAATACATAAATAAATCCTCCCAAAACCATTGTACTCCCTCTTCCTGCCCATTCAAGGACCAAGGATTTTTATTTCACATTGTATTAGTGGGTTACACAAGTACAACAAAATTAAGTAGCTGCCTCTGTAATCACATAACATTCAATAACTGTACTATGCTATACTATACTATACCATACACACATAGGACATATAAATATTTATCTCTCACTTGCACACATCAGTGACACCTTGCCAGACAGTTTGGCCTGTTCCAGATTCCCGGCCCCCAGAGCGTTCCCTACCCGGACACTGGCAGACACCGCAAAGCCTAGGGGGAACTGAAAGCATAAGTTACTGAATTAGAAGATTCCAGACTGTTCTTAGATCACAATTCTTGCTGGGCATGCAAGCATCAATCCTGCAGTTCAGTAAAACACCTATTTCAATTCTCCATAAAACGTCTATAAAATATCATGCCTTGTATTTATCCTGTAATTTCACCAGTTGAGACATTATAATTCACATCTGTAATCTGTACTCCTGAAAGATGACATCAATGATGTGTAACTTCTGCTGGAGTTTCCCTGTTACAACCACAAAACAAATGAATTTTACAAGAACAAGCTTACTCAAGGGGAACCAAATAAATGCTATTCCAAGCACAAATTGTGGCACATTTTCACGAGATTCTTTTTCAATGCAAAAACTGCAGGCAGGCATCTCCTACCTCCCCCTTTCTCATTCACTCGCTCGATTACTCATTTGTCATACCTCATTCCTCGGCTCTTTCATAAAAAGCAGTCTCTCCCAGAGATGGGCATCTGCAGTACTTGACTCTAAGCTGTAAAACCTCTATTTCCTATAGCAGTGGGGCATCATGGGAAAACTCACCATATATGCGATGGTTGCCAGTTCATAGACCACAGATTGTGCACCAAGTTCAACTTCACTTATCAGACCTGCAGCCAAAAGAGATTCATCCAATGTAAAAATAAATCACATGATAAACGCAGCACAACCAGAAATAACTGCAATTTCATTTACACAAAATCACATTAATAGGTTGACAATTGACAATGACAAAGTATCGAGGCTAGAGCAAAACTTTGGTAGACGGATGCATCAACAAGCAAGATATGTTACTAAACACATAAGAACAAAATCACAGCAGATGATTCGTCAGAAAATCATCCAATTGAGCTAGATGCTGCAACAACTTAGGAGGCAGAAGACCAAAGCCCCACAAGAAAAGCCAAAAGCATTGAGCAGATCACGCTAGAAGAGGCAGATGGCGAATCTGAGGGATAAACAAGACCAGTGTATTATGATGCTTGTCGTATTACTGCCAAGACATCACCTCACTCCCTGAATCCATACTCATCAAAAGTCATGCTACATCCAGGTCTATGGGAGCCAAAGCCACCAGGTGGAATGACCTCTGACCTGCCAGGAATCCTCCAATCTCATAGGTCCACCACTCAAGACACAACATAAGCATGCTGGGAACGGCAAGGTGGATGAAGGGGCCCCATTCCTGCAGGCATTCCATGGACCAGCCTGCGGGCAGCAGAGGTTGGGAGTAGTTAGAGGTCCTCAAAGTTTCCAAATAGGTCACCATGGAGGGGGGGGGGGGGGTCAGGTGTTGTGCCTTTAACCTGAACCACCCCAGTAACTGTTGTGTATGAGTAACAGCGACAGGGCCACAGTCTGTCTTATGGGGTGGGGAGGAGATCTTTAATTTGTCCTTAACCTGATGGCAGCCCCGAAACCAATAGCAAGAAAGGGTGCATTTGGTACTAAGTTTACTTTTTTCGCACCTTCCTTTATTCTGCTTCAAATCTATTTATTCTTTTTGATGTGATGATGCAATTGTTGCCTGGTGCCCTGTACCCCTCGAAAGCAAGACCCCTGATCAGAGGTGGACATTTCAGGTCCAGAAAGCAAAAATCCAGACCAAGATTTTGTTTCAACCAACCATGTCCACCTCTGCCCCTGAGCTAATACATCTGTCATTCCAATGTCACATATTGTTCCGTACCTCCTTAGTCCCCCCCCCTCAAGGATCCCTGTCCCAGCCACTCTGCCCTCACCTCTCCATGTGGCTTTGTGTAGACCCTTCCACCAGATGTAGATGAACAGGAACACAGCCAGGGAGTACTGGGAGATAGAATTGGCTGCAGCTGACCCACTGTGGATAAGTAGGGTGTGAAAACTTCTGCTTCTGCTAGCCTCTTTCCTTCAGTTTCTTACAGGCAGTGGGACAAAATGAGCACATGTGTAATGTCCCACGAGTTCCCTGGCCTCAGAGAACCTTGACAAGGTCATTTGAAGCACTGAAGCCAGGCACTAAGAGGGATGGCTGAGGGTGGTAGGTAACTGGAGAATTCCTTTCATGTCGAATGGGCTGCATCTCTCCCCACTTTCATAGTATATTGAGAATGTAATTAAACCCAATGTCAATATTTTCCTTCCCTACAAGTTCTGCAAACCCATGTAGAAGGTAAAGTTGGTGTGTTACTTGAGTGACGGGTGCCCATCTATCTGCCTCTTTAGGTGGTACTCACGCCACTCCCAGGTCCAGTATATACAGGAAGACATAGTTGATTATGGCATTCAGCACATTTCCTGCCGCGCCTGTTATGACCTGTGGCCATATTATTCCCTGGAGGCCAAATAGGTCTTTGTTATGCCAACAGCACTGATGTCATTTTTTCCATTTTCGGTAATGCTGAGTGTGCAGGTACCTCACCTGATTCTGGAGATATCGACCCTGCAACTGGTACATGAAAGCTGCCTGTGGAGAAGGTAGTGATGTGGTTTGAAAAGATCTGAAGCACCTGCAGGCTCACGCCTCAACATTGAATCAGTCACAAAGAAACCCAGAAGATTCAACTTACAGGCAGGGCAGGCATGAAGATCTTCACGTACAGTTGAGATAGCCTGTTGGAGGTACAGAACAGAACATAAGGTCTTTGGTCTCTACCAAATGATATGCATGATCATATTGGTTAATTCTAAGCAAATGTCCTTGTGACACCATTGTATTTGCACTATATTGCAGGCGGACAAGTAAAATTTTCCATCAATCTATTTTCAGTAAACTATTTATCCAATAGGGATTTTGGTGAGAAACCCAGAGATGCTCCATCTGGGAAGCAGAACATCCATACATTCACATAGCTTAAGTAACACCTTCAACAGAAAATGGCCATGGAGGACGTTGATGGACATGCACACATAAATGGGGAGGACATTATACATAAGGCACAAGCTACTACCAGATCAGTATCAGAACCATGTATGAGGGTGCTAAAGAGATTCACTCATGGAAATATGGGAGGGATTTCAGTTCCAAGCTTGGTTCCCACAAGATGGCCTCTCACTCATGGTAGGATAATTCACCTGGCCACCTTGGGGTTTTGACGCACAGCCAGGAGGAGGGGCTCCGTGTTGATGAGCACCGCCCAACATGGGAAGCAGGCCAGCAGCAAGATCAGAATCCCTCGCTGAAGGATGATGCCTATACGCTTTAGGTTGTTGCTTCCGAACGTCTGCATAGAGGGGATAACTTGAGCCAGAGGTGCAGACGTCTCTCAGAACTGCTTTTTGGTTACATCTGGCATCAACAGTAGTACACAAAGCATCAATTAACCTTTCCAGGGAAATTTTTAGGTCCTCACTTTAGTCAGATCCCCTGATATTAAATAGCAAATGGGGTTTCCAGCCCCCAGGATAAGTTAGGCAAACGAGGTATCACTTTCCCTTTGCCCCTGTAATATCTCCCTCAACATCTACCCACAAATGGGAGCAAAGCAAAAATTCTCTTCTAGAGGCGGGGCCTCTCCCTGAATATCGCACAGATTCCACACAGGCCCCCATATCTCACAATGACCTCCCTCTGGATTGAAACTGGATCGGAGGCCCTGCCTTTCTAGGTCCTATCCCCGCCCACCTGAGATATGAGCGTGTCGCAGGCAGATGCTAGTCCAGACCCAATGGAAATGCCAGTGACGTTGATCACCTAAAAAAAAGGCAGTGAAAGGTGTGTAAAGTCACAAGAAACTGATACAATTCCTAAATGTCAGTTGAAAAAAATCCTTCAGTCAAACTGGGGACTCTTCTGTACAAGTCTATGAGGCAATGGCAGTGTAGGTATACAGTAACACTTAGGGTGCATCTGAAATCACACACTTGTTTGCTATGTAGTAGGCAAAGTATAGTATACAAAGTGAGCATCATGTCTGAATCCTCAGTATAAATGAGACCTTAGGTTAATGGTACCCAGATGACATACTACTTTGTGCAAAGTACCTAAGTATGCAATTGATGGATGCTATGCTATCCCCCAAAGCCAATGGAGCTATAACCAGAGATAGAGAATGTCCCTCACTCAGAAATTTAAGTCAGGATGGCAGAGGAAGTGCCATGTGTACAAAGTGTTTAACAATATCCAATTACATAAGTTGACTTGATTATGTATTTTTTCATTGAAAGTTTTTAACAGCTTTCAACAAGCTATGTCATTGGTAAACATCAGGTAACATATGAGATGGAGAACACAGTATGTCTGAGTTCATGCACACTGTTCTCACAGATACCTACTGTACAGTACATACTGCATTAACAGTCAAGTAGTAGGTTTCTAACAAAATTCAGTACATACTGAGTAAGCATGTGATTTGTATACAACCTTAGTCTGAGGGCATCACCATGGTGTGAAACAAACTTTAAAGGGTTCAGTAAAAAAAAGAAAAATCAAGATAAAATGGCAAGATAAAGTACTAAGGTCAGTGTAAGAATGTGAGCTAACAAAGAGAAAACTTCCAGCTTATTGAGGTGAAACAAATCCTGCCTCATCAGTTACTAAGGCCAAAGGGAAGGCATGTGAGCCTTGAATCCTCAGACCATCTTTATTACAGACTTGCTAGAAATTTCATGGACAAAGTCAGGGGCTATAGGACTAATACAATGCCACGTACTCACTGTACTTCACAATCTTAATCTGTATTATAAGACACACGATACAAAAAATAGCAACACCTTGACTACATGTATATCATTCAAGGTGATTAGGCCTGGAGCGGGTCAATAAAGCAGAGAGGACCCCTTACTCTACTTTCAATAACAGTTTTTGTTAATCCATCTCATATCCACTTATCCTGTTCAGCAGGGATGTAATCGAGGGGACCCCCCAGCCCCCACCTGCCCCTCGGAAAGTCTCTGCATGACCCTACTGATCAGGGTCAGGGGGTTGGGGTACACCCTGGATGGCATGTAACAATTTTATGCATCAAGCATCCTCCAAAGGAGATTTTCCAGAATATCTATAATATTGAGGATCATGTAAAATGTGAAATGTACGGAAATGTTTTCACAATTTACCAATATTGTATCCGAGCAACGTCACAGTGAAATTGCAAATTAGACAGGATGAACTGGAAATTACTGAAGTGTTTAAGAAACTAAGATCCTCGGGTTTCTGGGTCGATTGCCAGTTCCAGTCGGTTAGTATGAAATGCTTCCCTCTTAAAACTCTGCCATATTTAAACGGGTTAACATAAAAACTTGCGAACTACTGAAATCTGAAAAAGTATGTCAAAGAGATGCGACTTACGGCGATGGCAAGAGCCACCCCTGCCAGCTCCATCTTCCCCAGGTGGCCGCAGAACACTGTGCTGACGATGCTTATTAGGAAGACCATCATTTGAGACATGAACTGCGGTCAAGCCGGGAGAGGCAAGCATTAGCAACTTCTTGCCTGTTCGATATTTCAGACTAAATGCTGTTCGACTTTAAAGCGCGGTGTATTTGTGGTGTACATCAACACTTCATTTGACTGATTAAACTGCACGTGCAATACAGGACACCTCTGACTGCGTGAACCAATTCATTCAGTGCGAGTTTAAAAACTATTGACTTCAGGATTATTATGAGTTCAGCAAATACATTTTCAGTCTGCTGCTTAAGGCATCCCGTTTAACGGCATTTCTTAATAATTAAAATTTCAGTGTAAAACTGTGAGTGTGTGAATTAAATATAAAAATCAGATTCATTCTACGTTTATAAATAAAGGAGGTTAAACTTCCAGGCGGGGGATGTCAGTCAGAAATCTCACCACGGGTCCAGCTAATTTTACAATTTGAATGATCTCTTCTTTGTAGTTAACCGGAATCCAGCTACATGCCAGTCGACAGCAGGAACCGCACAAAGACCGAGAGTTCGCCCCGGGCTTGGTCTCAGGGACCATGTCGCTTTTAACGTCTCCATTCGCCTCCTCCATGTCCACCTGCTGCATTTACAGTCCCTCCGCCTTGAGACAGTTTGCCGCAGTGTCCGGTCCGATCGCCCTTCTCCCTTATCACCAGCGGATCTGGTACTGTGCGCTGCAGTTAAATCGCGAGGATGGAACCGGGCATGGTTAATAGAAGTTAGTTATCCGGCGATCTGTCCACCCACAGACCTCAGCCCGTCCTCGTCTCAGCTAAGCCTGCGCGACCGTATTACACAAGGGTAGTTAGTTTGAGTGGGACCTAAAAAGTGAGGCTGCTCAAAACCAAATTCAACTGGAAATCGTACCTTTAAAACCGCGTTAGATTAAAATGTCAAACACGCTATGTCTCATTTTCTAAAAAGCTCCCCACAGTTCATCGCTAGAGAAGCTGTACAATGTTTTCGGTTTTTGTCATTTACATCTATTGATTTGTTCTTTTAAATTTACAGCTAAATATAGGTGTAAATTACTAAATATAGCTAGGGGACAAGTAATATAATCGCTTGTTATGCAACGTCAGAGAAGCCAGCAGTGTGTTTCACACAAGATACAGCATAGGAAATATATTATTCAAAATACAAGTGCTCAAAAACGCAGATACATGGCATTCTCAATGTTACTGTGCAGCTCAAAGCCCATCCCACTGAAATGTCAGCATCTGAAGACCACAAGGAGCAAACCTTCCGTTAACTGTAAAATCAGCCGGCACTGGAATGAGGCAGAAAGACGCTGACAGACAGAATAATTAGTAGGTATAACAGATAACGGAAACGTAGCCAGCCCATACTGGAACATACTGGCTGACTCATGGTGACATACCCGTGACAGCAAATGTCATAAATTGTCAATGTTGAGCTTTAATCTGCAAGAATCTCAATGACACATTGTGATAATCCTATATATACAATCTGAATACAAATAATGACTATAATACTATGTTATATTCCAAGATAAGCAGTTACAGGATGGGTTTGAATAGAACTTTGTATTTTTAGAGTAAATAAAATCAGAAAAAGTAGTTTTCAAAAAGGAGTTTTATACGTAAAGCACCACGCGTCATGTGTTATCAACTGATATTGCTAACAATTAACCGGGCTAGAATTGGATTTAATGATTGGTCGGATTTAAGGTAATTCGGGTTAATTGTAAGTGAACGAAGATAAAGGCCATTTAAACTGAGGTACCTTAAATCCGACAAGCTGTCCAGCTAAGTAAAAAATCTTGCTTTTTCATATGGGTCCATGTTATTTCTACTTCTCGGTTTTCTCGAGTTTTTAGTGACGTAACCTCTGAATCCGAAAATTGGACCCCAAGGCAAATGGAACGCACGATAACTTCGCTTTCAGAATCGTATATACTTCCCAACTTCCAAGCACGCCGTTTTGCCGCAGTGAATGCAAAGACCCCTAGGACCACCACACCATGGGAAGAGGCGGTACAAACCGACTCGTCGGTCTGAGCCAATTAAATGAAACCAGTGTAAACACAAATAAGTTCATTGGTCCATAGTGAAAAGGGGCGGGGTTACTTGGGAAGTTTATTCGAAAACAGGGAAATACCACTGCTTCCGCGCTAAGTGAAAGTGTGATTTGTAATTTTAGGAAACACCCACTAGATGGAAACATTTCCACACAAATGAACGACGTGGCTGCTTAGACCCTATGTCGACATACCAACAAAGATGTTCACGAGTCACAAAATTAGAATCCGAGTCAAGTCTGAAGTCCCCATCGTGGTTCCAATTTAACATTATTATTTATAAAAATGTAACCGCTTATTTGTATTTTTCTATCAGCAACTGATGTGACTAAATGGGAATCACCACTCTCACTGTCTCATAGTTCCAAGACATTTTATATGAGGAAGACATCCTTTGAGCAGAACAGGTAAACTTTAATTAGTGTGAACAGTGACAAGCATAGCCAAAAGACGGTCCAAACTTGGCAACAACGGTCAACTACGTACAAATACATGCACGCACGCACGCATGCACACCCACACACACACACACACACACACACACACACACACACACATTACACACACAGTCCTATACTCATATGTTATTGGGGACCCTCCATTCATTTCTATGATCCAATAACACTGACAACTTTAACCCCTACCTAGCCCATGTTAAAAAGTTAAATCAATGTGTGCAGTCATGCTGCTCTTTTAGTCACAAGAGAGCCAAAAATGTTTATGTGATTTTTCCAGATCGCGGGCGGCTTGCGCCTCTAACCCTCACAATATGAAAGAACCGACTCTACTGAGTGTACTGAGTGTGCTGAGTGTACTGACTCTACTGAGTGTATTGAGAGTGCTGAGTATACTGACTCTACTGAGTGTATTGAGAGTGCTGAGTGTACTGACTCTACTGAGTGTACTGAGAGTGAGGAGTGTACTGACTCTACTGAGTGTACTGAGAGTGAGGAGTGTACTGACTCTACTGAGTGTATTGAGAGTGCTGAGAGTACTGAGCGTATTAAATATACCGAATGTACTGAGAGTACTGAGCGTATTGTGTGTATTGAGTATACTGAGTGTACTGATTTTTACTGTCGAACCAGGGCCATAGCCAGCTATGAGGTCACCATGGTCCAGTGATTGGTAATGGTTTTAAGAGCTAAAAGTAAAAATTGAAGCTAAAATTTCACCTGAATTAAAAAAAATCATCAGTTGAAAATGTCTCTAGGCCATATGCAGTTTTAATTTGGTTCAAATGTGTTATTAATAGTGTCTGCTGAGAAAGACAGATAGAACATGCAGTATCAGCATGACAGAGGATGCTTGTACAAGCGCACTTTACTGACACCAGTTGGAATTCAAGTTGTGTGCATGTTATCAGCACTATGAAGGCAGTGTGTCATTTGGTAAGACCAAACAATGATCATTTTCTGTAAAAAATGGCCCAAAACAGTGATTTGAGGATGAACTCAGCCCCCCTGAGTAAATACAAGCTAAACACAGTAGATATATTTTGCAGTGGGTTCATTTAGATATATATTAATGGAAATTTCATGTTTTTTCTAATTTACAATGATGAAGGAACGCAGTTAGGACGGCCGTGCTCTGGAAATTGTAAAGGTGATTGTATGAAATGTTAAATATAAGTGTAAACTAGGCTATACTCCGGCCACGTTAAAGGTTGGATTTCATTCATATTACACCTGAATGGGCTAGATTAGGGTAACTGACATTTTACACAATGTCATTAACAATAAAAATTATAAATAGCTTATGAGGAGGACAATATTGGTAATATTGATTAGAGAAACACATCAAAGCCAAATTTGGATATCAACACAAGTGTATTTGATGTTACCTTGTAATGGTGTATTAATAGCAAGTGTTTCCCTTTTATTTTTTGGTTTATATAAGGTTACAAATAACCTTAAATTATATACAAAAAAAAACTGTATGCAATGTGTGACTGACAAGACCCAACCCCCCCCCCGGGCCCCACACCCCACTATTTTTCACACTCTGGCTACAGCCCTGCCTTGAACACAAACCTATCACGGTGTGTAAGGTCCGGATGAAGACTATTTGTGGATCAAGATGTACCATCAAAAGGTATAATAAAAATATGTGGTTCAAAGGTTTTGCGTGTGTATATTCGGGTCTGTTGGGCACCCACAAACTCACACTTTAATTATGTAATGGCTTAGGAACGTAATGACAGTAGTAATAATAATTTAAAAATATGACTGCATTGTTGTGATTGATGCTGATATTAGAAAGTCCACAGAATACATTATACTAATTAGTTTAAATAGTGTGTCCTCGTTCATTTTCATTGAAATTGGGGGGGGGGG
>JAODKF010000044.1:11804493-11816497 GCA_026779585.1 Mormyrus proboscirostris
TTTAAATTAGAGCCCCCCCCCCCCCCCACAAAAAAAAAAAGTTTACCCTTTTCGTAAATGTGTAGCGATGGTCCTGGTTAGGTGTTGACTTTTAATATGACAATAACCCACTGTGTATGACATAACTGATAGTGCACCTGAGAATGTCAACACTAGCTAAACGTTTAATTTTTACTTTGATTGCGTGTGGTGAGGCATGAATTAATGTACAATAATTTATGCTGCCCTCCATCCCCCTCTGTCTCTTTCTCTCTCTTATGCTCTCTCTCTCTCTCTCTCTCTCTCTCACACACACACACACACACACACACACACATACACACACACTTTACTATACACTGGAGCATTCCAGAGACTTGGCTGCACATAAATCAGTGGTGTCAGTTTCCATGGATGAAAAGGTACAATTGATTCCCATGCCAAAGAGAACCTACAGAGGAAAGGACAATGATTCTTTTAACTTTGCTTTTCCAATTTGAGAGATGCTATATGTTTTTTCTTCTATGCAATAAGTTTTTAATTAGAGGTTGAAACTGAGAGTCTGGAGATTTTTGAGGTCAGTAAAGACTAGTGTGGTGAGGCCTTAACTATAATTATTCTACAAAGGACATATTGTATACTCATTTTTGTTATTAATAAGCATGAAATTTGTGTGTAAGGACTTACATAAATACTAATGACTATCATTGCAAAGCAGAATTTTGGATGAAAATGATGATATGGTCAGAGCTTATCCAATATCAGAGTGAAAAACCTTTTGAATGGTACTGGAAAATCATCATTCACAAATTCCCACTCCTCAAATGCCATTCTGCCCGTTAGTTCCTGGATCTTGCCCATGTATAAACAAGGGCCACGGCTCTTGATGCGATCAGCTGATGATACGATCCTGGCCACATTTAGCAGCTGCTTTTGGGGTAGCTGGCAGCCAAGTGGTCCAGGAACCAGACTTGTGACTGGATAGTTTCTTTCAGATTCAGATCCCAGAAACAAGGATATAAGTGTAAACTTTTGAATTACATTAACTTCTAACTAATTATTTGTCTAAATAAAGCTTTTTATCCATAGTGACTCACCAACACATCTGTCAGCTTTCTATACATGTTTGTCCTATGCAAGGTCATAGGGGTCTTCATGGAAGCTATGGGCACAAGGCAGTGAATAACCCAGGATGGGGCACCAAGAATAAACACACACCTTGTTAACTCTATTATAGCCTGTTTGTGGACCTTGGGGGAAACATAAAAGCAAATGGAGGTCAGGCAGAGACTTGAACACTAGTCCTAGAGGTGTGAGGTAGCACCGCTATCCACTGCACCACCATGCCTACTTTATTTTTTTTCAGTGATTTCATAAGGGGTCAATTCCAGTTAACCATCTCTCTTGAGGGTAGAGAAGTTGAGCCTCTCTTCCTTCCACTGCCTGAGCTACTACACCAGAGGCAGTGCACTCCTCAGCTGGGCCACAGCCAGGGTGCATGTGTCAGCGTAGTCAGCGTAGCTTCCTGCACACTCGGCCTGTTGCATTCAGTTTACACAAGTGTTTGAGAGCCTGGCCTGGATTTGCGTGCATGCACAATACAGCAACCACCCTCCAGTGAAGTCATTTCTGTGCTGGGAGCAGATCACAGTGTTCAGATGTATATATATAGTCAATAATGGAAGACTGAGAGTGCTATACATGTACGGTTTCAAAAACAGTAATGAGTGGGTTTTTGCTGGGCTATGTAGGGTACACTGTGCTCTGTAATTACCCTCAGCTTTTCTTCCCAGGACCCAGATCACAGTTATCAGGGCTGTGAAACACACCCAGCCATTCGTTATCCACTTGCCAAGCATCGAAATGCAGAGCATTTTAATTACCCCCACGGCGCTATAGAGATTCCACAGCTTAAACCTCTTTTCCTGTGCCGCTCGTCGTGAACTCTGATGCTGACTCTTTCTTTTGGCTCCAGCAGGCCAGGGTTGTAATGGTCAACAGGTGAGATTGGTTGGCTGCTGTTGTCTGGAACTTGTTGGTTTGAGAGAAGCCTCTGTCGGCCCGCTCACCTGGTCAGCTGTGGTTCTTGGGGAGTGAAGAGGGAGGAGGTCCATTGTAGTTGGAACTTTGCTATAAAAGGAATAGGTGTGAGATTCTCCCTTTGGTATCTCTGCCAACTAGGTTCAAATAAATGTTTCTTAGTCTCCGAGAAAGGAACTGAGGAAGGTATACCACAGCAGGAACT
Source organism: Mormyrus proboscirostris (assembly GCA_026779585.1). Taxonomy (NCBI): domain Eukaryota; kingdom Metazoa; phylum Chordata; class Actinopteri; order Osteoglossiformes; family Mormyridae; genus Mormyrus; species Mormyrus proboscirostris. The sequence goes on from JAODKF010000044.1 coordinate 11,806,718, forward strand.
CCATCAGCCAGTGATCAGTCTGCTTTCAGCTGTGTTACATAAACAACATAAAGTGACCCGGCCTTATGTGTTGGATGGTTCACCAACCCAGTTACCTCTTATACCTCATTTCCACTAGTGCCATACTGTGCCAGTCCCGGTTCAGACAGGGAGCTGTGATGTCAAGGTGGCATGGGGACCAGAGAACCAGCGAGCATTTCCACTGGTTAAAAACAACCAACAGAGGGTGACTGCATGTATGAGGATAGATATGTCACATCTTTTTGATCTATCTAAGCTGTAAATCAACACTTTGTTGATCCCTGTGGGGAAATAGTCTGTATGCCTTCCTCCCCCTTTTTTTTTTTTTTTTTTTTTGTGTGGAGTAAGTTGTCTGTGAAGGACAGCCACCTGCAGCAGTGCCCAGGGAGCTGTTCAGGTTGGGTTTGAACTGGTGACCTTCTGATTACAGGCACATACTATAGGCTTAGCCCACTGAGCCACACACTGCCCCCAGAGTGACGCCAGCAGTGTTTTTTAAGTTAGCCAAGTCAAAAGATCCTTTTCTCACAAAACATTAGCAAACTGCATTACAAAACAATAATAATTAATAATAATAAATAATAAATTGCTGCATTTTACCTGTGTAGCTTTTATGGTAGTACTAAAGATGGGCATCACCAGTCGTTTGTGCATGTTCACCAACAAGCTAATGACTGATCTCAATAGGCCCTGGATTTGACGCAGTTCATCCAAAACTTCAGTGTCATCAGAATCATTTAGCTACATATGTCACCGACTTGAGCATTTACTTATATGAGCAGTACCAATTTTCCACCTCTAAGGAAACGTATTACAATCGCACTTTAGCGGCTGGCTGCCGACGATGAATACAGAATGATGGGGAGCCCTGTCCTTCCTGTGCCACTCTTTGAGAGTTTCTTTTTGTAGTTTTGGAAGTCGTTTTTTTTAAAATAATATGCCCCGTACTACTAATGTAGCCTGCTTTTTCCAGCTCCACTTTAATTTCTACACATTTTCAGCAAACACTAAAATCAAATAAAACGTCAAGCACTGGAAGCAGCAAATGCAACTCTGCTGAAATTTACAGTGCAATGTAGCCCTTCACAGGGTTCAGTGTCAGAACAGCACAAGCTCAGCAACAGCACCGCGTTGGTGGAAAAGGGCTACTGGTACCTTGTTTCTGCTCTTCTCCCTTTTGGCTGAGTCACCCTTCATGTAGCCTAGTCTGTAGATGTTGACTGATGTTATAGGACGGGCTGGGTTTTGTAACCAGGAAGCCAGGTTTCCACCCATTCTCCCTGATGTCTTTGTCTACTTGTGTGACTCCTTCAGAAACAGTTAAGCAGGAGATTGTGGACTGGGAAGGAAGCCATACTATAGTATGTGATCTCGTAGGCTGGGATTTAAGGTCAGGTCACTTGACATGTCTGACTCACTCCCTGATCTCTCTCGCACTTATCATCTCTGCAAATGTTCTTTAGAATTCTTTGAATGGGCTTTCATTCAACCCCTTGGCTTATTTATGTGGTTAAAACACAAACCTTAGATTGGCCAGCACTGCTTTCCAGTTACTTCTTTCCAGCAAGATCTACATTTAAGATTATGAAAATAAAATCCCTAGCATTTACCCCATGGTCATGTTCAGATGAGAAGGAGAAAGGCGGTTGGAGCAGCGCTTCTGATTTACATTAAAGCTCAGTAGGCGTAACAGTAAAATCGTGGTTACTGCCATCTGTGGAGTGTTTCTAAGGAAGGACAGTTTCTTGTCCACGCTGCCCCCTAGTGGCACATCACATTTATACTCTTGCATTCAAACTTCATGCTGCAGTTTTCCTAAAGAGAAAGCGTATAGTTTTTTGTTTTTTTAACTTTATCCTTCTCTGCTGTCTAATTGGACAGTTTTGAAAGCACGGCCAGCTTAGATGCATTGTTTTCTGTGTCAGCTTCAGGACAATCACTGCGGGCACCACCACTACAGTAAATCAAAACAAACCAAATCAAAGTTTATTTATCAAATCCACAACATTACGGCAGACAGCAGTAGATGCAGGCAATAAACTGAGTTTCCCTGATAGCTCCCTATAATACGTAAATTAAATATGTAGACAAACAAATAAATTGAGAAACAAATAAATAAACATACAGTAGTAAATAGTAATGGCCTCCAGCGTCACCTAGGCCTCAGCTTCCCATTGGCAGCTCTTTAGCTGTTAAATACCCCAGAAAATGACTGCTTTGTGGGAAAAGAGCATATATTTTGAGATGAATAAATAAAGTACCAGTCTATTTTTTCACTTCGACTTGGAAAAATATCATTAACCAAGCAGATTTCACATAAAACATTCACATTCTTTTGTTTAATACAACAGGCTGTTACACCTCGATCATGCCACTCCTCCTGTGCCACGCCCCCCTCGTTAACCTTGTGTGGATTCCCAGTATTTATCAGTTGTTTCGAGTTGTCCTTATTAGTTCAGTGTATTTAGTCTGTGTTTCAGTTTGTTTCCCCAGTCCGGTCATTGTATTGTAGTATCGTGCATTATTCCGCTGTCTGTTCCTTATGCCCTGTTGGTTCCCTATTAAACCCCTTTATTTTCCCCCAGTTTTTATCTCCTTTGCCTGTTTCCCTAGTCTGTGTGCCGCAGGTTGTGATGCAGGCCTCAATACAGTACCTGGAAAACTTTTATCTGTTAAAACTACACTGTGTTTACTCTACATAAAAATAAAAAGTGCCATCTAGATTTTTTTGAGAATGCTTTGCTTCAAGATTGAAATCAGAGTTGCTGAAGATATCTCCTGAAGAATTTGTAGCACTGAATATTTCTTGAGTAGTGTAAATAATATTGTGAAAATCTGATGTGCTTTTGTTACACAGATAGGACGGTCTTGCGTGGGTGGGGTGAGCAACTGCTTTGTGTCACGCCCAGCTCCGTCCGATCCTCCTGTGTGCCACCTTACCTCGTTACCTTGTGTTTATGCCCGATTGTTTCCACCTGTTGCTCGTTGAGTTCAGCTTGTCATGTGTATATCAGTCCGTGTCTTTCCCCAGTCTAACAGACCTGTCATTAATGTTGTCCTGTGAAGTGCTTGATCCTGTCCAGTTTACCCGCCTGTGCTTATTAAAGCCTCATTTCTTGGACTCCTTGACTCTGCTCGCCTGCTTTCACGGTCGCCTTCCGCATGCAGCGTGACACTTTGCATGCAAAGCACATTAAACTGATCTCCGAAACCATCTTAGCCAGAACTCTGGTAATAGAAGCCACACCATCAAGTTACCATGTAAAATAATTGTATTTAGTGACATTTAATTATTTGCTAAATCCATTGCATTAAATATTGCCCAGTTATACAGCACTGTGCAAAAATCTTAAACAGTCAAAGAAAATGTATGAAGTTATTTATCTGGATAGCAAGTGTATGTTTGCTAGGAAACATTAGAATATATGCCGATTAACAATAACAATAAAAAATAAACCAGAATTTCTTCAGATCTTCAATAAGTTACTGATACCTTGTTGGATCGCTAGATGAACACCGCTTCAGTTCCCAAACCTCTCCTCAGGGGCACCTCAGCCATTCTGTGTGTTCATTACATTTCATCACTAGCTCATTTTATACACTCAGTTAGTCAAATAACTTAATGATTAGCCGGACCGGGTATGCTAGCGGTTGCGTCAAAAAACATATGGATGAACTGGATAGTTGTTGCAGATATTGAGGTTTTGAAATGGCTGACATACTTTGACAGTTAATAATATTATAGTGGAGTATTTTGGATGGAGTATTTTAACAGTTTACCAAGTCAGGTACAAAGTAGGGAAGCTTCCAAGGTCAGATTCCCTAAACTATGTTTTAGTGTGACAGCCTGAGATAGCTAACTTGAAAACATCTGAGAGGAGCTCTTACTGTTATCAAGTGAGACGATCTAAGTGGTCCTCTTATTGTCAACAACTGACAGATAACCAGAACCAATAGTGGCTTTCACTTGTTTTTTTTTGGCTGTATCTTACACCTGGTATTGCCACCAACAATATGATGAGCTTGTAATGACAAAAGGAAAATGAGGAACATCCACAGGCATTGAGACTCAAATCATAAAATATGGACAGTGTAAATTAGGATATAGGTATCCTGTTTATTTGACTTCCTCGGTCGGCCCCTGGAGGACGGGCTCCCCCTTTGAGTCTGGTTCCTCCGAAGGTTTCTTTCTTCTAGGGAGATTTTCCTTCGCACTGTCACCTCTGGCTTTGAGACAATGTACAGTAATGTGAAAATGCACTACACAAAATTGAATTAAACTGAATCTGTCCTGGTGAGCCTGGAATGCAAGCCTTTTTTGGTTGAGCCTAGGCCTTTAACATACTTCACAAAGCCTGTCGCAGAATGTCAAGAACCTGAAATCTCACAGCATGTTTTTATTCACCTGTTGGAATCCTGGAAGACGTTTTACAAAAAGAACAGAACAATTGTACATATTCTTATTGCATATTTAGTGTTGAAATTAACATGTGTTTTTAACAGGTGGTAAAACAATTACTTTGATCAAACTCTTTGTAGAACACAGATAAAACAGACCCCATTCAACAAAATGAAGTACATGGATCAAAACGAATTATTGTTGAGCCAGTGATGTCCAGTTTTTTGCATTGAATCTTTTTGCGTAGGAAAATTCACAGATAACAATTAGGAGTCTTGAAGTTCACATGAACAGACACATGAAGTGGAATCCCAGTCCTGGGGAAGTGTATGGATTCGCCAGTTATCCATTTGACCTGACCGAGGTTACGATTCAGAAGGCAATGACCCAAAGCTTGGTGACCTCCTCTGCGGTCACCACGCCACAGGAACATGGCCCGGGTGAATGGAGTGAAGCGGTTCACAAAAATTCCTTGAGCAACAGCTGAGCAACAGAATGATGCACATGTATAACACAATAACGGAAGGAAGTGACATAAAGTGACAATGAATAAAATGTGTAGAAATCTACACAACTCAACAAAAGTTAACTGCATTTTCAGAAATTACAGTCATTTCCTTCACCAGGTGAAGACAAACAAGACTTTCAGCAGTATATTATATTATAGTCACACGTTTCAAAAATATCAAGGCTGAATGTGACTTAAGAGATAACTAATGCCTCTTGAACATGTAAGCACATTTTATGTTTTGACTCAATGAATACATTCTCTCTGGCTTCAGGTGTGAACCTGTGATATGTAATGTTAATGCGAGGAATGTTCCTCACTGCTGACCCAGCTTCTAAAGGGTGACGTTCATCAAAATGTTTGATTGTGGTAAGATTAAAAGCCAGGTGTCCATCATTGGCACACAGGTCAGGAGGAGAGCACATTGCTAGTTTCCTTAGCATTGCTCTCTAACAGGTCCTCTTACAGTAGAATGGAGATTCTGTAATTGGAGTTTAGTAATACGGAGAAGATATAGAAAGGGAGAGAAATACAGAGAACCCAAGAAAACAACTAAGCTGAAATCCAGGTGCCTGATGAAAATGTTGTCGATGACACTCAAATGGCCTTGTCCATACAATCTCTTGGTCCAAAATAACTTGCTCCACACTACTGCCATTGCATCGCAGTGTTTATATATTATATATCTCTGTCAGATGGGAGGGGGCAGCTTCACGGTCCTGTCACATTGGCCCAGACAGGGAATGAGTCCAAATGGAACATGAGCTTGCCCCAGGTATTGATGGCCACTGAGATGCACAAGATGCCGATAATGTTCATGACCACGCCTGTCTTGGCCTTAGATGAGAATTAGATCAGAGGCCACAGAAAAAAAGGTTCCTACACAGACAATCTGAACAATTACATTGCTGATGTAACAGAATAGAATTAAGCATACTATGAAATGCATTCTACGCACCCACAGGAATGAAAATTCCTAAATCATGCATTTAAAAATATATACCATATGAATGCATTAACGGTACCTGAATATGTAACTCTGTTCCACTTGAAAACAATTTCTGAATGTAGCAAACATAGTTTGCATTTAAAATCTTTTCATACTTGGATTTAAGCTACTGTTAGTGTTATGGTCCACAGCTAGCCCAAGAGAGCTGTATGACAGCTACACGAAGATAAACATGCAGACCAGTGATTCTGTAGAATTACAAAGAATGAAGTAATGATTATCACTCCTGGCACCCCTTGGCCTCTCAATATGCCGCTTATGGTTTAGTCATTGGCCTACAGAAATCCCTACATGAACCTTAGCATCTGAGGAACCCAGTGGAAACTTTTAACCTGAGGAACGTGTGAACGAGTGTCTGATATCATAACAAGAGCTGATTTCAATGCGGTTAATCATTTATCATGTTGATTCATATTCACAGGCAACTGGCTTGATTAGGTCTGACTTGGTTTAAACAAGACCACTTCAATGAGTGGCTAATTTCCATAACCGCTTGTCCACTACAGCTTTGTGTTGACCCTGGACCTTATCCAGGAAGCTCTGGGCACAGAGCACTCCAGCACAGGACACACAATAACACACAGGTGTTTAGAGATACTGATATACCTAAACCACTGATGTCAACAGAGCAATAAGAAGGCTAAAATACAAAAGCCTGGATGCAATCGTGTCAGCATCCTTTATAAATGAGATGGTCGTATATTACGGCACTCTATGTGGGTGTGCAGCATCTCATCACTTACCATGTCAGACACTTTCAAGTAGCCATAGGAGAAAACGATAGCATTTGGGGGCGTGGCCACAGGAAGCATGAACGCAAAGGAGGCGCTCAAAGTGCAGGGGACCATGACGTACAGAGGGTTCAAGCCAATAGCCTGGGACTGTAACAAACACAAGATCAATTCCATCAACCTAGACTGTGACACATCAAGGGGGAAACTGCATCATCAACTCATTTCTAGTGACTGGGACAATCCTATGATAACACGTTACCCTCAGTGAAATGCCATCACACAGAGGGATGTATTTAAGGTCATCTCCTGCCTTGCGAAGTTTAGAAACTTTGAAGTAAAAGTTATGATGCAGAAAATTACAATGCAAAGTTCATGTTCATTTTTACTGGATCCACCGCTGTAAAAAAGTCATGGAAATCACCGTCCCATAATTCCATCGTGAGCGGTCCTGTAATTTGGACCCAGAAGCAGTTAAGTGGGTATAATTAAGCCACACTGGTTAAGTGCAGCTAGGATCTCATCTGGCCTAGAAGTCCAACCCCTGCCACATCTTGTCTCGGTGCCTTCAAAAGACAGTGACGTGAATATAACATTCTTAAAGGCAGGCTGATTCAGGGCCTGCCTCCCTTGGAGTGAAAAGGATTGGGTTGGTTGAACTGAATTTAATCCAACTGTCACATAGACCTCCACCACCATGAAATCAGCATGTGCAAGCAGTGTTACGCACTTCTCAGTCCAATTTGAATGCATCATGAATCAAGACCAATCAGCAATCTGATCATAGTTATCTTGGTGCTTATGCAGCTGTAAACGGTGCTGTGTTCAACTCACCATGGAGGCCAAGATAGGCAGGAACAGTGTTGCTGTGGCTACGTTGCTGGTACACTCAGTGAAAATGGAGATCAACATGCAGAGGACAATGGCGATGGCCCCCGGAGGGATGACATGCAGGGGGGTCATTTGGTTCCCCAGCCATTTGGAGAGACCTGACACCTATGGAGGCCATGCAAAGGTGTGTACAGGTACATATACAGATTCAAGCAGAGTTGTACAGGTATACAGCACCCCGTCTCACCTCACTGCCCTTGGCCAGGGCGAACCCTCCCCCCAGAAGCAGAACGATGTTCCACGGAAGTTTCTTTTGGACCACCTTCCAGGTGAGCAGTGCAGTGGAGGGTTGAGGTTCTGTGCAGAAGCAAGCTATCATTTCAACTCAACTCAGTGCTTCATCGACACACTTTCAATGTCGGCGCAACTCATCGACTCAAAGTCAAGTCAACGTGACTCATTGACTCATGCCTGGGTTAGCTCATTGCAAAAGTTGCTCATTTCTATGTGTCAAAATTCATTACAAACGGAAGGCACCTGTATCGGAGCTTTCAAACCGCCAGAAACGGAGCCACGGAGCCTTGGCTGGGAGGATGAAGAGTAGCACAGAGATGAAGACCGCCACTGTTGCGTCTGTCACGTACCTGAAATAGTCAGATCATTAGTGTTGTCTTCCTCGTCATGGCATGGATGTGGTTGCTGTCATCTACTGCCTAAGATCTTTTCATTACATTAGTTTAACTGAATGACTTCTGAGCTAAGTCCTGCCAACTAGGTGATGAACAGAACCCTACGCTAGTCTTAGAGTTGAAGTGCTTTAGATGAGTGTTTGTTATTTCTCAGCCATGTTTGCTGTTGCTGTTTAGCCCCTTCGAGAAGAACTTCAGCTCCTGTATGTTTATTGTTGTATTCTCAGGAGTGAGAGCCTTGTAAAGTGTGGGAAGTACTTTGCGCCTGTTTGTTTCATCTGAAGCACAAGTTGTATATTAAGCCAGGCTGGGTATCTGTGTGTATGTTGAGTCTACAGTCCTGGATGTTTGTTTGTCTTTATGGTGCAGACACGGACTGGCCATCAGGAAGTTCAGAAATTGTCCCAGTGAGCTGCTCTTGTAAGGGCCGGTCTTTCTTCCCCAACACTGACATTACTGTATATATCCTATATATCAGGGGTTTATAGATCAATCACATGAGATTTAGTTGGTGGCCAACCAGTTAATCACAATCAAGAAAATACATACCAAGGGGCACCCCTCCCCCTAAATTGGATGGTGGAAAAATAAACCAAAGGGACTTACCGGCCCCGCTGTTCCCCCTGGTAAGCAACAAATTCCTGTGCTGCTTTTTGTTACCAGTCTACTCTTCTTGAGGTGTGTAAAGGTTATGTGTAAGTTTAGGTTCTCCTTATACATGCATAGTGAGGCATTTATTTGCATGATTGTATGGCATTTCAACATACTCTGCTTTGGAGTTGAAGAGGTGTGTGGCCCAGCCAGGCATGAAACCTGGGTCTCGGGTGAACCAGAGTAGGACCAGGAGGACGAAGACACCCAGCACACTTAACTCCCCAAAGCTCATGGGACCTAGGGCCTGGTGCTCGTTGCAGATCACATTGTAGGCTGCAATCTCCTTCGGGGTCTTCTCCACCCCACATCCCCATGTCTTCCGGAAACTAAAGGAATGATAGGTCATCTCATCAGTGTCAACTGTTCTTAATTCTGCATTGCCTTCATCTGGGCAATGCTGTTGAGATTTGTGTCCTCTGTAGGCTTAGAAGATGACACCACAATTAGTCCCTTTGATGACTAGCTGAAACCACACTCACTTGGTCCCTAAGAAGACCAGCTGTAGCCACAGCCAGCCCAACATCAGCATCAGCAGCATGTTGGGGAAGGCAAACCCAAACCAGGAAGCAAAGTTGATGATGTCACCGTTCTCAGGAAAGAGCCTGGGGATGGGGTTGATCACAGTTATTATCAGGTTTCTTGGAATCATCTGGCCCTACAAGTTATTTTGGGATGATAGTCCATGACATAAATATGAACAATGCACTATTGCCCAAACGAAATAACCTTCCTTGCAAAATTTCACAAAATTTGTATAGTATGTTTGGTTATACCCCAGGAGATAACCTCTTCCACTTACCAGTAAGTGCAACTGACACTGTTATTTGGACAATGACTCACTCTCCCTCATTTTCCAGGGGTAAATCACTAACTGACTGGTAAAATCTATAACCTGTAGAGCCATGGCTGTGATTTTCAGAAGCCAAATTTAAACATCA
>JAODKF010000044.1:11823478-11870635 GCA_026779585.1 Mormyrus proboscirostris
GGGCGGGGATATCTCTACTGCCAGCTGCCCATATAGGTACTGAAGATTGCTTGTCTGAGGCTGACATATCCTTACCTGTTGTTAGCCATTACAGATGCATTACCTCCCGCCATTGGAAGCTGCACATGTGTTAGTTATCTTTATTGGCGGCTATAGACAAGCTAACTCCGATGCACTGTGTATATACTGAATAATCCTAATGCTCATCCTGCACTCACATACGGAGGCTTCTGGGGCTATTACCTGGCTGGAATCATCGCAGCAGGGGGGTGAAAACTGAAAGGGAAAAATGAATCTCTTCATCAGGATAAAAAGCTGTGGGATATCTCCTGGGGCTGGGGGTCACTACCACCTGAGACGAACACAGGCTTTTCTGTTAAGGAAAGGAAGATGGGGAATCTTGATTCGTGGCCCTTCATCCAGTGTTTGTGCTGCCACATGATCCCCTCTGCCACTGCTACCTGCCCAGCCTGGCGTGCCGACAGTCAGATCCTTAACAGTCCATTAGGGACAATGGTGCACTGTGGCCAGGCAGCTAGTGGATGTCCAGGGATACAAGGACTCGCTGTGCTCCTTGCAACCATGCCAGTTAGGTACAACCGTCATTTCACGGATACCAGCGAAGCTCCGAGCAAAGCTGGAATCCCAAAGTAGATGAGACCTGCACACAGTCACAGGCCTTGTGAGTGTATAATACACATTAATGCTTGTGTGTTTTTCTGTGTGTTTGGATACTGGAGGCCAGCCAGCGATCGCTGATTTTTACTTTATCTCTTTCGGTGTTGTGCTACTGGAATCAAGTCTGAAATGGGATCGGCCCGGAGATGAAGATCCCGGGCAAGACCTGCAGCTGAAGCTGCTGTGACGAAGGCAGAACAAAGACGGCAGTATTTCGTGGCAGTCAGAGAACTGACCTTGTGACCAGATAGTTTCAGATTAATATCCTGGGGAGAGCATCTTGAATAAGGTGCTTAATGCAGACTGGTTCTCTGGACACCCAGTTAAAAAAGTCACCCCATGAGGGTCAAACATGAATGAAACATTTGGCTCACAGAACAAGCCTATGTCTGTGCTTTGATTGCATTCACAGTTTTCGTCAACCTCACAATGCCATCTTGTGGACATATTTGTAATTACAACACTGAAGCTAAGAGTCTAACATTGCATTTACTCACTGCAGTTAGACACATGATGCATGTGCGCACTAAGGAACGTTTTCATGTACTCAAATCAACTGTTTGGAAATATATACACAAATTACAGAAACAATGACGTTTAAAACTACATAGTCTTACACGATACATGAATCAACACCATCAGTGTAACCAAGCCAACTCTCAGGTGATAATTGAAAGTCTAATCAAATCAGTAATGACCTGGTAACATTATCAGTACCACCAATATAACGAAATCAGTTCTGACACTGCAAACAGTTCAGTTAAAGCCCTGGAAGCTGAAGCGGTACAGACAATGTAACTGACAGCTGCATGAGTGACGGGAAAATGTAACCTGAGTGTGAGGAAAAGCCTCAGAGAAAAGCCATGAGTAAAATGGAAGTACATAACTTACAAAGGTCAATCTGATAGTATTTCTTTTGCTGTTTACATTTATTTGCCCCTGCTGTGTGTGTGCTGCCTGTCCCTGTGATGTCAGCATCCCCTGGATACTCCAGTTTCCTCCTGAAGGCCGAAGATGTGCAGTTAGGCTAACTGGCACCTTGACAACTTCCCGTAGTGAATGGCTTGTGTGCCCAAGTGTGTGTGTGTGTGTGAATGTGCCCTGTGACTGTCTGGCGCTCCAACCACGATGCACCCAAGCCTTGTACCCTACGTGCCCCCCATGGCCCAGACCATGATATAGCAGTTAGAGACAGATTGAGGGATGGATGGATGGATGGATGGACTGGTGGATATACAAAGTGATGTACAAGTGGGACAGATAACAAGCTGTCAAGGAGCCACCTTATATTACAGGTGCTGCTAGGTTGTGCTTTCAATGAGTGACCAGTAACAGATGCAAGATAGCATTGGAACCAGAGGAATACAAACACATTTAGAGCACAACATCAGAAAATCAATATAAATAAATAAAATAAACAGCAAGAGAATATAGCAGGAACTAAGTGTATGTGAAAAAAGTATTTTGACAATGATGTGACGAGCACTGTTGGTTTGTCCTGCACGTTTGTCAGGGATGCGTTCTTAATCGTTTTACTCATGCCAAGTGAACAAGGGCGTTGGTTTGGTTTCAACATTGGCAGTGGCCAAATCAGCCCTAAACCCCCTCCCCCCCCACCACCACCACCCAACAAATCCAGTGCTCCCACGATGTTGGTAGGGACACATCAATACCCAAATCTACTGTCCATACCCAAATGTACATCCTTGCAGGAGAACGCCCAATTCTACACATCTCATGCTACAAAGAGATTGTGAGAAACTGCTGTCCCTGGGGAATTGTTGGGGGGGGGGGGGCATAGAACTACAGGATGTGATGAAAGGGAGGAGGGAAACGTGAAGCTGAGGGGAAGTGGGTCAGCAAAGATGGGGGGAATGCGGAGGGGGGAGGGGCTGTTTTGTTGCTCCAGACAAGGGCTCTTTTTCCTCTCTGCCAAGGGGGTGTAATCCACCACATCTCGGTATCCTTGGAGAAGCTGTCAGGGGCACCGTGGGTGTTTGGGTACAAACAAACAGCAGCCCCATGCCAGAGCCTGTCTCGCTTCCTCCTTGCTGAGAACCATGTTGTATAACTTGTTTTAGCTGCTTAACTGAACGTCCAGCGAAGAACTGGTGCAAGCTGGTTTTTCAAGGATGACTGGAACTAGTTTGTTGGCCCAAACTGAAAACTGCAACTATGGCAGTCTGTACTTGTTCTGCTCTCCTAAAACAAAAATCAACTGGTTTATGCCAGTCCTGGCCAACTAGTGTAGTTGTTTCAGTTGCGGTGTCTGATTGGTTTTACCCAGTTCATTAGCTGACATCCAGTTTTAATTAGCTTTACAAAAGAAATATGGGGTAAGTTGCCACTCAGGAAGGAAATATTTGGCCACAGTTCAGTTTCTGAACCACCACCATTCTCTTGACACAAGGACCATGTGACCAGCTCATTATTCTAATCTACCAAAGCCATCATTTAATATTACAAGCTTATTACACTTAAAGCTTTCTTTAAGTGTATATAAAACATATATATTTTATTTATTTAAACATTTACATTTTATATATAAATATACACCAAAGAACTTCAGAATTACTTCCCTTTGTAAGTTTGTTTCTTTCTTTGTGATGAAACGACACAAATGAAAAAACGGATTTAGTGGCCTAGTTTTTATACAAACAAGACTCATTCAACAATTAAATTTAAACAGATACAAGTGATTATATAAAAATAAATGTAAGCCATGGGAAATTAACGATTTCCAAATTTTTGGAATATGAATTGTTTTTCATGTTTATTCTTCTGTGAGATTGTTCTTTTTCTTAATATCTGCTTAATGCTTTAATCGAATGTGTACCGTTTGCCTCAAGGAGTTAACTGTAGTTCACAGCAAACTCCGCCTTGCATGAAAGGATTATTAGTTATATGAGATGCAATTTCCAAAGCTGTGTAACACGACAGAAAAACTCTCAAAATCTGAATCTATTCTGGAAAATAATAAACCTCGAGTTGCGTACAGTGCATCTGGTGACATGGTGTTCCCATTCTCTCCTTCAAACCTTGATTTTATGAGATACCTTGGATGAAATGAGAAATGCAAAAGAAAACCCAGTGATTTTGGTCATCAAAAATCCTAGTAAGGTTGTAAAACTGCCATACCTCAAATTTACTCAAGGGAGCAGCAAAGAGCAAGAGACAACTCATATTTGTAGAAATGGTGCAGCTCTTCAGAATCCCTGGGAGAATGCTTGCCAGCTTTCTAGGAAAACCGGGACAGCGTGTGCAGAACTTGGGGCGTTTCGATTGATCCATTGTCTGTTATCCAATCAGATCTGGAGACTATTCTAGGAAGCACAAAGTACACACCGGACCGGATGTCAGACCTCTGCTGAGCACTCACTGCAGTGTCTTCACTGCCTTTATCTGTTCACCAGCCTCTCTTTGGACTCTGGATGTGGACCCATAGGAACATGAAGACAACATGAAAATTGAACACAAAGAAACAGAAGCCCACATTCTAACCAACTCCCCAGAGGTGTAAGGAAAATACTCACAATAAACAATACTACAATGATGTGTATAAAAAAGAAGTATTGCTCAATGACCGTGTCCATATGATGACTCATTATTATTATTACTACGGGGGTTAAGCCACACAGCGCAGATCTTTACGGGGATATACAGTATGTCACTGCACCTGGTGTGGTACCTAACCGTCTTACTGGGCATGACTGTGGATCATCCCTCTGACCCCAGCCCGTGGACACAAGAGCTCAAGGCTCTCAGCTGGTGAAGATCTCCTGAAGATGAAGGTTACAGGTTTGGCTGCTAGCCGACACTTTCAGGGGGTGGCTACAAATGCGCTACGCTCCTTCTGTCCCCTTGCAAACAATACTCCTGGCATTCACATATTTTTTGGGAAAAGGTGGCAAAGAGGCATGTTACAGAGACATTTTCACCATAAAATTTTGAAAGCATTTTCTATAAATGTACTCCAGCACAAACAACAACATGTTACCATAGTTTGGTTACACATTAAAGTTTTGGCACAAAAGTGTAACTACTGACTTATTGTATACTGCAAAACAGCTAGTCCCTCTCCGGGATTGTTTATGTGGGAATCGCTCAGTGACTTCTCCATCACTGCAGTGCACATAGCACTGGGTCACGCTCTCTTGTTGTGGTAGGTCAGTCTTTTCGTTTCCCAGCTTGTCAACTGACCCAACACATGCCAATGAACTGTAAATTTAGGCTCGTGTGAAATGCCCATTTGAGTTGCCCTCATTTCTTTTATAACGTTTTCCACAATTGGGCGTGTTCAGTCAGCACCTGTTGGAGTTTCTCCTGAACTAAGTTAAGTTAAATTAACTGCGAACACTGGTAGGTTGCCAGCTCTTGAGAAAACTTTGGCGAGTGTGCAAAGGGTTGTACAGAGTGTTCTGACTCCTCCCCCTATTCAAAAGCATTCTAATGGAACACAAATAATAATGCTGTGGATCCTCGTGGTTGGTAATAAACAGAATCTATTTACTCCCTTGTTCTGTTTGGACTGTTTTCGCATGAATTTAATAAGAAAAGACTGAAGGTTGAAAGCTGTTGGTTTGCTCAGATGCAGCAAATAAAAGCTAAAGTAGAATAAACATTATCTAACCCAAACTGACTGGGTCAAGGACTGGGCATCTGGTATTTGAGGTGCAAGTTTAGGTAAATATGGACTAGTCTTACTCAATAAAGCTTCTCCAACCTTCTCAACTAACCCAAAACCCAGCGTGTGTGGTGTCACAAACTTAGAGTATTCTGCGATGCCCCCCCCAACTATTGTTCTCTAGGAAGAGGTTTCTACTTCTGGACTCGGACACGGCCGGGCCTGCAGGCTTCTGGTTTGGCTGAATCCCTTTTCCCTGATACTTCTTCATTTTAGATTCTGTTGAGAAGACTTTCTAAACCAGTCACCCATCACAGATAAATCCATACAGTCCTGACCCAATGATTGCCCATAAAGAACACTGGCCTTAAGCTTGGCATTATAGGTCATTAAGAAAATTATATTTAGGATGATAGGTATTGACTGATATGTGCAGGTCCACCACTACAAAGGCCGTAAGTGCCAAAAAATTCAGTGATCCATGGAAAGATTACTTGATTCTGTGCTGCAGGATAATTTCTGCTTTGTATTCTGTAGTAAGGACCTTGTTTCTTTCAGTTGACCCAAAGGGTCGGTAAACGTTGCATTTTTAGCAACGCCAAAAAAATATCCAGATCAAGAGTAACTGGCGGGTTACATTTGCTATTGGAGGTTAATCACATTTCCTTCAATGTGCTTTTGTGACACAATAATCCTACAAGATTTACCGAATAACTTCTAACCCAGTGCGTTAAAATTACAAATGAGATCACCTCCAAAACTGCTCAAACTAGTCAGCCGATTTTCTGTGTTTAGCAACGTGTAGGATTTAACAATATAGTTTTTACTATATAACTCCTCATCTAGAAGCGAACGAGTGAGGCGGGGTTAAGTCACTGTTTCGACGCACGGCGGAGTGAAACAGGTATAGTGCCACCTGCGTCTTTTCGCGCCTCCGTTTTTCTACATCTTCTGGTGTCGTTCCATTGGACCGTTTCGGGTAGCATCGATTCGGTTTTGGTCCAACTTTTGAACTCTGGATCTCCTCTCTCAATATTGACATTCTTGGCATGTAGTGGGCGCGGGTCAATGCGATTGCACATTAACCACTTGTTGAAAACCCGTCCCAATGCGATCTCGCACTTTTCTGTAGCGCAGTTTTAGGGCTGAATGTCAGGATCTTCCCACGGCGTTTTGGCAAGGTAAGGTCGCCCTTAACTGCGTTAAAACAACGCCCCTGTCTTCCTTTGTGGTATGTCTTTTGAATTGTTGTTCTTGGCCGACCCGATCCAGCGCAAATTACAGATGGAAATTCCAGCGAGGTCTAAAGTGTACCTGCAGATTTTTCTACATAGAATTGTGGTTACAAGTGCTATCAGAATGGTGCGTTAAATTTTGCGACGATGTCCATGTGATGTCAGGTGCGCGCGGCATGCACCCTGAAGAATGTGGGTACCTTCATGCAGAAGCAAAACCAGTTAACTTACCTGTGAAAAGATACCCAGTGTCTACGTGGACCGCAATGGCGTTCGTAAAAAGATATCAATGGAGGTGAATCATTGTGTTACATTATAGAGGACTTTTCGTGTCCATTTTGCAAAAGCAATTTGCCATGTATTCTTTTAAAGAATATATCGTCCTGGCTGATTTTGTCAGTTTATTGAAGAATCAAGTTTAAACTCTGCTCTGTAGCGTTATTGCTGCAAGATGCAGCATCGTACCTATACTAAAAAAAAAAACTGCGTAGCACCTTTTATTATGCTGTTACGGAGTGACATATTCCGAAGTTGTAGCCTATTTTTATTATCTATTCTTAACATTTCCTGTGTTTGCTGTGTCACATTTGTTAAAAATGTTTTAAAACCAAATAAGTCAAATTAAAAATATTCTAAAGACACTCGATCCTTTGGCCGTTTGTTTTTCATTAAAACATAAGCAAAGTTGGCAGACACTGTACAGTATGTGTGGGTACAGCACATTGCGGAGCGCCGAATTCCTACAACGGGGCGAGCGGTTTGCCTTAATAACCTTTGGGATACATCTGTATCAGTATCCAACGACGGAATCAAATGTAAGATATGTATTATTATTTCCTAATGGCAATGTATCTAAAGAGGTAAACAGTTTGTCAGTAAAGCGCGTTGATTTATGATGAAATGCCTTTAAAACGACGCTATCGGATCCACTCCCTTTTTTTTTTTTACTTATCTAAAATAGAAATAGTAGTAAAAAACAAAAAAATGAGCCGCGCTTCGTAATTAAGTGTTGTGTAATGAGGGGAACAATGAAGTCATGGCTGTGCACCTGTGTGCAGGTTGCGATGTCTTGTAAAACAATTGAGTGAAACAGTCATTAGGGATTGAGCAGCGCGTTATTTGTTCGTTATTATTTCTGAGTGAATGGTGACTTTCATTAACAAGCTGGGTCAGGGTAAATAGCGGCGGAGGTTAATGTAGCTCAGCTGCAGACCCTCTCTGGGTAGGAGCAGGTTGCTCAGGCCCATCTGCCAGCCCTGTGTTTTGTTCCCATTCCAGGCTGACTGTGAGGACATGGACCCCCGTATCTTTGCACTCCTGCTGCTGTGTGCCAGTAGGCAAGCCCTGACCGTAAGCACGATTCTGGCAAACCTGGGGAGGCCTCCCTTCCCTTTCCCCCCGTCTTTAGACCACCGTCTTCTCAGCCTTGTTTTGTCTCCCTTCCGCCAGGGCCGGATAGATTCCCTTTCACAGCATACAGGGGACTTGGGGGTGGGCCGTGGGGGGGATTTCCAAAGAGAAACTCTGCTGAGGGTGGTGTATGGTGTGTCCAGAGGGAGGCTGTCAGTGGCTGAGTTAACGCTCTGACTACCAATGCGCAGAGAGGCTTTCTGTGCTAATGCTTTTCACAAACGCATATGTGCATGTAAGCCAGGTGTGCGAATCACATCCTCCCAGATTCGGAGCAGTGATCCAAACTCTGGTTCTGGTGGGTGGGTTTATATTTGAATGAAGCATATTTATAACGAGTGAGTGTAGAAGCTGGTGCACAACTTAATATTTTAAATGCAAAAGTCTGTTTATTGAGGGGGATGAAGGAAGCCAAATTTAATATTGGTGGGTACAGCCCCCCTCCCTCAGGTGCAGGGTAGCATTTAAAGTATATCCCTTCTGTTGCCACCGCCCCATCCCAGGTCTGGGGGGTGACAGACTTCTCGACCCCCCCTGACACCACGCCTGTCCCCATGGACGAGCACGGCGTGGAATGTGGCAGCCGGCGGTTTGGCCAGGGGGCCAAGCGAGCCGTGGGGGCCGCGGTGACAAAGCTGGGGCTGCAGCTGTTGGAGAAGATGGAAATTGGGCCAGAGCAGCCCAACGTCATCCTGTCACCGCTCAGCATCTCCCTGGCCCTGTCCCAGCTGGCCCTGGGTGAGCATTCTGGGAGCATGAGTGTTATCCCTATCCTCCAGGACCACTGGAGAGTCTTGGATAATTGTGGCTATGTAATTTTTAGGCAACTTCATTTTATCACTATATATTATATATTAGCAATTGTATCCCTCCTGCTCCAGTGCTATTCCCTTAGGAAGATCTTTGCAGGTAAACAACATCTGTCATTTTTTTCTGACTGGGCCAGTAGAACATTGTGGATCCTAACTCGTCAGACATGCAGTTGTCTAGGAATCAAGTCTGGCAGTCCTGCTTCAGTGCTGCATCTGTCTTGTCAGCACAGAAATACAATAATACAAACGTGATAAGTTGTTAAGTACTTGGAATGCTGGCCCTAGGGTGCGGTATGTGTATTTGGCCAGAAGGTGGTGCAGTGGGTGAGGCACTTGAAATTTGATTGAAAGGTTGTATGTTCAAATCCTAGAGACCCTGGTGTGTAGTCAGAAACCTTGGTGGCCCCAGTGAGTGGAGCTACTTAGACTTTATTTGTCTGATGGGGTCTTCTGTACTCTCCAGGGGCGAGAAACGAGACAGAGGCACTGTTGCTGGCCTCACTGCATGCCCAGGACCTGCCCTGCTATCACTGGGCCTTACGGGAACTCGTCCAACACCTGAGTGGCCATGCCCTACAAGTGGCATCACGCATGTACCTGAAGCCAGGTGAGCAGCTGAGGCACAAAAGCAAGTCAAATTAGCTTGTGGGAGTTTTACTTTTACAAAAATGTTCTGAGGGCAGAAGGAACAATGATTGGTTCAGAGAGATAACATCTGATTGGTTGGACCCACCTGCTTTACAATCTGGTTTGTTATCTCCCTGAACCAATCATTTTTCTTTCTGCCCCCAGAACTTTCTGTGTAAGTAAAACTCCCATGAGTGTCAAAGTGATAGAGAGCACCATATGGTTTCCATGGAAATAGTGTTAGGATGAAAATATGAAAATGGCTAACAAAACACAGTTCCCAATCCTGGAGGATTACTGTTCAATGAGCTTCATTTTAATAAGTTAATCAAATTAATTTAACAAGAAGGAATCCAGTTTATATTTTCCATAATCATTAATAACATGTTCATTGGGTCAGGGTTTTCATCGTGAAAGTATTACCTGTAAAATTTTGCATGCTCATTCACATTAATTGATCTACTTAATTAACCCGATGATGTAAGTAGACCTGATAGATGGCAGAGGAAATATTTTACTGGGACAGCAAAGCGGCCCAGAGCTGAGTTTACTGACTCGATCTGTGCTGGCCTCAGGGTTTGAGCTTAAGCAGGACTTTGTGGATGAGTCCCTGCGCATTTACTCGTCTGAACCCGCGCCGCTGGTGGGTCTGGAGGAGGTGAACCAGTGGGTGGAGAATGCCACCCAGGGCCGCGTGACTCGTTTCCTGTCCAGCCTGCCGGTCAATGTCGTCCTGATGCTGGTCAACGCCGTTCATTTCAAAGGTGAGCTCCCTCTATCACACCTGCTCATCCCTTTCTGTGCTGCCTGAGGGATTTCTCTACATGTCTGCTTCTAAACTCTCCACTTCATTTTACCTTAATGCCACAATTTATGGCTTCAACAACTTAAGCTTAATTGACACTGTTGAGTCTTGAGGTCTTCCCAGATTAACGCCCAGGGTTCCCACAGGAGAATGGCAGGCACGCTTCGATCCCCGATTAACCTCCCGTGACCTCTTCTACATCGACAGCAAGAACATGGTGCATGTCGACATGATGCTGGGCCCAAAGTACCCACTGAGCGTGTTGATGGACAAAGAGCTGGGTGCTCAGGTGGGTGTGTCCTCCTCGTTTTTACCATTCGACTTAAAAAGGACCAATCATTTCGCTGAATCAGTAACCCCTCCCCCTTCCAGGTGGCCCGCTTCCCCTTCAAAGAAGAGATGAGCTTATTGGTGGTCATGCCCATGTCGGAGGAGCTCAATGTTTCAGCCATGGCGGCTCGTCTCGACCCTGCTGACCTCTACGACCGCCTGCCCCGCGAGACAAGTATGCGTGTAAAACTACCTAAATTCAGGCTAGAGGACACCCAGGACCTCCAGGAGGCTCTCACCAGCATGGGTAAGGTCACCACTTGAACTTTGGGGCCAGAGGGTTGCAGGTTCTTCTGGGTATGAGTGAAAATGTGCTGTGTGCGAGTCTGGCCAAGTGAGGCCTGCATAAGAATATGCGAGAATATGCACTTTTCCCGCCAGTATCATTATGGGCACTTGCTACCCAGGGTTTGTGTAAAGAACTTCTCATCCTCCTCTTGGGCTTTCTTAGTTTTCATATGAAGTAATTTAATTTTTTATCGACGTGTAGCAAGGTTCTGTGATTTGAGCCTTGGTTATGTGCCATACTGACTGGTGCTATTTAGCTTATAGCACCAGTCAAAAGTCTGGACACACCTACTGTACATCATTTGTTTTTCAACAATCCAACAAGCACCTTGAGTGCTGTATTATTCTGTGAACAAGGAAAGAAATGGAGAGCTGTAGCAGATGACCTGGCCCCCACAATCTAAACCTGACAGAGCCAGTCTGGGATGAGTTGGACCAAAGAGTAAGAGTTACGTTGCCAACTTGTTCCCAGAACTTGTGGAAACTCCAACTTACTTCAGTACTGTTGGAGAAGCATTCCAGGTGGCTCCATCTGGGAGCCGATTAAAAGAATGCAAAGAGTTTGCAATGCTGTCATCAAAGCAAATCATTGAAATATTTGATATGTATTATTTCATTCCCTCAAACCCTAAACTGAATAATGTGGCTAAAATACAGACAAATGCATTTAAAGCAGGTGTGTGCAGATTTTTGCCTGCTGCTGCATTTGTTTCCTTGCTACTTTCTCCACCATGCTGACTCCTGTATGCTCCAGGTATGGGTCAGCTCTTCGTGGCGCCGGACCTGTCAGGCATCGCTGACGGCTTCCTGCAGGTGTCTAGCGTGCAACACAAGTCCAGCATAGAGCTCCACGAAGAAGGGGCTGAGGCAGCCGCCGCCACCGCCGTCATAGTCTCCCGCTCCAACCCCACCTTCGCTGTCAACCAGCCGTTCTTCTTTGCCCTCATGGACGACACTACACGCACACCCCTCTTCCTGGGCGTGGTGACCAACCCCAACCCTGGAGCCGACGCTATCACCATGCAGGGTGACCGGCCTGAAAACGCAACATTTCCTCACGACAATGAATTTGATGGCATACAGTTCACCCCGGCCAAAGAAAACTGACTGCCGAGAAGGCGGGGAGAGAGAGAGCACGCAATTAACCTGACGATGTGCTACCCTCCTTTAGCCACCAGGGGGAGCACAAGACAGACACAAATAGACCACTGATGGTTTTCTAACGTCAAAATCCAGTCTGTGTGAAATATGGATTGTAGGGGCCCCTCTTTACCTTTTAGACAATCAGTCCCATGCTACTTAATTGTATTTAATTTATATTAACCATTCTACTGTTTAATTCCCTCACTGTATTGAAATTTTGGGGAAATGCATTTGAATTGAATTAGTGCAGTTCTCTGACTGTCGGTCAGGGTAACACTGCTGTGTTGGGAATAGCTATAGAAATTTTAATATGTGTCTTGTAAAAAATAAGTTTCACTTTGAGGATAGTTTGACTTAGTATTTGATTTCTAAAGTGCTTCGGCGAATCCCATGAAAACTCACACACACAGCAACATAACATTACACCACCATACTTGTACGTGTTAAATGACTGGCTGTTTGTTTTGGATTTTTTTTTGTCCGGAAATGTTTGTAGCTTTTTGTTTATTTTGTTGATAATAACACAAATAATGTTCATTTTCTCTGGAATTTCAAAACTGTGGCTTGTTAAAGGATATTTGTTATATTATTGATTAAAAGAAAAGTAAAGTAACCATGGCTCATCCCCTAAGAAAACTACCGGTCGTAGACAAACATCGTGAATCAAAATAACTGGCCAACACATTTTTGATAACCAGCAAAACACTGCACCACAGAAAATAGTCTGCCCTTCCACTTCCGACTCTAAAGCCTATTTTTAGCGGACGGAACTCGTTGTAGGGTCTGAGCCAGTAGAAGGTTATCATCATACAAACTGGCCACGGAACGCACCGATATGACTCAGCTTCTGGAAAGTAGACCTTGCCCTTGCTTACTCTTTAAAGTGAATAACAAATGGAAGTTCTGTGCAATTGTTTGACGTTGAGTATAGGCATATATTTAGAACGAGAATAACAGCAAGTGCTGATTCGGCGTTTCTTTTTTGTTCTGCAGGTACATCATTTAATGTTCAAAACCCATTGTTATGGTGGATATACCGTCTAATGTGTTTAAAACCCATAGTTACATGGGGTGAATGCTATGATTACTAATTTGTCCTCAACTTTGATGCGTTTTATTTGAAGCATAACCGCGAGGCAATGGCAATAGGCATAGCTCGGGAAAGGCTTATACCAGGGGTGGACTAACTTCTCTGGGGGGCTACGCTGATATGTCTAAAGAGGGAATTAAAAAGGATTGAACATCAATAATATGCTAATCAAAGCGTGGGGTACCAGCGGTAAAACTTACCGACCAGGGTGGAAACGGGAGTGATGTCGGTAATATTCGCCAGTAGGGGGGATCGATCGGCCAAATGTAAGATATGTTATTAAACTTATTACAGATTGTTATATAAATGGTTTGGAGTGGACATTTGTTCTATGTATCTTGTAACTTAAAAAGATCAGCAGGGGGGTCCTACAGTGCAGGGTCCAGGGTTATTCGCTGTCCCCCCAATTTCGGCTCCTGTTTATAACATGTTTTTAACTTCTACAATTTCAGGTGGTCCGTGAACTTGTATGAGAAATCTTACACCTTTCTTTTTATTAACCTCTAAATGGAATTTTGCAATTTTGAATGTAGGCAATGAGCCTATGTGGTTTTATTACGAGAAATGACTTTACCAGATTGCCGAAAAAAAGTTTAAGCGCTCCAGGTTTACAACACAACAGTGACTTGGATCGCCATGGGCGTTCTTAAATTTAATGTCAGCCTTCCACTCCAGCGCCCAGAAACCAGACTACATTTATTCAAAGAACAACGAACAAATGATAACGCATTTGCGTCTCGGAATAATTGAGGATAACTGACGGTTAGATCAAATAACTGTTTTCGAGACGATAGACATTACAATATCCTTTTTTATTGGTAATGTTTATTGTTATTTTGTAACTTTACCACCGACCCGTTACACATTTCATTACAAAACCATTTTGTAGGTTTACGATTTTGAAGTGTCACAACTAAGGCATTCTCTTACCAGCTGCAAATTTGCTCATGTTCAGAATATTTTGGTTATATATGCATTTTTGATCTTCGATTATAACGTATAGATGCTTATATAGATGCGCTATAAAATTTTTAAAATGGTGCAAAACTGCAGAAACCGTGCTAAATTCGTGCCCCAGCGTCCCAAAGCCCCATCCTCCACGCAACAGATAGCATTGGCTGACGTCACGGCCCTGCCCAGGGCGGGATATTGTATGGGACCAGGGAATAAAGCATTGCGCTCATCTATTATGAACAGAGTTACGCGGAAGCAGCTAGTCGAGAGCGAGCAGAAACGTACCCGACAATCCCCGCTTGCAGGTTAGTCCTTACAATACATTGAATGTCCTCTGAAAATGCACCGGTACTAAACTCTCTTAAAGCCATTATCAGTTTTGTGAAGGATACATAGAAGCTCCCACAATGCATTTGGTTGGTTCGTTTGTTATCTGTTTATTTTTTTTTTGTTCATATACCGATCACAATTTCAAAGGAAGATTTGCTGGACCGTAAAATTAAACATTTAAAACAAATGAGTTCTCATAAGTATTTAAAACACATTTTTAAAAAAAAAAAACTTTCTGTCTAAGTAAGGACGGATGAAAGGCATCTCGGCTTGTGCAAATTATGTCTAATATCCATGCTTTTAGGTTTTAAGGTGCTCGGAAATGTGGGCAAATCTTGGCGGAGACGGTTCACTTTCAGTGGGAAAGCGCGAGCTTTGCTTTGCATGCTTTTCATTTTTAGGCTTAGTAATTATTTCCATACCATTTCCTTAGTGGGCCAGTCTAAACAAACCAGTAATGCGAGAAACACATTATAAATCCTGGAGCCCCTTGGAGGAGCCCAATCAATCAAAGCGCAATTATCTTAAAGGGGTAGAAAGTTGAAAAGTTCGGGAATTTTATGACCTGTAATTAGTGCTCACGTGGCAGCGCAGTAAATCTTCCACGTTGTGCTGACAGTTAAAAAATGACCACACTGCTTTCACTGGCCTGGTGTCAGGCCACTGTGTGTGAATTTGAGCAGTCAGTCTTGGGGGGAGGGTCTGGGCAGACCTCTTCTCTAAACGGGAAAACCCAGTAGGAGCTAGATGACATCCAGATGTTTTGAAGGGAGGGGCAAAGAGCCCCATCTGGGGAGCATACATACTTCCCTTTTCCAAACACCCCTTTTTTGAGAATCCTGCTGCTTTCTGCAAGCTGGAGGGGATGGGCGAGAAGAGAGGGCATGGATAAGGGGGTGGGAGGATGTGTGCAGGCTCGCTCTTGGCTAGATGTCGTTCACTGACACCTAAACTCCATTACAATTCATGTCAGTCGGCCTGTGAATCCTCATAGAGTCTTTGAGCTGGGTGCGTTCAGATGGGTCAGTGCACCCCCAACTCTGTTAGGTGTCTTGTGTGGCAAGAACTCCCTCATGAAACCGCGGCGACGGCCCGTCAGCCGCAGGCTCTGCTGGCGTCGGTGTGATCGCCTAGAAAGTGGAATAAGGACGCAGCCGTCGTCGTGCCTGATATCGGGATGTGCTGTCGCTTCTGGCGCACGGAGGCGGACGCAGCAAGGCAACCGGGAATCGGAAACCGGAAAGGACACGATTAACCGTAGCATCGATACCATTACGGCTGTGTTTGATGTCCACAGCTTGGAATCTGCAGAGATCCGCACACAGATTCCCTGAAGTGGGAGGCAGACTGAAGGGATGTGTTTTGTCAGCTCTTTTATTGGCCAGGTGAAACTAGGAGAAACACTAAATTTAGATGCATGGATGTGTTCATGGGGAATGCATGGTAGAACAGTGTTTAGCACTCATGCCTCAGACCTCTGGGACCAGGGTTCGAGTCTCTGCCATAGCTCCATGTGTGTGGAGTTTGCATGTTGTCCCTGTGTTGTTGTGGGATTTCCTCAGGGTTCTTTGGTTCCCTGCCCCTACAGTCTAAAAACTTGCTGTTGTTAATTGGAGATAACAAATTGCCTGTAGGTGTGAATGGTGTATGAGTGTGCCCAGTGATGGGTGCCCCACCCAGGGTTGTTTCCTGCTATGTTCCCAGAGTGTCTGGGATTAGTCTCTGGACCCCCCACAACCCAAAGCAGGATAAGCGGGTACAGAAAATGCACGGGTGCATGGATTGGTGCATGTGACACATGTGTGCAGTCAGCAAGGGGTACTGAATTGGGCAACGGTACTGTGGAAGCAGGGCCTCCATTCAGACCTGTTTACTGGAGGATCTGGCAAACAGACTATGGCAATGGCAGCAATATTACACTCTCCTGGGTTTTGGTAAATCTTCCTTGCAGCTATTTGAAGCCAAAGTTGAAAATGAGCCTGGCGTATTTGATGTAGCGGTTTTTCCAGAGACCACCAGATGGTTTCTGACCACAGATGTACAAAAGTAATAAAACAAAGAAGTATTGTCCCCTATTTTTCAAGACAAGAATTATTAATTATGGTGCATGCACACCTAAGGCTGTTGTCCCCACATCTACATCTACGTAACAGTATTGTTGTAGTCACTTGTAGGTGTCCCTCAGTCAGTCGGCTGCCTCTCCTTTCCACAGACCTGTCTTACCCGCTGGTGGAGCCATGATGCAGAGAACGGCCTTCCTCTTGTGTGTCACTGCGCTCTTCTCCTCCTCCCTCGCCCAGCAGGTGGGGCCACACTCCTACACTCATATCTCCACCTACCGCTCTCTCTGATATTTTAAATGCCAAGGATGGTGTTATTAATAACCATTTCACTCCACTCACGTCCATATTGTAAGGGCAGTGGTGTGTAACTATGCTTAGCACACGAGGTGCAGAGTGTGTGATTTAATTTCACTATTTTTTTCTGGTCTTCTCTGGATCTCGAAGCCGGCCGCAGAGGAGGAAGAGGCGGAGGACGAGATCCCTGTGGAGCTGTTCACCACACCCACCTCCAAGCTGGCAGCCGCCACGTCCGACTTCGGCTACAACTTGTTCCGCCAGATGGCCGGGAGCGACCCCAAGGCCAGCGTGCTGCTGTCGCCCATCAGTGTCTCTGCGGCCCTCACACAGCTCTCCATGGGTGGGCCGGGACCCCTCGCCTGGCAGATGATGCCTTTTAAGTCACGGCTCTGTCAGGGGATGGGGGCTTTTGCACAAGTACACATTATGACACACACACACACACACACACACACACACACACACATACACATTTGATGGTTAAGCACAGGTTGTGGACCTTTTTCATTGGCTCAGCAGAGATGTGGCTGTCCTGCTGAGGATTGAACTGGTGACCCTCCACTCACAGCCACAGAGGCACAGAAACACAAGCCCCCTCATTTCACTTACTTCAGCTTTTAAGTCATGGTTACACATTTTATGAATCTGATTGAATCACCTACTATGGCCCTGTCTGTGGCTGTATCACAAATGCCCAGTGGTCACAAATTGTTCTCCCATTCGCTAATGACAACCCCCTCCCCCCATGCAGGGGCGTCCTCTGAGTCGGAGAGGCAGCTGTACCGGGTGCTGCGCTACCATAACCTGTTGGACCCCCAGCTCCACAACACACTGCGTGACTTGCTGGCCGCCCTGCACACCCCCAACAAAGGCTTCAGCTCCGCCGCCCGCGTTTACATAGAGCGCAGTGAGTGTGAGCCGTGGGCAGCACCCGCCTGCTGCTGGCTAATAATTTTCAGTTATGGGAACATTCATTCAGAAGTGGATTGCTCAGGTCCAAAAAGTAAAAATCCGGATCTGGATTTCGTGCCAACCAACCAGTTGAGTATAAAGAGTCACAGTCACAGAGTATACAACTGGTTGGTTGAAGCAAAATCTTGGTCTGGATTTTTACTTTCTGGACTATTCTGGACTATTGAGTTTATTTAATGTTATGATTGCAGTATGATAACGTTGAAATTACCCAGTTTTCCTGATGTTCCATAAACATTATCCTACTCCTGCAAAAACTACTACAACTAAGACTAGTACTACGGAAACCAGCAAAAGGGCAGGATACAGCAACAGGTAACATTGTCATTTTTACACATCAAAGGTAATAGGTTCAAGACTGGATGGTGTGTCTGTAGTATATACATATTGCACTTTTATTAAATAATATTTTATCATAAAACAATATTTTTCAACATTAATTGTGTTAGAAGGCTGGTCAGGTAATAATTTTATGGTGCTGAAATGGGCAGAACATTTGTTAAAATGTACAGCTTGAAAATATCATTCCATTAACGTTACAGTAAGAACGTTCTCTGTCAGCATTGAGTAGACTGTCATGTAAGTTCTGGAAACGTTCCCTGTTAGCTGGGATGAAACTGACATGGGGTTGGATGCTACATGCATTCATCTACACAGAAAGGTAGTCTAAGTTAGTCCCACTCAAAAACTACTGCTATGGACTAAGCTAGTCCTTTACTTAAACTATCCCAAGAAGCACTGGGCGCAGCACTTTGGGGAACCTGGAATGTGATTCTGGGAGCTGTAGTAATCAGTGGGAATGTCGCAGTCAAACTTGCTTTTGAAAATATCTCCGCAGTAAGATCATAAACAATGGTTCTTACGTTGGTTGTCCAGCTTATAGAAACCAGTAGCAGAGTTAAAGTTTGATGGGCCCCATGGAGTGTAGCACTCTATAAAAAGTGTTACGATGAGTCATCCTCATGATGCTCTGCACTGCCACACGCAGGTGATGTTTTGTAACTGCATCACTCTTGAGTGCCACAGTTAAATCTTTGACAAGCCACTGCCTGGAATAACAGCAGAATTCAGTCCATGATGAACTGATGGAGAAAAGGTATATTTTCAGATCATAATGTGTGAATATATCTTTCTTTGCCTACCTTTATGACTCTCACTGTGACCAGGGCTGCGAGTGAGACTAGACTACCTAAACGCAGTGGAGAAGCAGTACGGCGTGCGGCCCAAAGTGCTGTTGGGCTCCGTTCGGGACGTGAAGGATATCAATGACTGGGTCAAGCAGCAGACGGGGAGCAAGATGGACCGCTTTCTAACCTCACCGTTTCCCCGTGGTGCTGGACTGGTACCGCTGAGTGCTGGCTACTTCAAAGGTCATCTGGAGCGCACACCCTTGTTTTTTTATAGCTTTTCTGACACTTCTATCTGACTGTCTTGCAGTTTTACACATCCAGATAGCCAGATCATTTGCTGCTCTCTGCTGCCCCTGGTGGACAGCTCAAAGTACAGCAATGAATTTGTTTTTTTGCTTCTCTTGCACAACAAAAAAAAAAATGCCAGTCGCACAGTATAATTACCATTAGTAATGTACAATATTAATGCCAGTAATGTCAAAGGTTACCATGGTGACAGCAGCGTGTGCTGTTCTTTTGACAGGACGGTGGGTTACCCGGTTTACCCAGAGCGGGAACTTGGAGGACTTCAATGTGGAGGGAGCATCACCTGTCAAAGTGGCCATGATGAAGGAGGACAGATACCCCATTAAAATGGGTGTTGACCCAGACCTGGGCTGTACGGTGCGTATCCACTATGGCCTCGCTCTCCCTTAGGCCACGTGCTATCTTATTTGTGCTTCAGGATTGCATCCAGCCTCTCAGTTATGACTTTACATTCTGATGCTTTCTATTGATTATTACTAGAATAATCTAGATACTGTTAGTCTCTGGGAAAAGTCAGTACTGCATTAATGCATAGGGTCTGTTAGATGTTCCTCCGTTTGTTTTCGGAGCACTGAAGTCTGAAGACGAGCTGTTATGTTGCGGCAATGCCTTGAGGGATGTAACATTTCTCCACTTATTGACAGAAAGGTTATATAAGTTCCCACTGCGTTTTTGTGGTGTTTTCACAGGAGCTGGTGACCTGTCGTTTTCCCTCCTACCATTTTGACAGATAGTCCTTTAAATTCAGCTACCCCCCTTCTTTCCAGATCGCCCAGGTGCAGATGGACGGTGAGGTCAGCATGATCTTCTTTCTGCCGGACGAGGTGACCACCAACACCTCGCTGATCGAGGAGGCCCTGACGGCCGAGTTCGTGCAGGACCTGGCCATGACACTGCACCCTGTCCGGGTTGACATCACCCTCCCCGTGCTGAAGCTCACCTACTCCGCTGACCTGCTGACCTCGCTCTCCAACATGGGTGAGTATCATGGCTGCAAACTACACAACCTTCTATGGCCTTTTCCTACATATACACCTCACTGATCATTAGTGACTAGCAAAATTTTCTCGATTAATACACAGATGCTCCTCGCTTTACAATGGTGTGATAGCGATGCACAACCAGTAGTCATCAGACTTTGAATTCTGATCCATTCCCAGGCTAACAGGCTAATATACCGTACCATACTTTCTGTTGATGCCAGGGCCAAGGTTGAGTCCAGTGGCTTAGGAGGAAGTTTGATATTGAGGTTGGGGGCACAACTTTAATGCACAGGTCCATTTTTTCAGTGGATGAATGAAGTCACATTTATTATTTGGGGCTCTACACAGCCACACTTCCAATCTGTGCATCAGTCATGAGCATAAACATCTCATACAGTGTTTAACAAGGTATTGTGTGGTATTCTTTTTTTTGTTTTTAGCCAAACAGTACTGTTTAATGATTGGATAAACTTGTAGTCATTTATGTACTTGCCAATTACTGTTATTTAGTTACCGTGGTTAATTATTTACTATATCGTATTATATCATATGCCACTTACGATGAGTTCTTTAGAACGTATCCCCATCGTAAGTCGAGGAGCTCTTGTAAAGTTGAATATACAGGAATTTCTTTTTATAATTCCCCTTATAAATGTAGCCAGAAATACATTTCATGGGGTGTCCGGCAACCAGGGTTGGGTAATTCAGGTCCAGAGAGTATAAGTCCAGACCAAGATTTTGTTTCAACCAACCAGTTGAGCATAGTGTCACAGTCACAGTTACTGAAGTGGTTGGTTGAAACAAAATCCTGGTCTGGACTTTTACTCTCTGAACCTGAATTACACAACTTTGCAGGCAGCCTAGTGATAGATCCACCTAAGTAGATTTTGGCAACTGGAGATGGTAGATGTCAAACCATTAATTTTACTACCCATCTATGTGCCTGTTCAGAAGCTTTGGTTCATAATTAGTACTGGTGCTGAATTGATGAATTAGAATTTGCCTCTCCCCCAGGCCTGTCTGATTGGCTAGCTAAGACTGACCTCCAGAAGATCAGCACCCAAGCGACCAAGGTGAGCACGGTCCGCCATAAGGTGGCGATGGAGACCGCCCCGGAGGGCAGCCAGTACCCCAGCTTCCAGCCCAGCACCAGCAGCCAGGCACTGGCCATATCCTTCCGTGTGGACCGTCCTTTCATCTTCTTGGTGCGCGACGAGAAATCGGGGGCCCTGCTGCTCATTGGGAAAGTGCTGAACCCACACAACCTCTGAGAAGGAAGGCATATACACACACACAGGGGATTTGATCCGAAAGACACATGCACACTTTGGTACCTGGTAACACTCAGCTCTGAGCATATGACAGGAAGTGACACAAGCCACACGCAGACACACACAGTGACATGCAGATGTAATGCAAAACCTGTAATTGGCTGCAATGTCATCTCCAGCAACACCATGCCAAGCACTACATTTACTTCATAATCTTTCTTATGCTTATAATGTGTAATGTGTCATATTGACCCCAGACACTTTTTTTAGAAAATATCTGTAGATAATGCCCATATCGTCTTGTCATGTCTTCTCAACCACACTATTTGTGCAATACACCCAAAAACATTTTAACAGTATGTATGTGCATGAATTTTGCCTAGGGAACATATTTGAAAACTTGTCCATCTGGAACTGTAGAGTCATTGTCACATTTGCAAAAGCCAGATGTTCAGAAAACAGGATACATGCCAATGTGGAAAGGATGTTGCTATAGAGATGTAAAAAAAAGTTACAGAAATATGGTTATTGTTTATTTTATATTGATTCTGAGACAAACATGGAACTCTGGGAAGAACCCCCCTGCTTTATATATTTAATCATTGGTCTGTATATGAAACACCCTTCCTCTATATAAACAGATGTGCAGCTACTAGTGTTTGGAGATGCCTGCAGTGGGTGGGATTAACATGAATTGTCAATCACTATTTGGAACCAATAAAATAACCAATGGCAAGCAGAGGCGACTTTTTTCATGAGTTACTGAATCAAAAAGTACTGAATGAATGACAACAGATCACTTGCCGTTCTGTGCTATCAGCTTTTCAAGTGATTTGTAGCAGGGTTCTACGTGGTGCAGTTGATGATACATGTAGGATTTAAGTTTGGTTCTGACCAGGCTGTGGGTTCATGGACACTCGGGGCATGAGCTGGGAATTGTGTGGCTGTGTCTGCATCTGCTCCGGGCCTGAAGGATTGTGCAGCTCAGATATCAGCCTGTCCAGATGGATCTGTTTATGGGTGGGTGTGTGTGTATTAGGTATCTACGGTCACTGTTACTACAGCTTAGAAACATACACAGAGAAACATTGCCACATGTGTATGCATTTCCAGACAGTTGTTTCAGCATTTTCTGGAAATCATGCATTACGGGAAACCGTCCCATAGCCATCCCATAATACAGAGTGGCAGAGCTGGCTGGGAATGCTGACTCACATCCATCGTCTTTCCATCCCCGGTGCCTGATCGTCTTGGCTCTGTCCCGCATATGGACGTGGCACCCCTCCTGGGAAGCGCACAGACTTCCTGCTTTGTCCTCATTTTATCAAACTGTCCCTGTGCCATCTGCTTAGCGCACCGCTGCGCGAGCAGACATCATATGCTCACTCAGCAGGTACTAAAGGCATATAAGTTTCTGAAGTATGAACCCAAACTGTGGCTGCCAGCACCATATAGATCTTTACGTCCCTTTATTTTCCAGATACGCTGACTTTCAGTGGAAACCACATAAACTCAGTCTATTGGATGTTTCCTGAAACCTTGGTGCATGACCCTGACAGCCAAATGAAATACTTTCTGTATTTTTTGACCCCACTACATGGTGCTCTCTATTCTCTATTCTGTTCATGAAGCTTCATTTGGCCATCACTACCAGACACCCTTATTGGATTTAGTCCCCTGGGTAAAGTTTATTCCCAAAACTGCTGCTGCCATGAGCATGACAAAGCTTTTAAAAGGAGGAGGAATTAGATGGTTGCGTGTGTATATGTCACAGCGCCCCCTGCAGGCAGTCCTCCATGGCCCTGAGCTCCTGCAGCTCCTCACACAAAGGGTCACAGTGCAGTGAGAGGACATGACGGGCTTTGGGGATGAGAGAGACAGCTTCCTGGGGCCTCTGCCTGAATGACGGAAGGGGTCACAGAGAGAGATGGGACAAAAATCAATGACTGTCATCACGATGTACAATACCGGCAGTGCTGCTCGGACCAGTTCCTCTTACCCGTTGAAGTGCAGCTGGACCAGTTTGAAGAGCTGATGCCCCAGTTCTGCACTGTCATCCCCATACTGGACTTGGATGGCAGGTATGCTGCGGCTCAGCTGGGTGGCAGCCTGCCTCCAGTTGCCTGAAGGGGGCAAGTTATGAGATACATTAAATTTCATTTCTTTCCATTCCATCTTCAATCTGGTTATTTTGGATCAGGTGTGCAGGAACACATTTTGTTAAAATGTTCAAATTCTGACATAAAACTGGGTATACAGAACCATTCATACATTTTTCAAACTTGGGAAAGGGACTGCCACAGACACAGACCATTTCTGCAATGACACTGTGGAGATGGCCAACCATAGACCGTCCTCGAGTTGCACACAGCTGCCCGTGCCGGTACCAAGCGGCTTCGAATGCCCTACCCATGGCAGCCTGCGCTCTTGCTGCCACGTCCGCCAGCTGGCCCTGCAGCGGGTGGGTTTCCTCCAAGAAGCGGCTGGCATCTCCGTTCGCCACCTGGAGCTCCTGTGCTGCCTGGTCTAAGAAGGTAGGGGGTGCGTTTAACACTCCTTTAATAACCGTTTGGGGCCAGCATACAGCTATCACTGAAAAGACATCATCGGCGTACATCGCTTCCAATAACCACACCCCTCACCTGGCCGGCCCATCTCGATGAGGCGCGTGGCCTGGTCCAGCAGCTCTTCAAGCCCCTGCAGCCGGCGACTCAGCTCCCCATGGGCCAGCTGGAAACCGCAACCTGAGCGTGGGCAAAGGTAGCCCAGCTTGGCACACTACAAGCAGCAATTAACAGTACAGTGGCATTAGCAGGAGACAGGCCACTCGATCTGCCGCATGTTTAGAGATGGCCTGCTGCCTGAAATCACCTGCAGAGGGCATCCACAGCGGGGACATCGCAGACCCGGGGCTGCCGCCGCCTGCTGGTGCTCACGACAGGCGTCACACCAGCAGAGAAAGAAGTACTGCTCCAGAAGGAGGCGCCGCCGCTCCGAGGCCGGCATTCGGCTGTAATGGGGGCCTTTAAGAGATGAGGAGGGGAGCAGACTCAGGCACTGTGTCCACTGGAAGAGAGTGGGAGACGCGGGAAGGAGGAGCGCAACTCACCGTAACAGTGCAGGAGCTCCTGACCCGAAGCGACATCCCGAGAGACGCGAGCTGTGACCGTCACACCGCCGCAGACTGCACCCGGCTGTCCCCTGGGGGGGGCAGGGACCCCCGCTGTCCGGAACGCGACGCCAATGTTGGGATGGCAGGAGTGGTTCAGCATGCTGAGGGTGGGGAAGATGGCTGTAGCGACTCTCACCTCCTGCACGGCAGATACGGAGGAGCAGCCCATACCTGTGGGAGTCAAAGGAGATCGTGCTGTTTACTAAAATCCAGCTATCCAGCTACAAGTCAAGCTATTTGGACAGTAGAAAAGTTACTTACTGACTGCTATACCCGATCGTATATACGCAACATAACCCTGCCACCCAATCCACCTCCAATCATCATCTTGGTCTTACCACAATCTCTCAGGACAGTCACCGCCTGGCTGTTACATCTCAGCTGGAACATGTGCCTTAGGACTACAGCTCCCAGCATACCCTGTTCCGGACACCTGGCCCCACCCGCTTGTTCGTCACATTCATCGCTGAGGAACTTCTGCAGGACACCAGCTTTCTTGAGGCTCTGGCAGAGAGTTGCCACGGTGACAGCATACAAAAAGCGCAGGCTGGACGGGTGTCCGGACACATGGGGCAGCAGGCAGTAGATGCACATGTAGGAGCCGTCTAATTGTTGCTGTGGGGGGTCCTGGCAGGTGTGCGGTGACGTCTCCTGACCACTCGGTGGTGCTGAAGTCCAGTTTGCCATTTCCCTCACCTTCTGGACTTCCTTCAATCCTGTCCTGAACACCACCCTCAATGCCAGATGGGACAGAACCCCCAGGGAGCGCAGCTCCCCCCCAAACGGGCACTCCCAACAGTGGTACCGTTGCCATGCTACCTGCTGGCACCCCTCTCCACAATAGCGGGTGAAGCTACATCCTGGGCAAGGCACTGGGTTGTTGGTCCTCGACAAGCAATGGTGGCAGAGCAGGTGTTCCGTGCCAAATGTGTCCTCGTTCTTCTCCTCCACTGCACTGTTTTGAGCCCCAGATCTCATGCCTGTTCCAGGGATCAGGACACAGGCAAATGTCCTTTCCTCCAGCAAAATTTCTCCGGCTGCCACATCTTCCCTGGCCACCAGGTGTCGCCCTTTTTCAGGGCTGAAGCGAAGGTGCACTGCAGGGGAAACGTGTGGGAGCGATCCTGACCCATCGCAATCTGATGCTATCCCAGATCCCCCCTCTTTAGCGCTGCCGCCGTCCATCTGGTGTTTCAGGCACTGCTGTCTCCTGTCCAGAAGCTTCTGCTGCAGGTGGGTGGGGTAACCATGCTTCAGAGCCCTCCCGATATCCTGAAGGCACTCCTACAATGAAGGACGTTCAAGAATGAAAATAGACCTCTGCAATCCCTCAACAGGGCCCTAATCTGACATAAACAGTCACAGAAATTTAATGGATAGAAGCAGGCCTGTAGTTGGAAATAATTTTTAAGGGGGGGTTCAAATCGGGGGCGGCATGGTGGTGCAGTTGCCTCACACCTCCGGGGCCCGGGTTTGAGTCTCCGGCTGGGTTACATGTGTGTGGAGTTTGCATGTTCTCCCCGTGTCGTCGTGGGGTTTCCCCCCACAGTCCAAACATGCTGAGGCTAATTGGAGTTGATAAATTGCCCGTAGGAGTGCATGTGTGCGTGACTGGTGTGTGAGTGTGCCCTGCGATGGGCTGGCCCCCTGTCCAGGGTTGTTCCCTGCCTTGTGCCCATTGCTTCCCGGATAGGCTCTGGACCCCCCCACGGCCCAATAGGATTCAGCGGGTTGGATGATGGATGAGGGGTTCAAATCCATAATTTTACTATGCGGCTACGAGCCTGAATATAAAGGAGAAAGGTTACATTCACATTACCATGCTGAAGTGACTTAAATCTGATTTTTTGCCCAAACGTGACTGAGATCTGATTTTGTTCAGGCCTGTGTGGACACAGAAATCTGTTCTTTTTAAACCAGATTTAACTCAATTTCATATATGGTCCCAGATCAGATACGTATCCGGTTTTTGGCCACGTGACAGGAATGTCAATGGTCAGATGAGAATTCATGTATTTTTTTTGCCTATACATATGCACTGAGAGTTTCTTTGTCGGTGACTGGTGCAAAAATGTATCAATGTGTGCATGCGGACCATTTTGGAGAACAGATGCATTCCCATTACAGTTAGATAGAGGTCACTTGTAATCATGAATGTGAACCGTCAAGATAGACATATCTGATCTGAAAATCGGAATTGGACAATACACTATTTCTAGTTATCCACATTCTGAAGTCTTTAACAGACTGTGTAGGTTTTGTTTCAAGAGTGACCAGCGGCGGTTCCAGCCCATGTGGAGCTGGGTGGCACTGGCAGTTAGGTCGACGCCCTCTCAGAAGATGGAACCCTAGGCGACCACTTATGTGAGCCAATGAGTTGACTGGCACTGCCGGGGACCACAGAGGGTTCAGTCTTAAAAACTGCATAGATAGGCTAGGCTGGTCATGTGACACTTGGCATATGACATAAGCTGTTGAAGCCGGAGCAGAGCACCTGGTGGAGGTGCAGGTGGAGCAGGGCGGCTGAGCGGTTGGCATAGCACAGCGCGAGTTCCTCGGAGCCAGGAGGGGCACAGCAAACACCCTGAAGAGACAGAGCGAGGGTGGGGTTAGGGGTAGGGTGGGTGGGGGCACCTCAGAACAATTTTTTTTGATTCCTTATAAGACATAAGTATTCAGAGGGAGACATAGTATCTCACATTTTTAGGTGGAGAGACAGGAAGCCACACTGGAAGGTGGCAGGTTCAGTTCTCAGGTGGCACCTTCTGTTGAACTAGGTACCGGGGATTTGAACCTACAACCTTTGCACTTGTCCAGTGAGCAGAGACTTGACACTCTTTAGGTCAGAGGAGGGGAACCTGATCCATGTAGAGACGGTATGGGTGGTGGATTTTGGGATGAGCTCTCAGTCAGCCAATTATGAAGCTGTGGTTCTCCACTCCGAACCCTGGTGACCCACTATTATTGGCTGACGTCATCCTAAAAAGCCGTACCCACAGCGGCTCTCCATGGATCAGGTTCCCCACCCCTGCTTTAGATGTAAAGCCCATTCTTCTAGCTCAGCAACCCATGTGTTCGCTTCCTATACTTCACTCTACGCATCCCAGCAGCCACCTGTTCAGCCGGCTGAAATTGGTCAGACGCCTCCGCAGTCTGGTGGCCAAATCAGAGAGTCTCCAGAGGAGCTGCTGAGGCTTCTATGATCAGTGACTTTTTTTTACAGCAGCCGGATAATGAATTATTTACATCTCTCACTGCATCATTTCCATACTGCCTACCATGCTTGCTACATATAACGTTATGTTGCACATTGTCTAGCGTAGTATTGTATACATAGCCTTTTAGCCGTCCTTGCATTTTCCATACCCATTGTCCTACGCAGGGTTGCCAACCTAATACACAGCCCATTATTTCTACTGATATTGTGTTTTACCTTACTACCCCCCAAACCCCTAGAACACAGAATTCATTTAATGTATTTATGCACACAGAGTGATGCTGGACCACTGACTTGCAATTAGGGTTGCAAAATTCTGGCAGTTTTCCGATAAATTCCCATGGAAAATTTCCCATTTGGAATATTTCCAAAATTCCTAAGCTAAACATCCCACGGAATGAAAAGTTTCTGGAAAGTTTCCGGAAATGTCCTGCCCCTCTGCAACCCTGCTTGCAATGCATCGAGGGCTGCGTTTGAACCCACACCACCTAGAGGTGGGGAAGTGACAATGCTACTGCTGTTCAGGCTTTAAATATGAATGGGGAAGCACGGTATGCAAATGATCTTGTTAGCGGTGTTTTAAATATGAATATGGATGGGCTCTATGCAAATGACCCCAATGGCTACATTTTAAATATGAATATGGATGTTTAGTATGCAAATACTGCAACAGAGAGAGCTGTGTTATAGTTGAATGTTTTAGAAGTATATGCTGAGGTTGCCACTTGTTAATTGGCGATACTGTAAATTCAGAGTTTTAGAAAACACCCCACTGACTCAGCTTAAATGAAACGCACTGTCCCTGCTTGGACTGACCTCAGTCCCTGGTTACGGGCAGCTGGGCAGTAATAAGCCAGTCCTCAGAAGCACAAGAGGGCTCGTCATGAGTGACTTTTATTTTTATAATGTCAAACACAATGGCCACTCCAAGGACAACAGCAACCCTTTCCTCCCCCCACAGCATTTCACAATAAATCTCAGAGCCGTGTTAAAGGACGGTTTCGATTGAAACGCCTGGATGAGATCTCATTTCGCTACCTATATCTACTAAGGCTAAGGTACCGTCGTGCATTAAATAAACAAACTTGGATTCCAGTTGACTGATGTTGTACTATGGATCTGTGCTGTTGCAGACATAGATGTCAGAGGAGTTAAGCGGTTCTGTAGTGATCGTGTTATTACATGTGGGTTTGCAAATGAGAGAGTGTGACATGAGCACCTGGGAGTAGAACATAGTGGCCGCAGTGTAGTCCAGAGCCCTGAAATATGCATTGCCCTTCTTCCTGAGGCCAGAGGCACTTTCTGAGTCCTTCTGCATTTGATATTTCTTGGAGATATCTGACAGGACAGTCACATCACCGCTGCTGTGGAAAGGTGAGACAAATATGAAGATAAACTAATAATATTAATTGAAGGAGGAGCTCACGTTAACAGTGTGTGCTTCACTACTGTTTTGACGTGTTAATTGCTTAAAAAAAACTATGGGTCACATTTGGACTGAGCCTTGTCAGACTTGTAGACTACACCATGCAAAAACTATGAAGATCATAAATCAACTACAATATTATGGAAGCAAAATTTTTAAATTACCACCATTTAAGTAGAAGTTACAGAATGCTATGCAGGGTCCCGTTTCTACTACATTCATTTTGACAGCTAAGCTCAGTCGATTAGCTGCTTCTGTCACAGTACACTCTACATTTAAGATTTTACATAAAAACGTCGTCATATCCACGAAGCGGATGCTTTGTGCAATTTATATTTACCGACTGCTAACATGCAGTCAGCTACGCTAGAATGATTTTGGTGCTCGACCCACCCCCCAAAAATTTAGTCTGAGTTACACGAAGCTACAGGCCATTACTGAGCATGAAATGAAACCAATCCCACAGCAACAAAAACAAAGATAAGTTTGGGTACTCACTCAGTCTGTGACTGAGCAAAAGACAAAATATCATCCACCTCTAACAGGGAGGAAAAAGACGTCTTTTTTGCAGCAGACAACTCATCCCATTTCTTTTCGACGTGCTTTTGCCACTCAAAACAAGGCAGGTCCATTTCGCGAACATAAGGCAATCCAAAACGTAGACAGCTCCGTTACTGAGCTATGAACGAAACCGATGCAGTCTGTCAAGCTCCGTGTAGGTCCGGAAACTGTAGCGATGTGTCAACCATTTAGGCTCATAAGTTCATAGAATCGTATACGTTAAAGCCGGAATGGTGCCCTGGTTCTTTACAGTTTCTTTGAGGTGTGCTGCGCCTCCGGTTTTGGACACGTACGGAATGGCGTAAATACGTCGATAGTGACGTCATGACGTTTGAAATACTCGCGCGAATCATGCAAGGTATGTGAAGTTCGCACAAACAGTGCTAAACGAGACGAAATACAAATATAGCACAAACAAGTAAAGAGTGCAATCAATTCATTGAAAGTACACACTACAAACAAACAAACAAACAGAGTATGCTGAAAAGGCTCCCACCCAGATCAATCCAATTATATTCCAAATTATTTAAGGTCTCGGTCACTCAGGGTGTCATTGGAATCGTCCTAACAACCATGGTGTTAGATAGCAAAAAAGTGTAATAATACCTTGAACTAGTTTTTTCTTTTAATCCTTTTCACTTGATGTTATAACTATATCTTTAATTGAATACCTGACAGTTCCCATTATTCAGTGACAAACAATAAGCAAATCTTGCACTAGTGAAAAGACTTGATCAGGGACCTTTTCGGGTATTCCAGTAGCTCCTGGGGCTGTAGAGCCCTTCTTACTGAGATCACGAAGAAATAATTCATTCTTAACACACAGCAACACTAGCTGGTCAAACAGGGAAACAGATACGACAGGGATGGATCCTGACAGTACCTCTTTTTTCTATGTGCAAATTCTGGAGGGTGCAAGGTACTGCCCGGATCATGACAGGAATAAGGGGTATGGAGTCAGACAGAACAACCACTAGACACTAACAAAAACCGGGGAACAGGTCAGACTGGACCTGGATGATGTATCAGAGGGGAACTAGGACTGACAGGTGGAGCAGGAGGAGCTGGGACAGGGACAAAGGAATGGAGAACACCACAGGATACTTTTGCTTACAATCAGGGGACAATGCTGATTTGGGTAGGCAAAGGGATAAGTAACAAAGGGGACGTGGCCAGGAGGTAAGGGAGCAGGCTGAGGGGAGTGGAACCTAGGAGGCATAGAGCAAGATGGAACAACTTGGGGTCTGACAGACTAGGGGGCGAGACACAGAAGGCTGGAATGAGTGGGTTACCATGGGATTGATGGAGGGACGATCAACTGAGTGGCAGCTGAGTGGGAGATAGTGGGCGACAGGAATACCTGGAACGAGTATCACAGGCCCATGGGGAATCCGTGGAGGGCCTATGGGTACTCGGATGTTTGCCAGCAATGAGTCGGGGGATGGGGGTGCGGGTGTGGCGTAGATGGCACCCATGTCCCCGGCAACCTCTCCAGACATGAATTGGGGAAAATGGGAGGTCTACTGACAGCGCAGGGTTGGAGCAAGAGTTACTGGGTTTGGACCCAAAGTGATGCCCATTGGGTCCCACTCCAGATCAACTCCATGGCTTTTGCCAGTGGATCCCAGTACAGATCTGGCGAAGCCACTTGGGGGATGGATGCAGCAGAGGTGGCGTCCTTGGCATCTGTAGTTGGTTGTACTACTCATATATGGTATGATGAATACAATAACCCTTTAGCTAATGAAATCTCTCTATCCATAGCCAGAGGGGCAGGGACACCCTCCCCAGCTTCTGCATGTCTCTGTGCGGCAAAGTGCAGGAGTTCCTGTTGGTACCAAAATCTCAGAAAACAATGATAACAACAAGAGCAGGAAATGACAGACACAAAAGTCCTTCAGCTGCTCCTCAGAATCCTAGAGAAAGACAACAGATCTCCTCCTCCTCCCACCCCAATGTTCATCAAAGCTGCCTGTCTTTGTAGATGGGGTGGCTCCTGTAGGTATTTAGTGATCATGTAAACATCCCGTAGCAATTCAGTGGTGACACTTGAAATTTTTGTTTGAGATTGCTAAGGGAACACTTGTGTAGCAGCATGATGTAATTTGGACTGGAGGAGGCGGGGGGTGCAGCCCAGTTCTGATGTGACCTACAGCCATGGTATTTAGGTTCAGGTCAGGTGACATCTGAGTAATAAGGGAAGGCCCATAGACTAAACCTGTATTTTCAGTTTTTTCAGATATGGGCTGCCTCTGTACAGTATGTGTGCGTGTGTGTGTCTGAGGTGCTGAATGACGTTCATGATCTTGATGAGCTCGAAGGAAACGCTGGGCCTGGTTCCTGTACTGCCTTTGCGCAGATTTCTGGAACGAGCTGCGCATGAGGTTGGTAGGGAATAGTATGCAGCAGCAGTAGCAGCCAGGCCTTCACCACCAGCACCACCTACACCCGGTCGTCCCAGTGGGAGGAGAGGCCGAGCGCCACATTGCCGTAGAGATAAAAGGTGAGGTAATCGGCTCAGAGCAGGGCAGAGGCGAGGCAGGTGGCCAGCAGATGTGCGGCATCTCCACAGCGGCTGCTCCCTGCACAGCCCATGGGGTGGTGCTGACGTGCCAGCTAGCCCAGGGACACCACAGTCAGCAGGAACCAAAAAAGATGCAGCAAGGCACCATCAGCCAATTCCAGGGCACCATCACCGGGGCCAAGGCTGCCCCATGCCAACTGGCACAACTGCACACCCTAAGCCAACAGGCGTCCAAAAAAAGCTAGAACAGCACCCCCTATTGGGTGTGCCGGGCAATACAAAGATGCTTGTAGTGCTCAGTGAGATAGGCGGAGCTAAGGTCACAGACCCCACCATGCTTCCCAGCCTCTGAGATCCGCCAGGGGCATCACTGCAGGACCAGGGCCGCCGCACCCGCTGCTACCAGCACTGGGTCCAAGCTGCGGCTACGAGGAGAAGCTTCATCAACCGAAAACCTGACGCCCACCAGGGAGAAGATAAGGAAGATGAAAGAGAAAAGACAGCAATCTGAGTGGCAGGCAGTATCAGTGTGTGTGCTTAAAGCTATGGGCAGATTAGATGGAAACATGAGACAGCATGTCTGGGAGCGTGAGACTGCAGCAGCAGAGAGCCAGACAGGCGCACATGCATATGTCTCCCAATGCCGGTCAGACTGAACATGCATGCTGCTGCCATTGAGTGGCTACAGAAAAACAAGGCAGGACAAGATTACTCAACAAAAAAATGCAGTGTATCTTTTAGGCTAAATTCAGCATAATGAATATGCTGGAGCTGTTTTGGAAGAAAGAGAATTTTTTGGGGCTAAAAGGCTCCTATGGGCAATTAATATTTTGTAAATATGGCAGACAGGACCACAGATTTGCACATGAAAACTAACAATGAAAAATCAGTCAAGGCCAGACCATTGTGTGGATATGAACTAGTTATTTTGACTTTGTTGCTATGTGTCCAACCTAGAGTCTGTTTGGTAAGACTTCATTTTAAAATAAATGTTAAAGGAAGCAAATAATACCCCACGTTCTTCTGCTAAGTTCCCGGATCTCTCCATACTGCTGGTGGGACAGGGGAATGTCCTCTTCAAAGCTGATCGTGGCCTGCAAATTTCAGAAAGTACAAATCCAGACCAAGATTTTGTTTCAACCAACCAGATGGATGCTCTGTGAGTGTGAGTCTTTGTGCTCAACTAGTTAGTTGAAGCAAAATCTGGTTCTGGATTTTATGCTTTCTGGACCTGAAATGTCCGCCTCTTCTTAGACTGACCATGATTTTTTTTCAGGATCCTCCCTAGCATGATTTACAATAAATCTCCAGCTGCTTATCCTGGTCAGTGAGGCCAGCCGTGACCAATGCGACTCACTGAGCCACAGTTCCACCCTGAAAAAGGTATTCTTTCTTTGAATTTTAAATATTTTTTTTAACTTCCAGGAGGGGGCGACCTACATCTGTCTTCTGAATGCTGATGTTTCAACTGTTTAAATTATGGGTAGTGGGCATATTTCTTGAGTTGTGGATTTACGGTTGGATGTTCTACTGGGACGTGGAAATTTGATTAAAATTTGTATGCATGTATAGTGAATATTTATGGCACTCTAGAGTCAAGGGAAGAATTTCAGTATTTGCATCAGAGGGAAATTTAAGTAAAATCCTCATGACGTTGTGTTTCAATTCATTGTTGTATCACTAGCTTTATCCCCAGCTAATCAAACCTCTTTTCTCTGTATTTTCGTATACTGCTCATATAATGTTGACTACAAACAGTCAAAATTCTTATCTCTGCATAGTTACCGCTGTTGCCATGGCATGGCTGGGGTTTTTGGAATAGCGCCACCTGACATAGTACACAGTTCCTCCTAAGACGAGTTTGGGAAAAAATAATCACCACAGTGGAAATTTAGTTTCCACCGAAGTGAGGGTGAACGGCTTTGAAGCTGTTTTCTCTACCCGTCGCCCCCACAAATATCCCTCCAGTCAGGCTTGCTGTTGGGCAGTGGGGGCCTCATTTCCTGTTTAGTGAGTCCAGCAGCTTCCCAAATTGTTTATATTTTCCACTTGGTGGCTTGGCAATCCTGGCCTTATCTTGCTTAGTAATTATAATTCCAGCCTTTTGGTCTCAGTAATTGAGTTCGGCCAAAACAATATGTTAGTATCACAATAAAAATATCTGTTAGTCAATACGGTCTTGTGAATGTGTGCTTGCATGTGTTTACCCATATTGTATTTTAATTACAGTCCAGGTCCACAGTTACTTGTTTAATTTCCAAGAAGACTAGAGCAAATATTACTGTTTTTCTTGGGGGGGGGGATGTTGTTCTGGGTGTAGTGCAGATTGAACCTTTCCAGCTGGCTTGAATTTCTTGTTTGTGAAGGAAAGTTGTGAAAGAAATGTGCAAGATAAATATCCTCCTATTTATTTGTTTTAACTGTATTAAAAGCCATGAATGGACCTGGTCCACAATGACAAATTGAAGTGGACGTGTTGCATGACCCATTTGAAGTACGGTGGTAAGGCTCTCTGTCAAGGCTGTTTAAATTCAGGTCGTGTGATGCAGAAGGGGGAAGTGCGAACCCAAGGTTAGTTAAGAAAATTAGCAATAAACAAATGGAG
The DNA here is from genome assembly GCA_026779585.1 of Mormyrus proboscirostris. NCBI lineage: Eukaryota > Metazoa > Chordata > Actinopteri > Osteoglossiformes > Mormyridae > Mormyrus > Mormyrus proboscirostris. The sequence continues at coordinate 11,858,332 of JAODKF010000044.1, forward strand.
GTTCAACTGTTTCCTGGTGTCACTCAAATATACTTTGAAGTAGATTTGTTTTCCCTCTCAGCACAATTTGTGGAGTGAGTTTGGATGTTGCATAGCATGCTGTCTATACAAAGAGAGATTGACAAGGATAAAATGAGATGACCAGGGGAATAGAAACAAACGGCTTAAAGTCTGTTTCAGGCTCTGACACTGATGGGGAAGGTTAGATAGGATCATTTTTTTCAGTAGGCCGATTTAATGCTGTTCCCATATATTTCCGTATTTCCGCCAGGCTTTTTGGGTGTGTGCCCCGGCTTTGAGCTAAATTCAGTTTGTATAAAATGACGAGGCTGAAGCACTTCGCTTCACATGGTAGAGCCATTCACCGGTGGAACAAGCTAATGACTAAGGCCCGGGCTGCTGACGTGCTTGTCTTTTTATTATTTATTTTTAAAACCATTTTTTTTCATCAGCGGCCGACCAAAAGACTCTCACCTTTAGACCTTAATCCACCATCACTCGCATTTCAAACGCCATCTCTAGATACACAGTACCCGATTTTTCCCTTTCTGAACCGTTGTCTTTCAGCAGGAACTGCTTGCCCTCTCTGTTTTTATGCCTGTCTAAGCCTGGCCGATGCCCAGCATGTGAGGCTCATTGCAATAATTCCCAAACAACCATTAAAGATGCTGCTGTTCTGATGCTGCCGTCGTGATGTCAGGCTGCTGTCAGCTACAGCATCTCAGCTGTGAGCGTTAGTGGAGTGAATGACGTGTCGGAGGGAAATGGCGTCCCGTGGAGTATCGCCATGCAACGCAGGTAAATACACCGCTGTCACAGAAAATCGCCGCTGATGATTTGCACCTTCACTTCCCAGAGTCACCCAGGCAATCCTCGCTATTTTCTTTTGACCCATTTTCTGTTTCTTTGATCATTACTTAGTCCCCACTCCACTGCTAAAGGTTTGGTAACACTTTACTTAAAGCTCTCCCCTGTAAGGCACTATAGATTCCTTCATGATGCATTATAATGGTGAGTACAAGAATTAAAAAACCATTACAGAATTTTCTATTGACAGCCATAAGGCATTATAGTGTTGATTATAATACTTCAAAAGCTCCAGTGAAGAGCTCATCTATAATGCACTATAGATTCCTTCATAATGCATTATAATGGTATAAGCATTAAGGATGCTTTGTACTGCATTATAAAGCTATTTATAGTTCGTTATAGATATAGTGAGCTTCATAAAGCATTCATAATGCATAATACTCATGGCTATAATGTGTTATGCCTTGGACCTGTTATGCGATGGACCTGTTTATAATGCCTTGTGAATGCATTATAAGCCAGGAAACGTTCCGGGGTTAAATGGGCGAAACGTTGCTGATTGATGGCACCTAGCCGATGACCTTGCAGATAACCTATAGGCCCTAGAAAAGGTGCAACAGGCAAAAATGCCAAAGCAGGGTAACACCTACTTGTATAATCAATGTTATGAATGTGTTCATGAATTCTTATAAATATGGCATTCATAGAAAGCTGTCACGACCGATAGCGCCCGGAAGCGTAGACAAAGGCGAAGGACGCCAGGAGTCGGGTAACACGGATTTAATCACGCTGGAAACAAGAGGAACAGGCAAACACAGGCTATAATTACAATGACCGGACTGGGGAAACAAACTGAAACACAAACTAAATACAATGGACTAATGACAACAAGCAGGAGCAGCTGATGAACACGGGTATTCCACACAGGGTTGATGAGTGGGCTTGGCACACTGGAGGAGTGGACAAGCGGGGCATAACAGAACCTCCCCCCCCCCAAAGTTGTGCACTCCGGGCGTGCCTAAGGGGAGCGGTGCGACGAAGACCGGGGACACGGGACCTGAAAAACAAAGCAAAAATATCAACTGGTCACAGGAAGCAGAACAGACACGCAAAACAGGCACAGAGAGACTAACTCAGACAAGAGATGACAAACCACAAGGAACGCAGACAGACACAAGGGCACCAAAAACAGGAACACAGAACCCAAGGAGAGAGATGCCGGGACAACACCTGGAGGCACACTCACAGATGGCACGAAGGGACCGGGTAGAAACAAAGGGACGGAGAGGCACAGAGGGAACGGGGGTAAACACAGGGAGCATGGAGGCAAAGGGCGGTGGGAAACGGGGAGCCGGAGGGAACCCCGGCAGGTGAGGGGCGGAAGCCGTAAGGGCAGCAGGCGACCACAAGGCCAAAGCCGAAGGGACCCTCGGCGAGCGCAAGGATGGAGCAGGAGGGAATGACGAGGGGGCAGAGGAGGAAGGCGGAGGGACTGATGGAGGGGGCGAGGAGGAAGGTGAAGGGGAGGAGGGAGCAGGAGACGCGGCAGCCGAAGGCGCAGCCGCTGGTGGCCAAGGAGGAGGCGACCGACGAGTCAGAGCTGGGGGACCCACAGTCGACTGACGAGGCGTCGGAGGTGGGACCGTAGGCGACGGCCAAGCCGAAGCCAGGGGAACCGCAGGCGACCGCTGAGCAGGAGCCGGAGGACCTGCAGGTGACCGCCGAGCAGGAGGACCCGCAGACGACCGCCTAGCAGGAGCCAAAGGACCTGCAGGCGACCACCGAGCCGCAGCCAGGGGAACCGCAGGTGAGCCAGGGAGCAGGGCAGGCGGGAACCGACCCTGGCATAGGTGTCCCCCTCCCTTCTGGGAGACTGAGAGTTGGGGACCTGACCGGGGTCTGTCACATGGGGGTGATGGTGGAGGAGTCACAGGGGAGGTCACAGGGGAAGTCATTGGGAGAGGTTTGGGGGCAGTCAGGGAGATCCCAGAGGGGTCCCACACCAGCTCCTCCTCCAACTCCACTAGGAGGGAGCAGCGTCGGTCCGGCAGTCCGGGACCTTATCGGGGACAGGGGCCTCTAACGGCGTATTGGGTGCCCCTGGCACAGGAACCAGAGGAGCCGACAAAGCAGGCGTCGCAGGAGGGACCTCTGGGAGTGACACAGGAGCCGCCGGCATAGGAACCACAGGGTGCAGCACAGGAACCGCCGGCACAGGAACCACGGGGGGTAAAGATGCAGGCACTGGGACCACTGGGGGCACTGTCCACTTCCAGAACCGGGGAACCCGGAGGCGTCTTCTTTCGGAGTCTGGTCATTCTGTCATGACCGATAGCGCCCGGAAGTGTAGACAAAGGCGAAGGTCACCAGGAGTCGGGGAGCACGGGTTTAATCACGCTGGGAACAAGAGGAATAGGCAAACACAGGCTGACATTATAGTGACCGGACTGGGGAAACAAACTGAAACGCGGACTAAATACAATAGACTAATGACAACAAGCTGGAACAGCTGGTGAACACGGGGATTCCACACGGGGTTCATGAGGGGGCGTGGCACATGGGAGGAGCGGACGAGCGGGGCATGACAAAAAGCATTATCAAAAGTTTTAGCCAAAAGCTAAAGGGCCAATTACGGTTAGCCAGTAAGTAAGGCTTGTCCACTCCTACCTTGACAAAGGGTAGGTGACAATGCTCAAACCACTGTATTTGTTACTAGCAAGTTGAAGATGTAACTTCAGATTGGGGCATTTTTGACTGAAGATTCTTGAATTTTCCAACAGGACAAAAATACGTATATCATTTCACATTAGCTAGGCAAACAATTACAGAGGAATGCAGTCAGACCCCTTTGAGACTCTGCCTGTTTTAATTGAAAGACTAATTGTTTTACTTTGCTAGATCGGAGATGACATTTTCTCTGGTGGGGGTCAGTTGGGGTTGGGGTTGGGCCCTTAGAAGAAACAGCTTGTAGAGACACGATAAAGATGTTCTCCCCATGTTTGTAGGATGCTGAGCCTTGGGACAGGATGCCTTATCTATTTTCCTGTTGTCGCTTTAACTCAAAATTGTATGAAAGATGAGCGTGGATGGTCAGATACGTCCCTCAGCTGTATGTTTTTTGCTTTAGTGATGCCAAAAATTCAACAAAGGCTTTTCTAAGATTCTCTGCTCTTCATTTTTAAAATTCTGGGATGTTCCAAGTGCTTAAAATGTTTACATTCTCAACAACGACTGTCTGTAGCTGAAAACCCCTGTAAAGGCTATTTGTGTCTGCAGTTAGTCATGCAAAGGATGAGAGGTAGAAGTGCATCACTGATCGACCACAAAGAATTTGATGGGTGTATATATAGTCCTAGAAAATCTGCTGATTACCATGGTTACGCTGCTATTGTTGCAGGGTCATCATGTACTACGGCGGCTTCATTTGTATTGACACGCCGTATGCAGAGAGCTGCATTTCCCTGAACAGGCCAGAAAAGAATAAAGACAAAAAGACAAAATGCACTTGGACTTTATCCTTGTTGTTGGCTCTCTCCTAGCTATAAGAGACATAACAAGCTTAGACCCTTCACTTCTCTATTGATCTGCTTACCCTTCTGGTCAAGATGATGCCGTTAACAACCAGTACTGTCAGCGACGAGAGCCAAGACCTTAAAAAAGACAAGCTTTCACTGAAATAACTTACTTACTTAACCTCCAGCAGTGTGACATTGTTCTGTCCCCTTGGGGTAAAAATCTAGATGTGAAACAGAAAAGAATAAAACAAATTAAGTGTTTTTTTTTGCCTCACTGTTGTTGTGTGGAAATTTTCAGTCTAAGCAGCTCCTAAGGGCTCCTAAGTGCCTTTATACAGGTAATGCTGTTCTCGTTTGTGCAACAATAAGGAAAATATCCCCAGCAAAAGCCACCCAGAATCTCTTAGCAAGCACAGTTTCCCCCTTCAGCTGCAAGTCCTCCTGGGAAAGGTTCTCATGGGATTGTTGCCCCCACGATGAGCCCCTACATTCCTTTGTTGCACCCCCCAGCCCCATGTGCCCGAATGTTTGCTGATTTCCATGGCTGCCCAAAGTCTGTTACCAGACTATCAACTAGTATGATGTGTACTTGCTCCACTGGGGGCTGCTACTGAGCTCTGATGTTTTATTTTTGTTCAGCCATTGGTGGTAATGGGTCCTCTTAGGATTCAACAGAGATGGAACGTAAAGGTTCAGGAAGTAAAAAACCAGACCAAGATTTGTTTCAACCAACCAGTTGAGTATAAAGAGTCACAGTCACAGAGAACTCGGTTAGTTGAAACAAAATCTTTGTACTTTCTGGACCAGAACTTTCCACTACTGCCATCCCATGTAGCTATAAATGGAAATGGATGATTGTTGTTGTGTGATAATGAGTGCTGGTGGTGTTTTTCCAGTGGGGCATGGAACGCAGGTGTACATGGATTCGTATGCAAACAGCTTTTTGTTCATGTCCTCAGAATTAGCTGAGATTGTCGTTCATTACGTCTCATCATGGCTGAGTCAGGCATTTTAGGGTTTTCACACCAGCACTTTTTAATCCAGTTAAAATGGACTCGGAGTTCGATTTCCCTCTTGGTGTGATTCTGTTGGGCAGGTGTGAACACAGTAATCGTATTTTGGTGCAGTCCAAAAGAACCACACTTAGACCATTGAGAGGAAGTGGTCTCAGTCCAGTCACAAATGAACACTGGAGCGGTTTGTTTGTGGTGTGAACGTGATCCAACCCAACTTCCAGGTATACTCTGTGAGTCTGAACTAAACGGCTCCCACAGCCAGGTGCACTTTGCATTCTGGGATGCAGCAGAATATGCAAACCGGAAACCACAGCTAGGCGATGAAGGAGAAATGACCCGAGGTCTTACTTGGACTTGCATGCCAGGTACGTTGCCTTGTTGAAATATGGGCAGATGACTACATCTGTCAGCTCCTAAAAACAACTCATAAAAACTCTGAAGTTTTCAAAATGTTCAGTCAATGGCTGGAGGAGAGTGAATTTGACCAGTCATGTTGGCTCCATAGCTCAGGGGTTAGAGCACTGGTCTTGTAAACCAGCGGTCGTGAGTTCAAATCTCACTGGGGCCTTAGCTTTTCGACCAAAGCAAGTATGCTTTCTATATTGGGACCAAATAGCAATGTAGTCATGAATAGAATGTAAATACTGCATTTGCAGGGCAGTGATGGCTTGATGGTTAGGGAAGCACACTTATAATTGAATAATTGCAGGTTCAAATCCACTACCAGCATGTCACCACTGAGGTACCCTGAGCAAGGTACCACCCCCGGGGGTGCTGAATTAGTTGCCCCCTGCTATGTCACAAAAGTCACATATGGGTTAAATGCAGAGGACCCATTTTGTTGTTGCGTGCTGTGGTGTGTTGACAATGACCACTAATCACTAAATTCTAATTCAACAGAACAGCTACAAGTTTACAAACTCATCAACTTATTCAGACCAGAGAAACAGAACTATAGGTGTGAAATCGCCCTTACACCTCATACTGTAAGTGCTGCCACGTGCTTGTGATAGGGCTGGGCGATATGGACCAAACACCAAATCCTGATGTTTCTAGGCAGAATAGTGATACACGATATATATCTCGGTATCGTTTATGAAGCGGGCTAAATGTTCAGTTTTAACTCAAAGTCAGACGTGTGATATCATGAACATTTTTATTAAGACAATGTTCCCTCCTATATAAATGCACAAGTATAACTATTCGGTACAGCCTTTTTCATTATTGCAAAAAAAAGACTCAAAAAACAACAAAGATAAATTGCCTACAGTCATGCCCGAAATTATTGGCATCCCTGGAAGTTTTCCAGAAAATGCACCATTTCTCCTAGAAAATTGATAAAATTACAAGTGTTTTGGTATATGCATGTTTATTTCCTTTATGTGCATTGGAACAACACAAAAAAATAGAGAAAAAAGCCAAATTTGACACAATTTCACACAAAACTCAAAAACTGGGCCAGACAAAGTTATTGGCACCCTCAGCTTAATATTTGGTTGCACGCCCTTTGGAAGAAATAACAGAAATCAGTCGCTTCCTATAACCATGAACAAGCTTGTAACTGGAATTTCAAGCTCAACAGGAATTTTCGACCACTCTTCTTTGGCAAACTGCTCAAGGTCTCGTAGATTCGAAGGGTGCCTTCTCCCAACAGCAGTTTTGAGATCTCTCCATAAGTGTTCAATCGGATTTAGATCTGGACTCATTGCTGATCACTTCAGAACTCTTTGTGCTTTGTCTTCAATCATTTCTGGATGCTTTTAGAGGTATGTTTGGGGTCATTGTCCTACTGGAACACCCATGACATCTGATGCAGACCCAGCTTTCTGACACTGGGCCCTACATTGCGGCCCAAAATCTTTTGGTAGTATTCAGATTTCATGATGGCTTCAGTCAAGGCATCCAGTGCCAGAGGCAGCAAAACATCCCCAAAACATCTTAGAATCTCCACCATATTTGACTGTAGGTACTGTGTTCTTTTCTTTGTAGGCCTCATTCTGCTCATTCCGAATGATGAGCTTTACCAAAAAGCTCTTCCTTGGTCTTATCTGTTGAAAAGACGTTCTCCCAGAAGGATTTTGGCTTCCTCAAGTACATTTTGGCAAACTCCAGTCTGGCTTTTTATGTTTTTGTGTCAGCAGTGGGGTCCTCCTGGGTCTCCTGCCATAGCGTTTCATTTCGTTCAGATGTCAATAGTTTGAGCTGACACCTGTTGCACCCTGAATCTGCAGAACAGCTTGAATTCGTTTAGAAGTTGATTGGGGCTGTTTATCCACCATTCGGACTATTCTTCTTTGCACTCTTTTATCAATATTTTTCCTCCATCCACATCCAGGGAGATTAGCTACAGTGCCATGTGTTGTAAACATCTTGATTATGTTGCGCACAGTGGACAAAAGAACATGAAGATCTCTGGAGATAGACTTGTAGTCTTGAGATTTTTGATATTTTTCCAGAATTTTTGTTCTCAAGTCCTCAGACAATTCTCTGCTCTTCTTTCTGTTCCCCATGCTTAGTGTGGCACACACAGACACACAACAGCTACAAGACACACACAGCACCTATTTCTTGCCACAGGTGAGTTCAAACAAGCAGCATATGCTTGAAATAAAATGATTTACCCACAATTTGAAAAGGTGCCGATAATTTTGTCCGGCCCATTTTTGGAGTTCTGTGTGAAATTATGTCAAATTTGGCTTTTTTCTCAGTTTTTTTGTGTTGATCCAATGCACATAAAGGAAATAAACAGGTGCATACCAAAACATTTCTAATTGCAACAATTTTCTGGAAAAATTCTAGGGGTGCCGATAATTTCGGCCACAAATGTATATCTGTGTTGTATGACTCCAGTAAAGCAGCTATGACCTAATGTCTACCAACAGACTCCTCTTATACTCAGTTTATGACACTGCTCTTAAAACAGAACATTAATGTTTATGATCAAAAAAACCTAAAGCTTATTTGGCAAATGGCTCTAAAGACAGAAGTCTGTCAACCATCAAAAGTATACTTAATAACTGGAAGGACCCTTATTTTAAAGTATTATCCTCCAACAATACAAAGCAAACATTGAAAATTACTGTTGAATATATACTAAACTACTGTTTCTGACATGTTTTAAAACTAAATTAACCATGTTACAATGATTCCTTGCCTCTAAGAATTCTGGGAACTTGTGCAACATCACAATACTTGTCAGCAATACTTGTCAGCAATACTTGTCAATACCTGACAGCCTGGATGAAACACACCTGAATTACTAAACCAATATATTGTATTCACATCTGAGAATCACAGATACTGTCCAACACTCACTATATTTAAGTATTCATCAGTAAATTTCTCTTTAAATGTCACTAACAGTCTTAAATAAAGTTTTATAAATGTATTTTACTGAAACTTTGAGCATAAGAAAGTGATACATTTTAAAAATGTATTTTACTGAAACATTGACCATTAGAACGTGATACATTTGGGACATTTTACTGTTAAAGTAATGCATTCCTTTTGGGACCCTCTTGTTCACATGGCTTAGTTTCTGCTCTAATTAACATAGTTGTTGAGGTAATGAACGTGTGACCAAAACATTGGCAGTTCATCTTAGGAGCTGTTTTGTTCCTGAGCAGACTTACATAGTGAATTGTGTTAGTAAACATTCAGGTAAGGTGTAAAAACCATAGACTATGCAAGCCAGTTTGGATCTGTTGGTCTGTTAAACAGCTAAAAAAAAAAAAAAAGATGGTGAGAAATGCCTGAGAAATATCAGTCACAGTGTTCTGATACCCCAACTGTTTTCTGCTGAGAGGCTTTTCTGCATTGACGCCTTTTAAGGTGTTAAATTAACTTTTGGCCAATAAAGCATTCAACTACCCTCCATAAAAAAACATCCACTGACTTTTGCTGGTGTGATCAAAGGTAATTTAGCTTTGTCTTCTTTGTTTTTTTAATTATTGATTCCTTTTGCACTTGATAAATAAAAACTTAAGTAATGTGTATGATTTGGAACAGATGAAACTCAAAGATGGAATTCTGGATCAGGCTGTTAACAGTTTTCATACATGTCATGTATGTGTAGGTCATTCTGTGCCAACGCTAAAAATACTTCAAGGCTTTTCACTGTGTTAATTCAATTCCTCTCATCTCTTTTGGCTGCTACTGTGTGGTGTTAGTGCAAATGTCTTCCTGTGAGTACGTCCTGATGTGTTCAGAAGCTGATTACTTATTCATCTAGAGTACACCCGATTCACCTCTGCTCTGTACGCGATGCCGTGCCATTTCACTATGTGCTATTGTGCTCTGAAGCAGCTGCTTCATTGCACACTCGCCTTGCAGTCACAGAAGTTGTCATTCCTGTTATTTTGGTTGCCCAGACTTCCTTACTTTTATTTAAACGTTATCCAGCATGGCCACTGATTTTCAAGCATCACTGTTATAATGTATAATTTATCAGTGTTATTACATATTTGCTAGTCAGATTCCCACACGCAGGGACTCTCAGATGGTAATATGAGTCAGTTATACACTTGTGAATAATACTATAGCCTGATTTCTTTCAGAATCAGCAAGTCACATTTTGCTTATTTGCAGTCATTCCTGTTTAAATTGTAACTCTTTTGTACCTAGTTGGCTCTTTGACAGGTTTATACTTGTGATGTATTATCTGCTAAATAAAGAGAAGTAAATGCCTTACATGTTTGTAAAATAATCTTTTTTTAAAAAATGTACACCTCAGACTTTCCATTTTTCTGTTACAATCGAAGGATCCCAGAATCTATGAGTGAATGGCATTCCAAACGGTCGAGGTTGTTTTTTTTCTCTCTCATAACATCTTTAAAAAGATGAAATATGCTATTGAACTGAAATCTTCTCTTGAAATATTGACCGAAATATTTCCTGGGGTGCAGCTGCAGGACTTCGAAAGAACTGAATCCAATCATTTGTCTTTTTTTGCAGTACAGAGTTGCTAGCTTGTCTTGAACTCACATAACGTGACCTAGCTTGTTTTTTTTTTGTTTCCACGGATACATTTTTTTTATTTGTCTTTCTCAACTACTGAATTTCTTCCGTTTTTTGCTGATTGCTGATTCTGATAACTGCTCACACCTGTTCTGTCGACATTGATCCTGTTGTCCGTCGTGCTATAGATAGTTCAGCGCTAATGCCATCTGCCTGTTCCGTTTGTTGTTATTTTTCTTGTTGTTTCTGTTTAAGCTGCCTGACGGTGTTGATGGTGCTTTGTCTCATTAAGCTGCGAAAGGCCTTGTGTTGATATCAGCATGTACACAAGGGTCTCTCGCACGCAGGCTCATATCTCATTTGTAATGCTGTCCGGGCATAAATTCTAAAACATTTACAGTGAAGTTATTTATTTAACCAGAGGCGTGCAGACATTAAAAATGATACATCATGCACGTCACCCTCAAGAACAGTAAACAATGTCTTAGACAAGCAGTTTACAAGCTTAAGTGAGTGCCAGGAGAGCTATTTTACTTAAATAGTATGTCCTGCATGGGGTCATTACACCCCTGGTAATTAAGGTATTTATAGAGATTGATTGCTGCTGGTCCTCGTTCCAGTTCTATTAACACACACCTTTGCTTTGCTACTGGGGTTTAACAAAACTGGATTCTTCTCCATTTTAATGGGTGTCCTCTTCTCATAATGACTGCATTTCTCTGTCTGTGTAGCTCGGAAGTACTGCTTACTTAAAACATGTTCTCTTCCTCACATTGTCCTTGAAAGTATAGTGTACCATGCATTTTTTATGCTGTAGAGTAACAAACAGACTCATGGGAGCCCATGCCTTTCCTAGAAGTGTCGGGTCCTCAGCGCAGCCTTGTGAGAAATGTACAGCATGTGGACTTTGATATCCATAGAACACGTTCATTGTAGCATCTATGTTCATGTCTGTCTAACAAGGTACAGTATTTGTTACAACTATTTTTTTTGTTCCACTGCTAAAATGTTCACTTATATAATACTAGTCAAAAGTCTGGACACGTCAAGTTGCCCACAATGGAGAGTGATAGTGTCGCATCATATGACCTGGTCACCTGATCTAAACACAGGAGAGTGACGGAAAAGCAGCCAATGAGTGCTCAACAAATGTGTGACCTCCTTCAGGAGAGCTGGAAAACTATCCCAGGAGGCTACCTCATGGAACTGGTTTAGAAGAGACAGTAGGGTCAGCCAGTCATGAGAGTAACTGGGATAAGTGCCTTGCTCAAGGGTCCAATGGTGGGACCACTCTGCTGACCACAGGATTTGAACTAGCAACCTTCTGTGTCCCACCCAACAATTTTTTTTTGTGAAATACTTTTTTGGTCAGTGCATAAGCCATATGTGTTGCAGTTTTAGTCTGAAATGAAAACTACAAATAAACCTTTCTATGGATAGGTGTGTCCACACTTTTGATTGGTACTGTACACATAGACGTTTTTCTAACAAGCAGCCGGAAATTTATGTGAGAGATAGAATGATAACAACCAGGATGGCGGCTCCTGCGGTCACCAGGAATGGGATATGTGAGGTAGAGGGGGAAATGAGAGGAGATGTATACAGGAAGGGAGAGTGCATGGAGGAGGAAGAAAAGGTTGTTGGGGGCTGTCCTGGACCAATGCACAAGGGAAGGCTTAGGGCAGTGTTTCGCAACCAAATCCCGGTAGGGAACTCGGAGGGAGCAAAAATGTGGACTGCTGGGGTCCCTGGGGACCGGGTTGGGAAACACTGCTGTAGATCGCTCACTAATGAGGCATTTCTTTGCCCTTTAAATAACATCATTGCCATCCATCTTGTAATCCAGTGTTTCCCAATCCGGTCCTCGGGGACCCTCAGACAGTCCACGTTTTTGTTCCCTTCAAGCTCCCGGCCAGACAGTTCACATGTTCCCTTACGAAACAAAAATATATTGTAATGTATGAAGAAAAGTACTGCAATATATTAAACAGTATATTGTAATATATT
>JAODKF010000044.1:11891484-11905410 GCA_026779585.1 Mormyrus proboscirostris
CCCCCCCAGAGGGCATGATGAAAGAAGGGGTGATGAAGAGGAGGGTGCAAGGTGGAGCTGAGAGGAATGAATCCTGAAAGACGTGGATGGAATAAATCAGTGTTTCCCAATCCGGTCCTAGGGGACCCGCAGATGGTCCACGTTTTACTGGGAGCTGGGAAGAAGGAAGAAAGTGTACTGTCTGGCAGGGAGCCGGGACCGATCAAAAATGTGGACCGTCTGTGGGTCCCTGAGGACTAGCTTGGGCAACCCTGAACTAAAGGAAGTAAAAGGGGCGACAGTCTTGCGAGTTAAGGTGTCTGCAAATGCAGTTGTACCCAAAGTGCTGTGAGTTCAAGTCCCGGAAGGGAGTTTGTGAGCTATAACTGTCAGTGAGCACTTTGTTTGGGTAAATGTCTTCTGGAAAAGGCATAAAGTTGGGAGCCTTCCATCTATCATGATAAAATGTCTAATAAAGAAATGTGCTTGCTAAATTAGCTGCTTTAAATCAGTCAACTGCATATAAAATAGAGAATTTATGATGTGGTCGTTCTCATGTGTTCACCTCTTCCTTCTTGAGCTGGTAGCAGTTGCCATGGGGAAACTTTTCAAGCTGCCCTGCATGATTACCCCGCCCCCTCCACCCCATTGGTTTCAGAAACTAAATAAATAACTAGCTAGTGAAGTCAAAGATTGCAGCTGGCTTCAGCATCTCCTAAATAAGAGATGTGCATATTTATTATTTAGTGTAGTGACTGTTTCTGACCAACAGGGGGCCCCATGAAAATGCATGGTTTCAGCGGTGGCAAACATTGCCCACTGGCCAGGAAGTATAGGGCACAAGGCAGAGGAGTACTCTGAGCAGGATGCCAAATCAAAATGTTTTTGATAAGTCTTACATAATGTGTAACCAAGTGCACGATCTGTCAATGACGTCCTCTTCTTAAAAACACAGAAGCAGGTGTACTGCTGTTGTGATTCGCTGGGGATGAGCCAGAAAGCAGGCGAATGGAGCCGGACAAACGGTGAAAATGGGGTTCATTCGGGAATATGGAGGCAGACGGCAAGCACAGCACATGACAACACACACTGACCAACGCAAGACTCAGGAAGACGTGGACTAATATACACAGGCAGGTCAGGAAGTAACAGGACACAGGTGAGCACGATCGGGGATTCACATGAGGAAATGAGGTGGGCGTGGCACACGGGAGGATCGGACGGGGTGGATCATGACAGCTGCATCATTCCATTTCATTACCAGCAGAGTGGACTGCTTAACAAACCAGAGCATAATAACATGAACTGTATCTTATTGTAGTCCTGACAGTTTCCCCCAAGTCTGCAGTTACTCAGCTATTTAGGTGTAATAGTTCATCTCATACATGAAATTTACAGTCGGAGGCCAGATCATTGCAGGACACAAACATAAACACAAACATAAACACCCTAAGGATATATTTCACAATGCCAGTTCACCTAGCCGTATGTATTTGGACTGTATGGGAAGAACACAGTATGCAAACACTACACACACAGAGCAGGACCAGGATTAATGCACCCAACAGTGCTTACCTCCTGAGCCAGTTTGTCATGGAAAAATGGATTATTGGTCAGATTGGGCACACTCTCATACCTGTTATAAAACAACTCCCTGTCATAAAACACACAATAACGTCTCCACTTCTTCCACTGTATAGCAGTTTTTTGTCCTCTCATTTTTTTCATTTCCTTTCATTAAAAAATACTTGGTTCATCTTTCTTATTGTCTGTCCACTACAATCCCTGCTCTAGAGAGAAATGTGGTAGATGATTATTTTTCTCCCTTGACTTGTCTACCCTAAAGTGCTTCACCCATTGATGGCACCACCACTGAAGGTGGGACACCACAGGTACCGGTTATGATGTTGCAACATGACATTTCCTGTATGAGGACAAGGATCCCTTGGGAACGTTGGAGTTAGATTTTTACTCAGCTCCTTGACCACTCAGCTACTCACATGCACAGCTATCTTGGTAACTATACTGCGATAGCACCTAATCCTCCATGTGAGAGGCTGATTATGAGGCAAACACCTCATCTCAGGACCTTCTAAGTAATTATGGAACCCATTAGGGATTTGTTCTGAGAAGTGATAGCCAAATGAAACTTCATGAACCATTTGCTGTATTTTTTGACCCCACTAGATGGTGCTGTCTGGGGGTCAAAGCATGCCCTAGTGCAAACCAAGAGCACCATCTAGTGGTGTCAAAATATATAGCAAATGGTTCATAAGGCTTTATTTGGCCATCATTAGGTCTGAGACCACTCTTCTAATCCTGTATGTGACTGTCAGCAAACATAACTCAAATATCATCATTAAGTTTGCCAATGGCACAACAGTCATGGTGATTGTAACAGTGACAGGACCGATTGTGATGAGGTTGACTCCTTAACATCACGTTGCCAGGAGAGCGACCTCTCTCTAAGCATCACTAAGACTAAAGAGATGATCATGGTTTTTAGGTCAAATCAGGCATGCACACACCCCTCTACATCAATGGTGCTGCAGTGGAGAGAGTCAGCTGCTGCAGGTTTCTGGTGGTCAGCATCCCCATAGGCCTGCCCTGGTCGATACACACCTCCACAGTAACTAAAACAGAACGGCAGCGCCTGTTCTTCTTTTGCAGACTAAAGAATTTTGGCAGCCCTTCAATCCCCCATCCTAAAGAATGTCTGCCGGCACACCACAGAGAGTATTCTAATTTCTAACTGCCTGCAACACCTCATGGTATGGGAGCTGCATGGCCCATGACTGCAATCCTTTGCTAAGAATGGTGAAAAAAGCACATAGTATCACAGGTTGCAATCTTCCTGACATTCAGGACATCTACACCATGCCTGAGGTCCATCTTTATAGATCCCGGCCATCCCAGCCACAAACTCAACATGATACGCAGGGTCTGAAACAGCTTCTACCCTCAGGCAGTGAAGCTCCTCGTTAACTGATCAGGCTATTAGTATGGACAATTTGCACATTTCTCTTCTTTAAAATTGATTTATTTTTTATTTATTTTATTTTTTTACTTTTTTACATCTTACTAATAGTGTAGCAAGTTCTCAGGGAAACTCATTTCATTGCCTGCATGTATTACTATTTGCTGTACTGTTATGCATTTGATACAAATTTAGATTTGATTTGATTTAATCCTCAATGACAGCCCTGAGTATGAAAAGTATCTCACGGTAGTGAAAATCCTTTAAGTCTCATTGCTGAAGCGAAATATATCTATTGAAGAAATCTTAAGCATCTGATACATCAGGACAATGCTTGCAGTAGATAATGCAGCCCTCAAAGGAACATGTTTATGCCAGACTAGATGGATACTGCAGAAGCTAGCGGCAGGAGAGACAGTGCTATGCTCAGGTCACGAAGAGAGACATGCCTACTGTATGGAGGCTGCAGAATTTGTACTTTCTTGGACAGCACATCAAGATGTCACCCGATGGAAAGTAGCAGGTGCAAGAATAGTCTCTGTTCCATTCAGAATCCAGAAAAAGAAAATCGGGCTGAACATATTGCTGTATCACAACACTCCCCTCATGGTACTGAGCCTAGCCAGGGCAAGGGAATTTGTGTGTATTAAATAATCTATGTTGCCTGGAGTTTTCAGCTTCTATCTGGCCCAGCCCTGGTAGACAGGTCTTAGCAGAGGTGGTAGATGAAACTTGCCACCTTTAATGGGCAGCGATATAGGACAGTGTCACTGGCGGTTGATCACAGTGCTGACAACAGCAAGGATACTATTTCAAACTAAGCAGGTGAAGTTGATGATAAAACTTCTATATTTCCCCCCAAAAAAAACTTTATGAATGGACACACCAAAACAGGTGGAAAGTTCTGGCTCAGAAAGTACAAATCCAGACCAAGATTTTGTTTCAATAAACCAGATGAATACTCTGTGATTGTGACTATTTATATTCAATGGGTTGGTTAAAATAAAATCTTGGTCTGGATTTTCTGGACCTGAACTGTCTACCTATGCACACCAAATCAGGTCTGAAGGATCTCAACATGCTACAAGCTAAGGATTCTTTAGTGCACTTATGACTCTTAGTCCAAAGTCTTTTAGCTAGTGATTGGCAAATGAAGTTTCATGAACCATTTATTGTATTTTTTAATTATATGGTGCTCTTGGTTTGCTTTGGGGCATTCTTTGAGCTGTTTTATGAACAGAGAGCACCATCTAGTGCGGGTCAGAAAATACAGCAAATGGTTCATGAAGCTTCATTTGCCCATCACTACTTTTAGCATTCGGAACAAATGGATATAATGATGTAAGTGATTGATATCAGTATGACTTTGTGGATAATCCTTCAATAGCTATATGCCAAATTCAGGTTGGAACAGACAGGATATATTAATAGTTTATATTCCTGTTCAGTGGAGACTGCAATGGGAGGGTCAGAAATGACAAAGTGTGAAATACAGTTAGATCATATAGAGCTGGAATCAGAAATGAATCTGAACTAATCAGCTTGTACAAGTCCAGTAACCTCTTTGCCAGTACATTTTTCAAGCAGCCAGCGTGTCATGGTTACATCTGGATGTTACCAGACGAGGTTCACAGAAATCAAATACTGTAGAATACATTCTCAATGGAAACCATGGAAGAGTTTAATTTAAATAGCGAAGACACTGATCATAAAATAGATTATCACCTATTTATATTCAAGCTCCAGTTGAAGCTGAAAAGGGTCAATAAAGTAATTTGTCTTGCAAGAAATGATCTGAAGAGCATTCCCATTGCCTTCAATGAAAACACCTGAAAGCGATTACAGATGCTGCTCCTCTTTGACAGAGAACCAGAGGAACTGTGACTGTAATACACAGAAGTCATCCAAGAGGGACCTGTGAAAAGAAAATGTGAGAAAATCAAAGTGGGTGACAGAATGCACAATGGAAATTGCTAAGTCATTTAAGAGGACTTGTGAGTATTCCCAGACTAAAGGGATCATCACTTCTGAGCAGGAGGTTTGGCACCAGTGTTAATACAGTGATTGGAAGTTGGGCTCATTATATTTAGCTGAGGTCTTTTTCCTACACTTCCTCAATTGCATCCTCACCAGGAGGTTAATGTTCACTGTTCACAAAGCTGCTGTCCAGGTCTCCCAGTGAAAAAATGCAGTGAAACTTCACAGTAAGACTGTAAATTTGTTTAACACTTTCAGTTTGACCATGAATTATTTTACAGTTTGACTATAAGTTTTTACAGTCAATCAGCAGACTTTTCATGGTTCGGCTGTGAAATCTATAGTCAAACTGTCAACTTTCTGACTGTGAAATTTACCAGTTCTCAGATAAGCTACAGGCAGTTTGGAGTTCTGTTGTGAACTACTTTATAGTTGAACTGTCAACTTCACAGTATCGCAGTTCATGGTTCTCCTGTAAACTTTATGGTTAGATTCACTATAAACTTGACAGTTCCTGTAACAATGAAGTTACTAGTCCTGTTCATTAGACCCTCCTGTAGCATGACTCAAAACTGACTGGACAATATTACCATCAAATCTTCTATGGTGAAAAAGTACATAGACATTTTCATAGTTGGCTGTAAACATCATGGCATATCAAAAACTAACTCAACAGTTTAACTTTGAAATATTGGTAATTGAACTGTAAATGTCATGACTAAGATGACAAAAAAAACAAACTGTCAAAATTGGTCTTCACTATTGAACTATACCATGTTCATCGTTTGTTCAGTTCACATTCATGGTCAAACTGTAAATTTTGTAGTAGAACTATGAATAACTAGGTTTAACTGTAGGTTTCCCAGTTTTACTTCTGCTTTTTTTCCCGGGCTGATCCGGCTCCATATAACCATGTCCAGCTGGGGTTAATTGGATGGTCTGACCTCTGCAGACTCGCCAACGAACACCATCCGCAGGCTAAGGGTGGGTCCTGGTAGCCTTTTGCCAGGCGAGCAGTTCGTCTTTGTCCTTTGTTGAATTCTGTAATTTATGTGGCCTATTCCCACAAACCTTCTCACCAAGGGAGGCCCTAGTAGGATATCAAGCTCCAGACAATATTGCTCACAGGATTATTAAGCATGCAAACCCCTCCGCCACATTAATGTCACAATCCTTGGAGGCGCTCTGCAACATCTTGTATATGAAAATTCTATATTAAAAATTAAATTTGATGGATGGGTGGCACAGCGGCTCAGTAGGTAGTACTTTAGCGTCTCGCCTCTAGGGATGGGGGCTCAGTTTAAACAGGACAGTGTTTTAAACATACCATGTGACCCCAGCTGTGAGATTTGTGGTCTTGGGTAAAACTTTGCCTTAAATTTTACCTTACTTTTACACAAAAACAATATAAATAAGTCAGAATGCAATGAAGTTTATAAGCAATCCTGCCTAAGGGCATTTGCTACACAAATACACAGTAATTGAAAAATATATAAAACCACAAACTGACAGGCAATAACAGAGAGAAATGGCTTGTCACCACTACCTCCCCCAACACTAATTTTTTATTCTTAGAAAACATAGCCTTCAATTTAGGGTAGAGGGGACTTATCTTAGATGAAAGGTGAGCTTCTTCCAGAGACGCAGAGAACACATTCTGTCTAAAGTGAGCTGAACGGAGCTACGGATACCAGCTTCTGCAGACTAGTGACTCTGTTCCAAATCCATCCCTTTAATCTGTCGACTTGGAACGGCAAATTCTACCTCATAGTGTGAGGCTGTGTAATGTAATAATGCATTTCGACTTGGGTCTGTCTCTCTCTGTCCCACTCTTCTGAAACCCATTCGTGAGGGCCCATTGCTTTCCTTGCCAATTTGAAACCCTTTCCATTGGTAAACAGCACTTGCCCCAAAGATAACATTATCATTTATTTTGTCTTTATGCGTTAAATGCCTTTATCTTTTTCCAAAGCAATTTTGTGGTAGTACTGCTGAATATTTAAGAGGTTAGGTAACTTCCCTCAAAGGTACAACAGCAAGTTTGGGATGCAGGTTACTTCTTCAGTCACTTTGGACTCTGCTGTACCTTCACCTCCTGAGGTAATGGTGAAAAGTGCACTTCACTCACAATTCCTTAATGGAGGCTGGCTGAGATGCATTCTCACAACCTGTGGGTGTCCCTTGATGCTGAATTAGGGTGATCACGTGTTTGGGCCTCCAGAGTGTAATAGAGGCGCAGTATGGAAAACACCGAAGCAAGCATGAAATATGGTCACCACTAATTTAAGAAAGACAAACAGTGTTTCAGAAACACTATCTCTGAATGTCTATAAAAATCTATGATTACATTCATAACACATTATAATGCATTGATGAAGCATTATAAACATGGCTATACATATTTATAAAAAGGCATAACATTATGAATGCTTTATGAAGATCTCATCTGCAGTCTACCATAGATACCTTCATAGTGCAGTACAAAGCATCCTTAATGCTTATATTGACCATTATAATCCATTTAGAAGGTATGTATAGAATACTATAGATGACAGATTTAAGTAATGTGTTACCAGTGCTTCTAAAAGAGTTAAATAAGGCATCTGCAGGCACAGGAAATGATGACCATCTACCACAGAAATGCAAGATCACCCAGACAGACCCAGTCGTCCTGCAACTCATATTCCTTTCCATTCATTTTTATTGTCCCAAAAGACATATCACAAAATACCCAATAACATTACCTACTGAATATGATATCAATTAGCACAGAAAGCTGGGACCTGTTTCATAAAGCAGGATTTCTTGCTTAGCTGGATCACATCGGATTTAAGGCAGTCTGGGCTAGACAGCCTTTATCTTCGTCCGCTTTTAGCCAAGACTACCTTAAATCTGACAAGCAATAAATCCAGCTTTGTGAAACAGACCCCTGGAGGCTGTGCTAATTGATACTTATACACATGACATAAAGAAGGGTTTGAGTCAAGAAGAACTTGAAGTGAACAGACTACCTTCACCCGGCATGTCAAACTATCTGACTGTGCAGTCACTTCCCCTCCATGTTCAATGGCCTCTTTGGCAGTAGATGGTGGTTATGGAACTGGGCTTTTTAGTAAAAGGCTGCAAGTTCTGATCCTAGCATACAATATTGTTGATACTGTATCCTTGGACTAGGATTACCATATGAATGTGTACGTATGGAGGTGCCATTTGTTCTCTATAGGAATGTCAGAAATAATGGTAACACTTTACTTAAACCATGTCTTTAGTAATTTATAAATAAAATCATAGCAGATTATAATGCATTCATAAAGCATTATAAACATGGCTATAAATATGTATTAAAAGGCACAATACATTATAGTCATGTCTATTATGCATTATGCAAGACAAAGCATTCTTAATGCTTATACCTACCATTACAATGCATTATAAAGGAATCTATGGTGCATTATACATGAGAACTTCATAAGGCAGTCATAATGCATAATAAACATGGTTATAATGTGTTATGCCTGTTGTCAAATATTCATAGCTGTGTTTATAATGCTTTATGAATACATTATAATGCATTACGAATCCGTGTATAAAGAACTATCGAATGAATAATTAACACTGAATACTGTAGAAAAGTCACTTAAAGGCTAGATGAGGGGCCCATCTTTTTTCTCCCTTTGTGTTGCTATTTCTAGAAGCTCAGAGAGAGGCTCTGTGGTGAATCGCCTGTGCCGGAGGGGTTGCTGAGTGACTTACCCTCTGCCCCCTGAGTGTTCTACCTTTTGAGCTTCTTTTGTAAAATCAGCTGAAGCCAGCACCAGTTTGCCAGTTTCCATATGCTATTTTTGTCAGCAGTGGGGGCATTGATGCCACCCCACAGCTACATCTAGGCACTTGAGCCACGGGGAAGGAGACAGGGAAGCAGGCTGTAAGGTGTACTGCTCCACTACTGACCTCTGCCAGAAACTGAGAAAAGTTATGGTTTACATCATTTACTTTTCATCTGATGCTTGAGGATCTCTCATTACTGCATGAGGCTCTGCTTTGGATTCAATACTTAATCTCTCATTATTATTTTTTCAGTTTCAATGCGCTTTCCTGGCATGACGAGATACAACGCTTCGGGTTCCCACAAGATGTAGATGGCAGTCATTAGAACATTAATTAAAAACAATAACAAACTCATGGAAGTGAATTAGTCCATAACTTCCATTCACACCTAAGCTTTCCCGCAGCACTCGACGGCTCTGAAACTCAGTTTTGTGCCCTTTCTGGCAGCATGGCAGGCTAATAACGTGACACATTTTACCGTTAATATAATTAATTGCCCGCCATCAGCTGGAGGACCCTGACTCGCAGCTTTCGTACATGCCGGGCTAAATCGTCATCCCCCTCCATGGGGACTGAGGCTCACATAGCCTGTGGAAGAAAAACAGCTCAACTACGCTGCTATTCAAAATATTTATTTGCTTACGGGCTGTTTTGTTCGCCCGTTCATTTAATCAAATTTAAGTTTGCCATTTAATCCATGTTCTTGATTTTTATTTATTTATTTATTTTTGCAGCTAAATGTTTAATTAGGCAGCAGAGTGGCTCAGGGGTATGCACTGTGGTCTCATATCCCCAGGCCCGAGGGTGGGGTTCGAATCCCAGCACTTCAATGTTTGTGAGAGGTTCACATATTCTCCTCAAGTCATGCCAGTTTCCACTGGTTAATCTGATTTCCTGCTATAGTCCAAAGACTTGCCGGTTGGCTAATTGGTTTCTTTAAATTAGCTGTAGTGTGTGTATCTTACATCGAGTATACTATAAGCTACTCTGCCTCCTATGTTGCCTGGCATATTCTCTGGGCCTCCTTTGACCCCATCCAGTATAAGATGGACAATAAATGGATGTTTAATGAAGGCATTCAGCATATGTCATTCAGTAATTTGACTTGGGATTTAAACCTTCGGCTTGACTGTTGTGTCCGTCAAAGAAAAACACTGGCAACATGCAACCATCTTTAACACAGGATTTGCATAACAAAATGGGGATGTACAATAACAAGATGTCTGACCTAAATATTCAGCCTTTGATTTTAAACAAACGAAGGTTTAACTGAGAAAGCCACATGACATGTTTCCAGAAATAAAGTGGCAGTAAATGGCAGTAACTGAATACTTACAGAACTACACATTTTGTGACCGGGCATTTAGGGTTGCCTAGCAAAAGGCCTGTAACAATAGCAATGATGTGTTTCTTTCCTCACATGCAGCTGGAGAAGACTTAAGCTGCTAGGAACCTCATTGCAAAGTGTCTCCAAGTAGAACAGAGTGAAATGTCTTGAAAGTGTATCTCTTTATCTGGATCATCTATGAAGTGCCGTGTTGTTACATGCTAATGCGCCATGTGCACACACACACACACACACACACACACACACACCATACACCATAGAGGCAGATATGTGTGTTTCCACTGAATGCAAAAGCACAAGATTTGGTTTGTCTTTGAATATTTTACAGCAAATAAATAAATTCACATTATAGGTTTTCCTCATAAACACATATTCATAGATGCATACAAAATCAGACAAAAAATATTTCACAAGTGGCCTGTTCTATTTGTATTATATACATGAATTTCTGCTCTATATGATCATAATTTTCATGAATGTCTTTCCATTTATCTACTGATACATCCGTTTATTTGTGTTTATCAATATACATGCTTTAATGTAGGGATTGTCATGATAAGACACGTATGCTCTTTGGACATAGCCATCGCCTGCGGGCTTCACCAAGAAACTGAAAAGTTGTTGAGAAATTTGGTGATAAATGGATAGCAGTACCAACATGACTCATGCATTCCGTCTGTGACAGGGCTACATGCCAGAGATGGGGGACACAGAAGGTTCTGACTAACTTTCTTCATCTGCAGTGTGTGATTTAGCCTCTGGTTTTCCTGCGCTGACTACATGCCAGAAGAAGGTGGCTGTTGCCCTTGTAGAGTATCAGAGCTGTTGCAGAATTACGGGGCAAGTGGCCTTGTCTTGTTTGTTCGAGGATTTGCTAGACTTATAATGCTGCGAATTTGTGAGGTGTGTGCATGCGTGTTGTCGACTGCCGCTCCAAGGGCATCTCAGAAAGTCGCACTAGCCATAAACAGGTGGAACCAGTCCACCACATGGTTCTGGAACTTAACAGCGTCTCGCAGTTTTGAAACTGCGCTAAATATGGGGTGCACTTCTATATCTGTGGTGCACTTCCATTTCTGTGGTACACTTCCATATCTGGAAGCATCTACCTTAACCAGTGCAGGGCAATCATAAGCAGAGTTGGGTAATTCAGGTCCAGAGAGTAAAGGTCCGGACCAAGATTTTGTTTCAACCAACCAATCAATAAAACTGCATAAAGAGTCGCAATCACAGTATTCAACTGGTTGGTTGAAGCAAAATCCAGGTGTAGACTTTTACTTTCTGGACCTGAATTACCCAACTCTAATCATAAGAGTGCTCAGGGTCAAGAGTATTTTGGGTAAAATAACCACCTATCTACAAAGAAATAGTGCTCTACTTTCTGACCGAGCATGTCGATACTGTGTTTAAAGCTCATTATTTAATTGAACTTGAAGAAGGTGCTATGATTTTATCAAATCTCATCCTCTTTATGGCTCAGTTTGGGTTTCTATGACTGGCAGTATACACACCATGACACTTAACATGAAGAATTCACTTGACCACCACCGTGCCTTTTCATTTAGTTTACTGATATAAGGGTGGTCTTTGCCATAAACCCATGTTCAGATTGGCAGCCAGTGTCTCTTTTGGGTGACATCATCTTCAGATGTGAGTCTGCCTGGATAAGGCTCTCCACGTAAGAGCACATGTACACACACATTTACTGTATCTGGCCCTTTTTCTTTCAAAGAAACTCACATTAGGTGGAAAAGTTACATTTTATGAGGCTTCCTGGGATTTGAACCCAAAACCTTTACCTTGGAAACACAATGTTCAGTCGGTTAAGCTACATATATATCAGGTAGTAGTTGTTTGCACAGGGGCTCCTTTTAAAACATAATTACCCCACAACATTATGCCTCGGATGAGAACCGATATGTTTTTTCACTTCCAACATTTCTGGAGCATGTCACGTTTTAAAGAGATGTAACCAAAATATCAGGGTTTTTTTAAGGGTGTTATACCTCTTTTCGCAAACATACACGACTGGCAAATACCACTTTGTAACAAGGAGGAAAATATATCCGAATTTTGAAAACTTCAAATTCCCTTCTATACAGCCCAGAGGTATAAAGCTTGCTTTTCTGCTGTTTTTGTGAAGACCCTGAAATAGTAACTTTGAATTTGGCCTGTGTGTGTGTGTGTGTGTGTGTGTGTGTGTGTGTGCATGTGTGTGAGTGTGTGAGTAAGAGAGAGAGAGAGAAGACAGATCTAATGTCAAATCATATGGTACCTTGGTCCCTATTAACCTATTAGGTAAAGGCATAGTGGTTCTCCTGCAGGTTCTCAAGGTTCCCCTCACAGTCCAACAACATGCTGAGGTAAACTGGTGCTATTAAATTGTCCATAGGTATGCCTGTCTGAGTGACTGGTGTGTGAGTGTGCCCTGTGATGGGTTGGCACCCCATTTTGGGTGTGTGTGTGTGTGTGTGTGCGTGTGTGTGTGTGTGTGTGTGTGTGTGTGTGTGTGTGTATGTTTCTGTGAGCCAGCTGTTACGCTTTCACCACAGCTGAATCAAAAGTAGGAGCATGAGGAAGCATCATTCAGATAAACAGCTACAGAAAAAATATCTATAGTGAGACAGGGAGAATAAGATAATAGAGAATAAGACAGAGACTGAGAGAACGACCTCAAGTAAGAATAAGACTCAGAGAATCCTTTCCAGAATATTTCCAATAAATGCATTTTCACGTATTTTCACAGAACGTTTATCAAATGATTCAATCCTTTCTGTGCGCACAGTTAAATGATAAGACGATTTGGACAATTTTTGTGTGTGACTTAACAGACTAGCCTCTGTTCCCCTCCTGGCCCAGAGCATTTAAAATGCTCTCCTTCATCAGCATTCTATGTATTCCGATAAGGAAGGGCAGTCTGACTTCATGGTGACAGGCTAGAAAAGCCTCTGGGATGAGGTTAACCCTTAATGAAACAGAGTGTGTGGAGATCAAGAATACAGCCACAGCCCACAGCAAAAGACCCACAGTGAAGAAAAAGGCAGGATGTTGCTAGCCTGTTAGCATTCAGAGAACAGTGAGTGTGGCCTTCTGCCTCATAGTAACTTCAAAATTAACCAATCAAAAAGAGACAGGCATGATTAATCATGAAGAAAAACCCACTGTGCCAGCCCTTTTTTCCAAAGTGTCTCAGGTGCATTATAGGTTACATGCTCTGTCTGTCCATATTGCTTTTCACTGTGTGTGATCCTTGCTGTTAATTGCAACCATTGATCAGCTGGAGGGCACAAAGTAGACTGCTCCTCTGTGCTCTGGCATCTTGGGTCAATAACCAGGTCTCTGTCGTGTTGTAGATGCAGTAATAAAGTCTTCTCCGTACCCAGCTGTATGTTCGAGTTTTGCTTCAGTGTGATCAGGTGTACTATTCAGTGGAACAAGTTTTAGTTTTAGAAAACAGTTTGGATGTGGCTTTTGTGTTATTTTTAGGGTAAACGTCTGTCTAGTGACATTTTGCTTTTTTGTGGTATGAATCTGCAGATAAATAACTTAAAAATTGATTTTCTTCTCAATTTCAGCCTTGACGCTACAGTATGTGACCCCCAGCCCTATAGGGGGTGTGCTTTTTGCTAATTACCAATTAGTCTGTAGCCAGATGTTTGTGTTGGCAGTCAAGGTGAAGTGGAGTGAATGAAATGGATGCCCTGGGGGTCCGTTTGCATACGTTTGTATGCATATGCAAAATTATCGAGACTAAGGAATCCTGCATTGGATCTATGATTGATCAGGGAGTTGGAGACAAAGCATGAGGGGTTAAACT
>JAODKF010000044.1:11932711-11946564 GCA_026779585.1 Mormyrus proboscirostris
CAAACTCTGTGCCCTCTCCTTTTCAAAAGCCTCATAGACCTCTGGGGGGCCATTAGCGTAAGCGATAAACGACTTTTTGTGTCTGCTTTGCTTTGCCTTAATATGCTTTGGAACACCGCTTGACTCAATTGTATTGTCAGGCCAATGGAGGTCTTTTAAATTAGAATTTCAATAAAAGAGAGGCAAAGGACCCCGATACACCTGACTCAGAGTGAGAGAGAAACAGAGAGACAAGCTTGGTCCCCATCCTGATGCAGACCTGACGCACATTAGCAGACAGAGTCAGACCATTCACAGGCCTGACACTCTCTCACAGACTGTCTGAGCATATATGTAGATTAACATTCACAGGCCTGATGTTCAATCACAGACAGTCAGACCATGTATTTCATTAACACTCACAGGTGTGGTGTTCAATCACAGACAGTTAGACCATGTATTTCATTAACACTCACAGGTGTGATGTTCAATCACAGACAGTTAGAGCATGTATGTAGATTAACACTCACAGGCCTGACACACACTCACATATCCATTCACAATGTGTCTGTGGTTTAAAATTAACAGGTGAAGTCACAGTGTTTTTATAGTAACATGACTGGAAGGGCTGTCAGTTCCCATGGACCCCCAAAAATTCATTTAACTTTCCTTGGCTCTCCTGAAATAATTTACTCATCATTTCCATGCACCAGAAGGGAGGGGCAAAGGAAGAGAGATAAACGAAAAGGGCAACATAGAGATTTATTGAATTTTTAATGCACATTTTATGCTTAGTCATTTCTATATGAGGGAAATACTCAAATCTATTCTCGCATAATCTCAAACCCATGTTTAATGCTGGGTGTAATTGTTTTCCAAACTGGAGTATAGAGAAATATGTATGTAGCTAAATCTGAACGCATGTAGAGGCTCTAAACCCAAAAACGTTTGGCTATGCAGTCATGGTCTAATCTCTCTTCGGGTGTATCTCCTCGAGGCCTTCACGCGTTCAGCTTTTTTGCCATAAACTCTGTTGCAAATGATTAAATTATACCAGTCATTCTGAGATCTAACCGTGGCCCTCGACCGGATAAGCGGAACAGATGATAGACAGATGGATGTTTGAATTGTCAGATTTTTGACACTTTTTCTTAAAATGGCAAATTGTTGCTGTTTGGACCTGTCAAGAATTTTTGGATGAACTGAGTGTAAAAATTGTTTAATTGGACCAATTAAGACAGGGGAATGAATTGGAATGAAAAGGCAAACTACAGCTAACTAAAGAGATACCATGGGATTTTTATTCAGCATTCTCTGGCAGAGCTGGCCAGGGCTGCTGGGCATTCTGGGTAATCAGTGTTCCGTGATGAGACTGAAGTCTTAATTTGTATCACAGTTAAGGTTCTCTGGGTATTTCAGTGTGTAAATTAGTCAGTGATTGAGAAGTATATGCAGAAAGCCGGTAGGAACTAGCCCCCCCACCACCACTGAAGGACTTATATGTACTCTTATACATGACTGCTTCCAAAATATGCCCAGTGTCCTCTGCTGTAACACTACATAGTTAAAACTTTTAAATTTCATGTATTTATTCATGAGCTCATGGAGTTTTACTTACACAAAAATGTTCTGAGGAGAGAAGGAAAAATGACTGGTTCAGTGAGATAACCAATCAAATTGTACAGGAGATGGTACAAGCAACTAGAAGAGATGGGACCAGCCAATCAGATGCCTTGGTCCTGCTCCTCTAGTTGCTTGGACCCACCTCCTCTACAATCTGATTGGTTCTCTCTCTTAATCAATCATTTTCCCTTCTGCCCTCAACACCTGGAGATCTACATTTTTGTGTAAGTTAAACTCCCACAAGCAATTCATGAGCGATTGGGAGGTGTAGTAGTCTATAACTCAACATTTCAAATGGATGCCCAAGCTCAGGAGTCATGCTGTTGGACCCTTGAATGACCCTTGGGATCTATATTTGTATTGGTCTAATGGAAAACCAAAATGACTGAAGATAGTCATAATAACCTTCATGTGAATGGTTAACAAACAGTAAAAACAACAAAGACTGGTATATATTTTGGCTACTGATGATACTGATTGAGGCCTCTGACCTCTGAACTAAGGAATCAGGACCACTACTGGTCTGGCAGATGTAAGGTGCAATGTGGACAAGGAAGTAAGCAAATCACCTAAAGGAAGTGAATAAATCACTTAAAGGGAATGAACAAATCACCTAAAGGAAGTTAACAAATCACCTAAAGGAAGTTAGCAAATCACCTAAAGGAAGTCATGCCATTGTGTAATAGTTTGTTTAATTAGGTAAAGGCTACAAGGTCTTTATCTTCTTCATCTTGCTATTCCTGGTGAGGATTAAAGTGACAGCATGCCCAAAAGGTCAGACCGAACCTCCCATACTCAAGGCATGGACTGTAGCTTGCTTTAGGGGATCACCAAGCTAGCTGAGAGATACAGTCCCTCCAGAGTGGCGTTGGGTCTACCCTGGGGCCTCTGCTCACTGCCAGGAGCAGATGCCCTGGGAGCCCAACAAGACGGCATCCTTATATGATACCCCAAACTGGCTCTGCTGGCTTCTCTTGAAACTGAGGTACAGCGGCTATGTCTCAGTGCCTCTCTGGATCTCCAAACTCTTAACCCTGTTTCGGGGAGCGTGGCAACATTGTGGAGACACCTCACTTCCACCACATACATTCTTAGTCTTTCAGTCATTACCCACAGCTCATACTGTAAGTGTTCCTTCTTTTACTCGACAATGGAGTTAGTCAGCAGTTCCCTGCTCCGGCTGAGTAATGCCCACTCTGCCCTTTCTGAGGACTCAAACAGATATCCAAAACAACTTTCGGACCACCCATAGCCTATCCTCCCAAGCACAAGCTTTTGCCTCTGAAATTTCCTTTTCTTCTGTCCTGTCAGTACCCTTCAGCTGCCTCAGGAGACCCAAGCCAGCATTGCTGTGAAGGCCTGTCCTTCATCTTGACAGCTTCCCTCACCACCAGTGTCCTAGTGTTACCTCCATGGCCAGCACCAACCAACTTCTCATCCACTGGGGGATTTAGTTATAGGTGGCATGGGTAGCTGCCCTGAGGGGGTGGCACCAGGTGCCCGTACAAAAAAACAGCTGTTGTGATATATGCGCCATTGGTTTTCTATCACTCATTTGCATGTCACATCAGTTATATCATATCACTGTGTCTATCTCGTTTGTCTTTACTAGGTGGTTCCCTGTGTTCAGTTTAGGTCTTTGTGAGTTCCTATATTATCTAGCCACCTTTGTTTAGACCCCTACTGTGGTCCCTGTTGTTTCTGGTTTTGCTGAGATCAGTTCGATACAAAGTCCCTTTTATCTGTAAGCCACACTGTGGATCATCATCCGCCATTGATCATTCCCTGTCATAACCCTCATGGGCATCCTTTTCTCAGAATAAGGTGTTTGCTATGGCTTGCACTTAAGTCCAATGACAATTCAGCACTCAGGTTTAGGACCTGGAGGCCAGTTTCTTCATTGTTCTCCATCTATACATGTAAGTCTCCATGTAGGATCCCAGAGTGCATATGGGGTACTCTTTTGAGCAAGTTACCCACTTTCTCTTAGGAGTCTGGGTACTGCGTAGAAGCAGCCCTCTTGTCCACTGGAAGAAAAAAAGCTCAAGCTGCATAGCCCTCTGCTTTGTGAGTATGAGAGAGTCCAATAGACCAATGGCCACCAACCCTGCTCCTGGAGATCTACCACCCTGCAGAGCTTAGGTGCAGCCCTTAATTTAACTCTGTCACATATAATCAGGCCCTTCAGTATTGTACCGAAGCTCTGTAGGATGGCAGATCTCCAGGAGCAGGGTTGGTGACTACTGCCATAGAGGACTGGTGAAGACAAAGCCAACTGAATCTAGTCAATACTTTACCATCTTCAGACTTGTCCCTTGCTTATTTCCCTGCTAGAATAGTAAGGCTCCACATCCCTAATGCCAGCGACAAGGTTTGATGTGTCTGGGTCATCAATCCACACGATGGTTCCAGATGCTGGGTATTGTGGGTTGCCTGGTTAATACACCATTGCAAGGAGGTTCCAGTTCCATTGAGGGAAACTGTTGTACCAATGGAGTCTACCTGAGTCACTTCTTCTGTTTGTGGCTAAAAGAGTAAACTGTGTCCATTACAAGTCATCCTCTTGCGCCCCATGAATGCCACTTAAATGCTACTGACTCACCATTGAGCACCACGACACCGTGAGCTAACAGAAGAGGCACATCCCCTCCTTTTGAGACGAATGGCACACCCTCAAGAGAGAGCCAGGACTCCCGAGTCAGACCTGCCACTTTCTGAGTGATGAAGGTAGCTCTTCATCTGTGATGTGCTTCTGTGTAGCTTGTCGAGTAAGTGTGAGGGAAACTGGCTGGGTTGAAGTGTCTGAAAGAATCTACTTAGGGGCAATCGTGAGCACTCAGCCTAACAAGACGCGAGCAAACAGTATTCGCCACCCACACAATAAGGCAAGAAGATTTTGAGTTTACTAACCTTTGGTGTTGTTGCTGTGCTACATGGTGTTGACTAATAAGCCGTGCCTTCGCGCATAAATGTTTTATGATTAGCCTGCTTGTGGTCTAAATTACATTTGATCAGAATGTGATTGTTCATTTACCAATGTATTGGTGTGTGTGGCTGTAGTATGTTAAACGCTACAAGAAGGTTGTGCCGGTATGTATGTGTGTACGGTCTCACATGGCCTCCGTTGGCAGACGGGACATCCCCATGCACTGCACGCTCTCAGCTTCCGCCTTTTAATGCTATTAAGAAGCGGGAAACGAACTGAGAATTGCTCCAGCTGACCTCCTAATGAAGATTGAATGCCGGCTTTGTTAAAATCCCCAAATGATGAATGCACTGTTTGTTGGGGAGGGTCATGTCTTCGAGATCCATGCTCCAGTTTCCGGGCCCAGCCAGGTCACCTGGACGGAGCAGCTGCGTCTGCCATTCTGCGTGACCTAAATGTTATGGATATCGCTCCCTGGAAAGGGGCAGCTGGGAGACTACCAACCAGAAATTCCCATCCCTGGGAGTGAGCTGTACCCTCACTGGACACAGCTAACCAGAAATTAGAAAGGATGCTCTTCTGCAGTATCCATCTGAATAGGGAGTGAGAGCTATGAAAGTGTAATATTTAAATAATGCTGTTTGTCTCTGAAAGTACACAGAGTATGACTGAAGCACAGCTTGCCTGCGGGATGGCTGCAGCAGGGCATGCATTTTACCCTAGTGGGGGAACAAGTCGACTCTTTTAATTTAAATGTTATTAATTTTATTATTGGATGTCTTTATCCTGGGTGACTTGCAAAGCTCCTCTTGGGATCTGAACTGCCGACACTGCAGTCACACGTCAAGTGGTCTGGAAATTTGGAAACTAAAATAGCCCAAGGGAATGAGACAGCCAAGCAAGCGGAATCAGCATGGAAACATCCGGAAGGTTCTGGAAGGTTACAAAGAGGTCTGGCGGGTCTTCTCTAAGATCTCAACAGGGATTTTTTTTAATGACCGTATATACCAAAAAAAAGTGCCATCCAGTGGAGATGACAACAAAAATAGACGAAGGTGACAGTGGTATGGTGACCAGGAAGTTCACAACCATAGTGATAGAGATCCCGGAGTGACTCAGGTAGGGTTAAAAATGATAAGGCAGGAGAGCAGCGGATGAGAAGAGCGGGCTGCAGAGATCTTGTGGGATTATGGTTGGGAGATGTTTAATCTTTGGCAGGCTCAAGACACTTAGTGACAAGATCTGGTCGCGGAAAAATACAAGGAAGGTCACATGGTTTCATACAGGGGTTGTTAAATTTTAAATGGAGCGTTGTGTCGCACAGTGGGTTAGGATGCAGTACCTGTGATCAGAAGGTCACTGGCTCAAATCCCTGAGTCAGCAGAATGATTTCATCATTGGGCCTCTGGGCAAGGCCCTTAACCTGCAGTTCCTCCAGGGATGGTCTGACCCTGCTTTCTCAAAAACGTGTGTTGCTTTGGATAAAAGCAGCTGCTAAACAGATTAAATGTAATATATCAGATCACAGAAAGAATATTTAAAATCAAAAAACGTGGACTGTCCGGGGTTCCCCATGGATTGGGTTGGAAAACACTGAGCTAGATAATGTGTTGGATTTTATGGTAGCCCAATTTAAATGGGCTTCATTTTTGTTCATTTACATTTAGCCCAGACCACCTTAAATCCAACAAGGTATCCAGTTACAGTAAGCAAGAAATCCTGCTTCGTGATACAAGCTGCTAGATTTTTGCTCCACCTGCTTTGTGAAGGTTTGTCCTGAGCCATTACGCTGACATTATATCAGGACTATATAAGTCATGTGATCAGCCCAGCATCCATTGGCCAGTCCGCTGCATCCAGGTTGATCCTGCCATTTAACACCATGATTGTGTGTGGAATCCCACAGAGATATTACTGGGGGGGGTGGGGCACCTCAGTGGGAAGACCTGGGTAGCTAGTGAGATGCTGGTCCCTGCAGCCTCATCATCGGCCCCAAGTGCCTGTTCTGTTGTCGGGGTGTAAATAAATCGGCTTGTCATGCAAACTTCAGGTCTGGTGGGGGGTCTGGCAATGGAAGCCGTGCAGAGAAATCCCATTGCTGTCTGCGGCACGCTAAAAACTCATTGACGTCTTGCAAAGCAGGGATTCTACCCAGGACATGTTGCGAGGCAGAGAACCCATCTTGGCCTCCCATCATCCAACATGCTGTGGCCTCTTACCACAGCATCACAATGAAGCGGTAATGAGCTGCTTCTCTGTCAACAGACCTTGGTTCTCCTGCTTTTCCTGGCCTGCTTGACTGTGTCGACGCATGAGAACAGCGGCCCAGAGGCGGGGTGGGGGGGCACGTCATATGGTGTGACAGCCAAGAGGGGGCGATAATGAGAACTGGCAACGGAGGACACGACCAGGTGTCCACCAGAACCATCAGGTGTCAACCAGCAAATGGAGGTGAGATATGGGAGCTGAATTGAAAACTTTGTAAGGAAAACTATTTTTTTTTTTCATTTTGAAATAGTTTCCCAGCAGCGAAACGGCTCGCATAGCTGCAAAGAGTCCTGCCAGAGCCGGCCTGAACATGAGCTGTAACAGGGACCTCTTCTGTCTTTGTCTCTGCACTATCCGTGCCTCACGGCAGAATCTGGACCTGGCTACCCCCCACCATACATTTTAGGGGTTAACTTGGTAACCGGCTGTCAGCTGAGGCCACAGAGTGGGCTGTACCAAGGAGTGGGTTCATGGATCACGGAATGCAATATTCAGGATTTCCTATTTGTGTACTGTGTACTTGTAAAATCTATTTGTAGCACATTTACCTGCTCGCACCATATGTACTGTCTTTGTACTTCTTCTATTGGCTATAAGTATGTTCCCCTGTGCACTCACTGCACCACAATGTCCCCCTGGGATCTATAAATTCCATCTTAATGTTAATTTTAATCTTATCAGTAACTGAAGGTATGGATGAATGCTACTGCAGACTTTCATAAGTTCTGTTAAGTTCTTTTGTTCTCAGATAAAAGATGAAAATGGAAGTAAGATGATAGTGGAAGGTCCTCATCAAAGGCAGCGGCAGGTCAGAGGGTTCAGTCTTCTCTTTGAGGCTGGTCTCTTTGGTCAAGGACTACATGACCCAGAATCCCGCTGTACTGTGCCCTGTTCCTGTCATTCTGTCACATTTTGCCGGCAGCGTCTCACCGTAAGAAGCAGATTCCCCCCGCCGTGTGATCCTGACCACAGAGATGCCCCGGATATTTAATAGGAAGCACAGAGATCTTTCAAATATCCCCCATTTATTGACTTCCTATTGCACCTGAAATAAACCCCTAGCTCATCAAAGCTCATCTTGACTTAGGAATCATTTGCTGTTCTGATGCAGAGGCTTGACTGAACAAAATATTTTTGTCAGAGGCACCCAAGTCTGGTGTGTCACTCAGCAGGTTAGGATACCATGTCTGAGATTGGAAGGTTGTTCGTTTGAATCCCACGGATGGTGGAATAAGCAAGGCTCTTGACCTCCAATTACTCCAGGCACTGTCTGACCCTGCTTCTTCAAAAATAGAAAAAGCTTTGAATAAAAGTGTCTGCTAAATTAATTAATTAAAAAAGACCCACTAATTGTCAGTTGAGTGACAGCTGGAATGTGACTGAAACACATGGAGTAGTCAGCATCTCAATAATTACTCAAACAAAGTAATTAAGAGCTCAGACTGATTGGTGCACCTGACTGCACATGCATCACATGACAGTGATGTCTGTGGCAGACTGGCCTGCTCCTCACTGGGAAGTCCCACCCCCTAGCCTTCATCCTTCACTTTCCATACCTTGTTATCCGCTTGATGTCTCTAATTGGTTGGCTGGGCCTCCCCTCTCTATGCTGATTTAGGCTATATTTCGCTCCTTAAGAAATTGGCCTGTTGCCAAGTTAAAGTCCAAGGAGTATGAAGCCAAGTGAAGCCTAGTGAAGCCTTGGAACAAGCTTTGAAGCAGGCACCTTCACCTCCCTTTCTTCTGCTTATTTCCTTTCTCTCATGCATACTCTCTCTCCCTGTATTCTGTATTCTGTGTGTGTGTGTGTGTGTCGGGCCTCGATTCCCTGTTTCGGTGTATGAAACCAGCCATGTCTCTTGTGTGGATTAAGATGCTGTGCACTGCCTTCATATTAATCAGCAGGCAAAATTTAGCCATTCACAAGAGCCTGTGGCCTGTTGGGACTGTTTTAGAGGGGGGAGGTCCGCTTCAGTGAGGATGACTAATACCCTAATATCCCCCCCCATGCTGCCACAGCTCCTTAGTCCAGCTCCTGTTCACAAAAGGGTTTCTACTGCTGTACCTTCAGGAATATGTTTGATCGCAGCTTTTTCGGGGTAATTTCATTAACCGTAAGGGATGTCTGTCACAAATGGATATTTTAGTTGCTAAGCGACTGATTTGACCTATTCTATTCTCAGAGCACTTCTAGGGGCTGGAACCCATAACACCCAGTTCCCCACCATCCACACCAGAGGGGCCTGGCTGTTCAGTCATTTCTGCAGTCCTTCTATTTTCTATTTGAATTGGAGGTTGGTTCTCAGCTCTCGCAGACAGTCGCGGCCCGCAGCTGCATTATGTTTGCGTCCCCGAGGCCAGCAGGCTGTTAAACGAGGAGATGAGACCCCCTCCCCCACATACACACAGGAGGATCCCTGCCAGAGGTTCACCAAGTGGGGATAACATCCCCATTGTCTGTGTGCCTCATTGCCACTGGGTATAAGGGTCCGTCTGTGTTTAGGATCACAGCCCTGTGCAGGAGGATAACTACAAAGCTCCTGCACTATGTGTGTGTGTGTGTGTGTGTGTGGACCCCTTTGACCCCCTTGGATGGACACAGCGCCCCCTTATCTCGTCTGCCGGGACACGATACTATCTGTCGTTTTGGTTTTTGTTCCCGCTCGTTATCAGTCTTACTCCCCCCAGCGTCTCCCCCCTTCGTCCTCCCCGACGGGGGCCTCTTATCAAATTTCACTGCGCTCTATAAACCGGTCATGCAGCACAACCGCAGCACGCTCCCCCCGCCATCTGCCATCTATCGCCTCATTGGCTCCTGGTCCCTGTCACTCCCAGCCTGCTGGTCCCACCCCTCCCCTGCTCAGCTATCCTTCCTCCTTTGCTAATATCATTTTAAATATAAAAGTCAATCCATTCTACATGCAATTAACCTTTCATATATAAACAAAGTGAGGTGCGATGCAATAACAATAGTGACATTTCACCAGTGACGTGACTAAAAGTGAAAACCGTACGAAGAGATTGGTGATAAGAGTGTGACGAATGTGAGGAAGCCTTTTTGCACAGTATGTAGTCTGTTTACTCTTCTCTTCTCATCCTGCCCCTCTCTCTCTGTTTTTTCTTCTATTCATCTTTCCATTAGATGAAGGGCAACACAAGTCCACTAGTGTTCCAATATAAGGACCATTCAGTCCTTTGGCAGCTGAAATTTTCATTTAAATCCTCAAATACCCACCTCCATGCAAAAGCAATGAAGGCCAGTCCAAGGCAGAACTGCCAAGATAAGCCCCCCCAGGGCCGGATGCAGGTATAGGCGAGTCAGGCAGCTGCCTCGGGCCCGATCGGCACAAGGGGGCCCAGACAAAGCCATTCATACAGTATATATATAATTTATAGATAAGAATAATTACACGACAATAAAAATAAAATATAACAAATTAAAATGTCTATGAGCAGGCAGAAACATGGGCAGCTCTAGCTATAGGCTGTTGCTTAGGGCACCTGAATTACTTGTGTTGGACAGAAAGTGAAACGATCATCAGTTTTCTTGGTGAGGGCCTGCCAAGCAAAGCTTTGCCTAGGGCCTCTGAAAAGGTAGATCCGGCTCTTGGCCACCAGATATACTTTACCCAGAATGAATTTTGCCGGCCCACAAACCCATAACACCACCAAGAAAAAATA
Source organism: Mormyrus proboscirostris (assembly GCA_026779585.1). Taxonomy (NCBI): domain Eukaryota; kingdom Metazoa; phylum Chordata; class Actinopteri; order Osteoglossiformes; family Mormyridae; genus Mormyrus; species Mormyrus proboscirostris. Next base: position 11,943,189 of record JAODKF010000044.1, read on the forward strand.
CCCGGTTATGCCATCTAGCCCTGGGCTAACCTTCCGGAGAAAAAAAACATGCAGATTCTATGTACTATGTTCTATTAGATGTGGAGCTTATGACCCGTCACAGTTTTCTTACAGCGCCCCCTGCAGCTCATGCCCCACACTGCACAAACAATCTTCCTGTTTGTTCCAGCATAGGGGTTAATGATGGGTCACTCGCGTGCCGTCAGTCTGCCCCAGCAATCCGGGTGTAATTAGCACGCCTGTGGTGGTTCCAGCACCTGGCGGGAGTGCCGGAATGACCTGGATTGAGGTTGGGGGAGGTGTAGGTGCAATAGGAGCTGACCTGTGCCTGGGGAGGGTCACTGCTTTCCAGTTTTTCCACTTTTATCCAACACCATGTACAACCGAAAAAGCAGGGTCAGCCAGTCCCTGGAGCTAATGGGGATAGGGGTCTTGCTCAGGGGCCCAACGGTGACATCGCTCTGCCAACCACAGGTTTTGAACCATGGCCTTCTGATCATGAGCTTAGAGTCTATCCAGCCATCCATTTTCTGTACCCATTTGTCCAATTCAAGGTTGTGGAGGTCCAGAGCCTATGCTAGAAGCTACGGGCGCAAGGCAGAGAATGACCCAGCATAGGACACCAACCCATCTCAGGACACACTCACACATATACAATGACATGGGGAGAACATGCAAACCCCACAATGACACGGGGAGAACATGCAAACCCCACGATGACACGGGGAGAACATGCAAACCCCACGATGACACAGGAAGAACATGCCAACCCGACAATGACACGGGGAGAACATGCCAACCCGACAATGACATAGGGAGAAAATGCAAAAATAATTACTGTAAATAACTAAATACCAGAAATTGAAAATAAAATACCGGTAAATGAATACAAGTTTATTTGATTAAACACAGAAAAATACCCTATGTGAAATGTTTGTGCTCACGACGGATAAAGATACCAGATGTGTGACTGCGTGGATGCTACCATTACCCAAATCAGTGGAAAGCATCATACAGCATATTTCTAACTGGGAACAAATAAATTTAACAAATATTATTTAACAAATAATAATGTTATTGAATGTGCATTGCTATCGTGCGATCGTAAAGTGTAAACATCATAAGTAGGACCATTGTGAAGCAAGAAGCACTGGTGTATGATCAGCATAAATACATTAGGCTACATCGACTGGGACTCAAACCTGGGTCACTGGCTTCGAAGGCAGCTGTGTTAGCTACTGCAACACCAGCACTGTGGCTAATTGCTTCACCTTAGGCGTCCTACCTCCGTGGTCAAGTCTTACTATTTCATTTAGCTAAGGACGTATTAGCATAAGTCCAGTTCAAAACAGCAGGGGCTACCGGCAAATGACGCACTGAGACACAGCGGACAGATGAGCGCTCAGGCCCTGATGGGGGCAGCACTGCACGCAGAGGCCCCGCTAGCAATGGCACAGCTCTGGGTGGCAGCCAGCAGGGGTCAGTCTCCGAGGCGCTGTGGGCGAGCGCATCGCCAGCCCATCAATCCAGAGCCTACTTTGTTATTCTAATGAAATTCATTATTGAGTATGAAAACGTGAGCGACGCCACTGGGCAGCGGCCCAGGTTATTACGGTTTTGTGTCAGAGTGGCCCTAGTGCCCCAGCTGCCCACAGACTGCGGGGGTCCTCACTCTCGCTGGTGTCCTTCGGAGTGGAGCGGAGGGCATGTGGGTGAAGCAGTGTTTCCCTTTCTCATCATCTTTCATTTTTTTTCCTTCGTTTTTTTTTTTTATTTTATTTTATTTTGCAATGTGTCGACAGCACGCATACAGCCCCCTGTGGACGTGTGGAGGATGACACGTAAACACCGAACAGCAGGCGAGCGCATAAGCAGAAGGTTAAATGCCTGTGTCACAGATGCCAGGCCAGCATATTATCTTTTCATTTTCTGGACATGCTGCAGGATGTACTCAAGATCCATTAATGAAAGCTTGATTGACCCTGTTCCCCCTCCCTGCCAGAGCAGTCGCAATTATCCATCATCTCTGATGCTTCTGTCAGCTACTAATGACATGTCAGCTAAGTGCTGTCACCTGCTATTCGCTCTGTCTCAAAAGTCAATCACTCAGCCGCTTCACAGGCCCACTGGCGCCCCGTGTGGGTCACGGGGCTCAGCCAATCGATAGCTCAGTCATGCTTCGTTTTGCATTCAACCAAAAGCGGCCACAACATGGGAGAATTAATGGTGTGAAAGCAGTGGACACACGCCATGGCGGATATCCTAGTATATCCGGTGACTGGCTCGGGGCTCGCTGCAAGCCCGTACTGGATATCTGCTTATGGAAATTGGATGCATGGAAAGCGGCAGATAAAGGCAGGGATTTCAAGTATTCAATTCAAGGAAAGGTGTGGTGAACACACACTCTTGAACAAACAGTCACACACATTTATCCTCTAGATAGTGTTTTTCAACCCAGACCTTTCACCAGACATTTCACCAACCCAGACAGTCCAGCACATCTATACCGGGAATTCGGCGTTCTTGATGGTTTGCTTTGTTCTTGATTGTTTGGTTCTTTCTTGATCGTTTAGTACAGGTGTGCTGGGAGTTGGAAGGTACCAAAAATTTTGAATATCTGGGGGTCCCAGAGGAATGGGTTGAGAAACACTGGTCAAGATTAAATATGCATTTTAATGCCAGATCTGAAGGAAAACAGGAGATATTCTGATAGGTGTGAAGAATGATTCTGTGCCCAATATGTAACCCCCTTCCCCTTACATCCTACTCTCCCTCCAACTGTCTTCCTACCCCCCGCCCCCCCCATACCATTATAATTCTCCCCCTCAAACATGGATCTCTGGCAGAATTCCCATCATGTGATAGGCCTTGTCTTTTTTGTGTAGCCTGTGATTGGCCCATCTTTGGCCCTTTGATATCCTCTCACACAGTAGAAAAACACTATGGGCATGCAGTACACCACACTCTGCCCAGATCTCTGCCACATTCAATCATGTCTGCTAAGTACCTGGTATGTCTGGGTGGGGTGGGGGGGTGGCCAAAACCATTGATGCTGGAGTGGGAATTTACTCTTTGCTGGTGTGAAGCCCGTTACAGACAACTGCATACAGTTCCGGCACCTCGTCGCCACGGGCCGCTGTAAACAGCTTGACGGATTGTTAGTCGATATTTCCATTACTCTCGGAAGCAGTACGAGCAGGAGGAAGAGGGATGGGAAGAATCGTAACACTAACCACCATCTCCTTTGGAAATGCGGAAATCCATATTGTTTTTGTCATCTTTGACTTTGGTTTTCTCCGGATTATTTGACTAATCTAACAACTCATTTTTCGATTGATCTGATGAAAAAGTCTTTGATGAGCAATCATTTTAGTAC
>JAODKF010000044.1:11946664-11958247 GCA_026779585.1 Mormyrus proboscirostris
CCCCCCCCCCCCCCCCCCCCCCCCCCCCCCCCCCCCCACACCACCGGAGAAAGAGAAACAGCAAATGCCAGTCAAACGTAAGGGGGGATCTGGCAGGTTTCTCTGCTGGGTACCAACCGCACATTTTAGTCCCCGCAGACATTATGCCACATTGAGCCGTTGGCAGGCCCCAGTTAAGGGATCGTCAGCGTCGCCAAAGTGCCATCAGTGAAGGTTTGATAGATGATTGCCCAGTGATGCACAAGCAAGAGGTATTGCATGTCAGCTTTTAAGTGAAACGCAGGCTAAATTCTCCCATATCTCAGGTTTACTTGCTAAAGAAAGGTGCCACGAGGCATTTGCTTGAAATTAGCAAATTAATAATATTAATGATATAAGCGACGGTAAGACCTCAGATCTTCCTTTAATGTGAGGTTTAAAGAGGAAGATTAAATTACCAATTAAATACTTCTTGTGAACAGAATTTTCCAAGTTGAGTTCAGTTTTGTACAGGCTGATCCAAATGAATGTCTCCTACATCCCTGAGCAGTTATTGACCCAAACGTTTCTAACATCTTCATGGTGACTATGATGTTTTCTGATAGCACTTAGTGCTTTTCCAAAGTCCCCTCTAATGATGTATACATGAATTGCACAGCAGTTAAAGGACTGTACAGTACCTATGAACAAAATTCTTCCAACTTTCTCTCTGTCTATAAGAGATTTTGTACATTGACCAAAAACACAGAGCTACTGTGAAGGCAACCGCTTCCCACGGCTTAGTTAAAATGCAGGGGGGGGGGGGGTGGCTTTCTGACACTCTGAATGGATCAGAACCGCTTAAGCAAATTCACAGAACACTCACTCGTCCACTGTGCAATAACCAGGGTGCAATACTATATATTTGTGAGCCATCACTATGGGATTTCGTGTAATACTCTCATGATATTCCTTGCACTGCTACTGTTTATTGTTATCTGTTTATTGCTACTGTCTTTTAATGTTTAGATATTTTGACAATCTTTTTACTATCTTTTCCTTTGGGATTAATAAAGTATCTGGGCCTGTCTGTCTATATGAATGTATAATACATAAACACACAGTTTTAGAACTGCTGTAGATGTCACCATTGATTAAAGTATGCCAATCGAATGGCAAATGTTAATAATTAATCATGTGACCTTTCCTTAAGGGACAGGAGTGCAGAATCCTATTCCGTGTGTCTCTAGTGGGTCATTTCCTCCTCTGAGGGTCAATCAGTTTGCTGGTTTGGTTCTTGGTTTTTGGGGAGTGGGTGGGGGGGAGGGGGGTGTGTTTTTCCACAGACTCATTTTCGCTCTGCAGGACAGGGGGGTTAAAAGCTCTGGACTTGGGTGATCGCAGCATCACTCCAATTACTTGCTCCAGTGGCCCATGGGGTAAAGTAGACCCAAAGCCTCTCTGCAAAGCCCCTTCAATCCCTACAGTCGCCATCAGCCAGCACCCACAAACCGGACAGGTGCTGACATCTCTCTCATGGTGTGCGATAAGCAGAGTCTGCTGAGATACACTGCAAGCTTCTGACAATGTTTACACCTGAACATGAGTTACACATGAGTTAATTATGTGCAGTACTGTGCAAAAATCTTAGAAGGTCAAAGAAATTGTTTAAAGTTCTTTATCTGGATATAAAGCGTATATGTGCTCAGAAAATCATGCACAATTTCACATTAGAACATATGCAAATTAACAGCAACAGCAATAAAAACTAACAGGAATTTCTGTTCTCCAAAACGTTACTGCTATGTAGCTGGATGGCTAGATGAACACAGCTTTGGTTCCCAAACCTCTCCTCCGTGGCACCTCAGCCATTCCATGTAGTCGCTATATTTTACCACCTGCCCAATTAAGTTAACTGAACTTAATTAACTTAGTAAAATAGCTCAATGAGGTATTAATTAGCTAAACAAGGTGTGCAAGTGGGCAAGTCAACAAACACGAAGCGGGGGGGGGGGGGGTTGATGTTTACTGCAGACATTGGGGTTACTTTAGGAAAGAATTTGAAATGGCTAAGCTGACACACTGACGGATATAATATCATAGTTTTACATCAACATGAAAGCCATTTAAACATCATTTTCTCTGACTGCCTAAGACTTTTGCACAGTACTGTATAATTGTTAAGGGCTGTGCTCAGTCTACCTTAAAAGATGGGTTAGTGTAGCACATAAGCACTTTAGCTGTGTATGTTAAGTATAGAATTGGGAAATCAGTGGTGTCCTAGAGAGGCAGACTTTTCAGGAGCTGTATATACAGCCTGGCAGAAGAGCACGGTATTCGCACTCGGTGTGCATAGTCAGGGATGTGGCAGGCATTCTGCTTTTCAGGAAGCTTTGAAGGCTCTCCTTGCTTTAGTTAGTATTTCTGAAACCCCCCTTGATGCCTGAGACTGAGGGAGAAAATCTCAGGGGGAGGGCAGGCAGAGAGAAAGAGAGATGAAATAGACTAGTAGTGTTTCTTAACCTGGTCCTCGGGGACACTCAGACAGTCCACGTTTTTGCTCCCTCCCAGCTCCCAGTAAGAAGCAAAAACGTGGACTGTCTGGCAGGCAACTGGGCGGGAGCAAAAATCTGGACTGTCTGGGGGCCCCTGAGGACCGGATTGGGAAACAATGAAACAAAGGCTGGAGAACAGAGGTGTGGGAGAGAGGAAGTGAGAGAAGAAGATGTTCTAACACCAGTTGCTGTCTAACGCCTTGGTACACTGCTTGTTAACAGACTCTGATTATAAAAAACAAGTCAAATCCTGTTCTTTTGCAGACAATCCAATCGCTCTCTCTCTGTGCTCGTCCAGCTGTCAGCACATTAAGGTGCGTCAACATGCAACGGATCCTCTGTCCCATATTAAGCAGAATCATCGGGCCTTTATTTTGCTGCACTACTGCTCTTAAACACAGTGCATCTTGGTGCCCAACATCCGTTCCTCATGCCTGCACCTGCAATGTGACCTGTGTTGTTTTTGCTCTTCAGTGTGGAATGCACACACTGAGTCAGCTAACACCTGCATTTAACTCCATCCAGGGTCTTTTTGCCAAACATGATGCAATCCAGTGTTGGAGCCTCAGTAAGCATCTGTTTCCAACACCCCCCCCCCCCCCTCACTGGATGCAGTGGTGAGAGTGGTGTTGTAATAGAGCACAGTCTGTCCTGTGGTGAGGGATGCACCACACTACACTTATTCTCTGATCCTTGTTCCACAAGTAAGATACATTCTGCGCAAGCTGGTGGAGCAACACACTTGCCAAATCAGCATAATCGTCTCCTTTAATAATTATTGTTGATAAACTGGGGAGGTCCACTCACCCCCGCTGATAAATTCAGGGTGTTGCAGCTACATAGATCTGAGCTCCTATTTCATTGAGTTTTGATGAGTTCTTTCATGGAATCCTTCTTAGCACAGATTCCCTGAAGTCCCTAATAAAGGATTTAGCCAAAAAAATTCAGGTTAATTAGAAATACACTAAGCCCACTATCACAGCAGATGATGTTATGCTATATTAAAGGGTTTTTTATGGAAAAAGATCCAGAAATCAAAGGAGGCAAGGAAACAATAACTTATACTGGTGGATATATAAAGAAATGAGCTCATCTATGCAATAGATTGCAAGTATGAGATAAGCAAGTTCCTTTGGTTAAAAGCACTTTTTGAGTAGCTTAATAGCTGAGGACTGAATTCATATCTCTTATCACAGTTATCTCTTATCTGACGGGCTGTGTGTCTAATATGCAGGGCATTGTCTGAGCCAGTGCTGACTTCTGACACAAACACCTCCACAGACAAACCGCAGGGTCACACGCGCTCGTCTGCCAGTCCGATCAAAGGTGTCGGAACGATTGTTCCATGTTTGCCAGAACGGAGTGTGGCGTTCCTGTGCTGCCAGCAAGCGATAGACTGGGATATGGTTGAAAAAGGAGAAATCAAAAGGAGGAAGCTGGATCCAGTGGCATGGTCCAGAAAATTGGATAAAGGTGCTGACTGAGAAGACAGGAAAGCTCAGGAAGAGTGGAAAGAGAAGGGATGCTCAAGAAAGCTGATTTCCAGAAATGAAACAGAGAGGAAGGTGAAGAAGGTAGGATCACAGAGGTAGAGGAACATAATGTAGATGCTAAATGTTTTGTACGTTGTGAAGATCTGTACATAAGCCACGCAGGCAGTAGCACTCCTATGTGGCTTATGGATGCTCCTAAGACAGTGTTTCTCAATCCGGTCCCTGTTCCCTGGGAGGGAACAAACATGTGGACTGTCTGGCAGGGAGCTGAGAGGGAGGAAAAACATGGACTGTCTGTGGGTCCTCAAGGACCGGATTGGCAAAACTCTATCCATAAAGATCTGCAGCCAAACCATGCAGAGAAGAGCTCTTTGTGACTACTTGCTAGCAACCTCCTGCAGATCTGCACCAGCTTATGCAGGATGGATCAGTACCATGGGTGAGGTCTTGATAACACATTAGCCCCACGCCTGAATAGACCCAAAATGCCTTTAGCAATCAGGAGCTTCCTAATGAATCAATTAGTAAAATCGTGCCACAATCTCCCTGGCAGCAGAGAGAGAGAGAGAGAGAGAGAGAGAGAGAGAGAGGTGAACGGTAAAGAAGACAGGCCTCTGCTTTGCTTAACTTTGCGACTAATCTAGTCAGAAAATCAAGTGTGACCAAAATATAAAATGTACGAGGAGAGACACTGAAGGGTGGAGGGAGGTAGATAGAGTGATGGGGGCACAGAAAGAAACAGGTCTGGGTCTGGGGAGATGGAGAGTGAAACAGAAGCCCACAGATCGGAGGGACTGAGCTCTTTATAGAGGACTCAATGCCACATCTACAGTGTCTGTCAGACAAGGGCCGCTTGTGCACTCAGTGGGTTACAGGCCACCAAGATATTCTGTGTACACCTATAAATAACATAACCTCACCTCCAACACACCAACAGATTAATATTTATATTGCCATTGTTCCTGAAATACACACCGATATTATTCAGTAACCACAAGACACTGTCAAACACACACACACACACACACACACACACACACACACACACCATTTTGGCTTCACATGGCCCAGCATCCAGCCTTCCCGCTGACAGCGGGATCCATCTCTCAGCTGGGCGGCTTACACTCCATGCAGCCCCCCCGGAAGCGGCCGCAGAAAAGCTGAGGCCCTCGCTGTCGCTAGTAGCACTTTCATAGTTCAGTGGTGGCCAGACTCCTCTCTGGGGCACCAGCCGCGTTTACCCATTCATTTTCAGCATTGCACATATTTGCTTCTTGGCATTTTTTTCTCCTGCATCTGGCGTGACACTCGCACTTTCAGACTCTCACACTCAGGCAAGAAATCTTACGGCAAATCTTTATTATTACATTATAAACCTAACATTAGCTACATCAAAGGCACTGGGATAGTTTGCAATCCCTACAGACTATATACAAGGTAATAAAACTGTTACAAACATGTAAATGAGTGTGCATGCGTGTGCAGACTTGAATTGAAAATCTTGCTCCAGCCAGCTGACAAAAGTTGGCAACCCTGGTGAAGCGTAATAGGCTTTCAATTATCAAGTGCTTATTTTGCGTATAATTTCCCAAACGATACGCACACAAGTCGAATCAAGCCCCCCCCCCCACACCCCAGTCTCCGCTCTGCTCTCCCTTTCAGACCTATCCATAACTCAAGAAGCTGTCGTTGTCCACGTCGCGCTCGCTAGCTAATCCCTGTGATTGAAGAGCTCGCAGATGCTTAATTAAATTTCCCCACGATCAGCAGCTATGAACCGGGACGGGGGGCAGGGCCATGGCAATGGAAAACATGACAATCAAAAGTCAAGAATTATAATGTCAAGAATCAATAATGGCTTCTGTCATTCCCAATTAATGTTTATGAAATGGCCCAAATGATCTCTTTCCAAAGTTACCTGTAGCTACAGTGTGAAGAGCACCGATTGGCTGGTGTCCCTTATTAATTCAGCGCTACTAAAAATGGAAGAGCAATTTGGCCAAATGAGTCACATTTATGGTACCGGTCGGGGAAGATATATCTGGATCTCATTATCATATCGTTGCAGACTTATGTTCACGTCTGGTTCATTTTGAATAAATGTGCTGATTGTCTTTGGGGACTCGGGAATCGGCTGCACTGCTTCTCAATCTGGTCCTCGTGGACCCACAGCCGGTCCATGTTTTTGCTCCCTCTAAGCAAAACTTTGGGCTGTCTGACAAGGAGCTCAGAGGGAGTAAAAACATGGACTGGCTGTGGGTCCCCAAGGACTGGATTCAGAAACACTGGTCTACCATCTTAAAAGTGTGTGATGTCGTTCGCTGGCCCTGATATGTCGGAATATAGAGTCAGTTCAGACCACTTATTGTAGACCTTCACTGTCACATCTGGATTGCAGGTGTCACTACAGCATATTTATAACAAGGCACGCCTGTTTCCACTGGCAACAAGACCTATACATCTTCAGTGTAGCTTGCCAAGTATGGCTTCATTTTCCTCACTGCAGGCTCTTTCTTCTCCCTGCCTGACCTTTTGCTTTCCACTCTCCTGACCCATCTACCCACACACAAACCCATATTCCTGCACCAATTTGGGAAAGTGTGCTGCTTTTACACAGTTTTACACAGTGCAGTAGCCAATCATAAAGGGAGGAACAATGCTTGCTGACCATTCCTATGCTTGCTGAGCCGTTCATCATAGCCAGCAAGCAACATTTTATTTATTGTGTAACAGGAAGCAAGAGGGCATGGGGGCTCAGGAAGTGGCATTGCTGCTTTGCATGTTTAAGTGTGTGGGTTTGAATCCCATCTTTGCTGTGTGTGTGTAGATTATGCATACATTGCATTGTACGGACCAAATATCCCCAAAATGTGATAAACACCTATCATTTTGATGATGTGTGGACCATTTTATCCAGTCCCCGAAAGGGGGCATTCAGTGTTATGAAAATGTGTGACTGCAGTCAAAAAACTAAAAATGCCAAAAGACTTGTATTTTGATTGGTTACTTATGGTTAAGGGTAAGGCTAGTTGGGGGTTAAATTCGTGGGACTGGGGTTCAGTCTCTCCACAGCCTTGAGCACCATAAGTGGTTTGGAAATGGAAGGTGAGACGCAAAACTCCCAACATGATTTTTTCCTCCCTACTATTTATTTATAATAATTAGTATCATTCGCCTTTGTCAAGTGCCTTGGGTGACTAAACTTCGTATTCCTCACTGTCTTTTGTCTTGCATTGTCTTGTCTATTACTACACTATTGTTTTGTCCATTTCTGCACTGTTTGTCCTATTATCCTCCCATTCTACTCTTAGATGTAGCACAAGAGCAGTGAAATCATGAAAGACTAAAATTAGTGACTGGCCAGATTATATGGACTTATATACTGTGCGTTAATTTCCATTATTTGCAAGTGGATGTTTTATTGACACAATGAGGTCTCCGTTCTAGAGCGCAACAGCAGATCTTTACGTGAAGTCAAGTTACTCAAACAGCATACCCCTTGCTGCTCGGATCATGGGGAGGGGGCTATTTCCAGCAAGTCACCAACGTTATGGGGGGTGTCATGTGTGGGACGGTGTGACAGAGGATGCTGTCACTTCCTGCGCACCCGGCAACGTGACGAGGCGTCATGTAGTTTCCCTGCTGATGACTTCTGAGTCACCGAGCGCATAACATCAGAAACAGGAAAAGAGGGAGGGAAAGAGAGATGAAGGAAACCATGTAGCAAAGGGTGGATGAGAGGAGAGATTGAGGAAAGGGTCACGGAGGAGGGAGTGTGGCAGACGGCAGCGGTCACAAAAATGACCCTCAACAGGGAGGAAGCACATTAGTTTGGGCTGTTGGGATATGATGCTTATAGTTACAGGCTAAAAAAACACCTTTTCCCCAAAGCGATTATCAAAAAACACCGAAGCATTTGCCAAAGTTGATATTTTGGGCCGTAATTCCAGCATTTGGGTTGCTTTAGTAAACAACTCTTTAAATAGACAGCTGGAAAATGAGATAATCCGTTATATTTTATCGGAATTCTGTGGATGAGAATAATGTGCGTAATCACGGCCGTAGCAGATCATAATAAATTGGGCCCATTTGCTGATTATACGGAAGCCAAATCGGGATGGGGTTCTATCAGTGGACACGGACGGAGGATTTTTCGCCCTCTGTGGTGACATGCAGTTCGAATGAGGCATGCAAACACGTTTACAGGTATTCAATTTAATTCACTTTTATACAGTACCCCTCTCCCCGATGCTTTGAGTATATTCATCCCTGACTAAACACTGAGAAAGGCAAGGCGCCAAAACCTCTCAAATCAACTCAAAAACAATTAGTCAATGCTGTGAGAAAGTAACTTGAGCAGCTAACATCACACAGTTTGAAGTGAGCGTGGAAAATTGAGAGCATGAGATGCCTATTGGACAGAATCTCTCAGCTGTTTGAGCCTGCCAGAGTACATCCGTTTGCCATCTTCTAGTCACATGTTTCATCCATTGCTTCATTAGCCCATTCTAGCTTAGGTCTAGCCAACTGGAAATAATGACGTGGTCACATGGCTTGCCCTGTTGCCTCATTGGCCCATTCAAGCTTAGACACGGCCAATCAGAGGTGATGTAACAATTACGTGGCTCACATTGGACCTTTGTCAATAAGGAACAGCTTTCTGAGTTTAATATTACTTTTTAATTCGATTGACTTACCATTATCTGGGTGTTCACATGAGTGGTTGGGATATATTGTAGACACTTCAAAATATTTGTTTGGTTGCATATTTATATTGCCTAGTGGAAAAATGTCAAATGCTTAGCCATTGGAGTCAGTGTCCTTGTGAAAGAAGAGGCTGATATAGAAGTATGTGAAATGTATTTTAGCATTTTTAAAATAGAATATATTGTAGTTTGTTTTGATACTTCGCTCGGTCCCTGTAGTTTTTTTAGCTGCCAGTAGGAGGCAAAGTTATGAGCAGTGTGTCACTGATAGGGTCATACTGTAGGTGTGTTTTTGGTAACAGGGAGGAACCTGGTTTGGATAATGGCTGGACTGGATGCCCCTTGGCTAAGGCTGGAGGCCATCGCATGATGAATGAATGTCTTATGGAACACAGTGAGGGTAATGGGGCATAACTGCTTCAGTTAAATATACCATGTGACAACTGGCAGGAAAAATCTTTTATATACAAATGCAGAGAGTTTAACAGTCGACACAGAAGATATACTACCGAGACTGACATGGTTGCACCAAAGAACAACCAAGTTAGTATTATGTAAAAGTTGGGGAATGTCAGGTAGAGGTGTAAAAGTTGAATGACCCCATTTATTATAACGTGTTTTGTAATACATGGTTTCCGAAACTTTTCAGTGCACAACCCACACAATAACAGTGCCAGTGATTCGGAACGGCCTTGGTACATGATTCTGATTGGCCAGGTCCCCTTAGTACATGACGTTGATTGGCCAGGTCCCCTTTGTACAGTACTCTGATTGGTTGGGACCCCTTGGTACGTAATGCTGATTGGCCATTTTGCCAACTGGGGGAAGGTCCCCTTCAGGAGATTTCGCAGATGTTATCAGATTTTTTGTTACATCGTCTTGCAACCCCCCACCCTCAGTGGACACCACCAATGTCTAGCAGAACATGCGGAAGCATTTTCTCGGAAGGGATTATTATGGATTATCACTTCCTTCATATGCCTGTAAAGACCCTCACAGCCCTCTGCATATTTGACATATTTGTGGGTGATGGAGGATGTAACGGTTTTATTTTGCGGGGAGGGTTCGGTGTGACGCTATTAGGATGCGGTGTTGCATCGCTGTACATGCTGCGAGCATGCGGAGCAGCAGAGGGGATCACCGACCTCCTCTCCCCAGCCGTAAATTAGTAATTACATTAGCAGGGAAAGTACCGTTCACACCTAGAGGGCGCCCCCAACCCCTTCCCCCCCAAGACCACAGCAGGCCTTACTCTGCTCCCTGTATTCATCTTCACATACTGTATGATATGGGGGCGGGGCAGCAGCCATCATACAGTACCTGCCATGTCGGACAACTAATTTGGTGTATTTTTTGTCATATGTGTTTTGCATTCAGGGCAGTTTCTCTAAAAGCATCTTTTGTACTGAAACCGGTTTCCTCTACAAGTGCAGATGTTGGTCACCGATAAAAGCTGGCGAGCGACAGTGACATAAGCCAGACAAGCACGAAACCAAACCAAACGAACGGAGACATGGCGTCCTTATTAGCGGCCATAATGACGAGACATGAGCGTGGTATCTTTGACCCCACGTCTGGCCGTTTGGTTAATACCCTGGCTTGCTTACATGATGTGATGGAGATTACCAAGGCTCTGGTCTCCCAGAATACGCGGACACACTCTCTACCCTCTCTTGCTTTCTGTATTCCACGTTTTATCAGTGTCATAGAGGCAGTAGCCCCGTGGTCATGAGCTCTTTTCTGCCTCTGTAAGTCTCCACTGGAAGCAAGTAGCACTGCTGCTTAATCTGAATTAGGTCAGTACACATCCGGTTGTAGAAACATGTAAGGCATGTTACACTGGTGGAGGAGGAGCTGGACGTCCCCAGGGCAGACAGATAAGGGCATCAGGTTCTCATTTTTCTCTCTGTCCCATCGTAGCCCTTCTCGAGACCCTATTCTGTTTTTTTATGTTTCCCTTCTGCCGATAAGCCTCTACTGGTGTTACCCATGACTCCTCCCCTGCATCTCTCGTCTCTCCTCCTGTCACCCTGATTTCACTGTCTAGAGCAGGCCAGCCTTTGTGCTGTGCCACAGTTTGCCCAGTAAAGGAGACGAACAATTGGTGGCGCTGTGGAGCTCTACAGGTTAGGATGCTGTGCTTATGATTGGAAGGTTGCAGGTTCAAATCCCAGAATCCACAAGGCTTTTTAAATTACGCATCACTTTGGATATAAGTGTCAGCTAAATACAGAAATTGTAAAATGGACATGAATATTTCTGCTCACATGGTTAAAGCGGGCAGTGATTGTAAAATCCTGCAGAAGGAGCATGGGAGTGAGTGGAGGAATCTGCTACTCCCAGTGGCATCTATTTGAGAGCTTGAAAGTGCTCACCTCCTCCCATGTGGAGCCTTGAGCTCCTTCCAGTACGGGGCCCCCGATCCACACTAGTTACTGTGGGGTGCGGCATGGCAAACACACAAGTGGCCGGGAACCATCGGTCCTCACCGCATTGCGGCCTGCATCCCGCCACGTGTAATCAAAAAGCCGCCATGGGCAGTTCACCGAACCAACCAGGAATAAGTGGGCTTGTGTTTTATTTTATTTGCCTGCTTGGAGAATGTTCTAAAGTACACACTCACACACACACTGTTCTCCAACTTCCTTAGCTGAATGCACATGCCCATCTATCCTCTCGGCTCCCTGCCCCCACCCCCCACTTTGTGGCCAAAAGGGAATCGTCGAAGGTTCTAGGACGTGAAATCTAAACAGCAGCACCTATGCGGAGAGCTGATTTTGGACCCAGTGCCGGGTAAGAGAGACAGATGCGAAACCAGGAAAAGCGGCTGGAGAGTGTCCATGCTAAGCACACGCACGCAGGGGGGGGGGG
>JAODKF010000044.1:11958347-11977961 GCA_026779585.1 Mormyrus proboscirostris
CCCCGCCACCTCCCACGCTCCTCCCCGTTTGCTGCTGCAGGAACGCCGAGATCCTTGCATTTGGACCCTCGGGCTTCTGCCTCCTCATCCATCCCGTATATAAGGAGAACAGCCTCGCTGTCAAATCCCCCAAGACGTGGGATATACGGCGAGGAGGAGAGCGAGTTCAACAAAAACAGAAACATGTTTAGCCAAGACGGACAAGAAGGAGCCCTAGTGTGTAAGGGGTGCCGCGTCCGGGCATGTGGGTGGCACCAAGGGCTCTCTGGGCTATGACATAATCCAAGATCAACTCATTAAAACACTACTCAGATTAAAGAAACAGGGTTAGGAGTCAATAACAAGCACAGATTGATGTGATTTCACTAAGGCTAATGGAGTTAGGCTTGTTAGTGTCACTGTCATATGAAGTATGTTTGTGGTTTTTTTGAGGCAGGACAAGCCCGATGCTCTCAGTGTGCCAAGAGGGCATTGAGGGGCTGGCACTACTTTCCGCCTCCCCTCATGCTTTTTTTAAAGCCCCCTGCTATAATCGCTACTTCATCGATCCCTGTGGGGAAATTCTCTTTTCTTCTACCCCATCTGGGTCACCATGGGACACACAGACAGGTGAGAGCTTGGGGATCACAGAGTTTGGGGGTCACAGCGCTAGGGTCTGCCAGCGTGTGGCACCTCTGGAGCAAGGGGTTAAGGGCCCTGCTCAGTGGCTTAGTGGCAAAATCAGTCTAAAAGCCTTGAGATTCGAACCTGCAACCTTCAGATCACTAACCCGGAACACAGAGCCTTGGATACTTATTACTTATGTGCATGTCAACAAGCTCAGGGCTGGCTGATAACTGCCAGCTGCTTCGCAGCAACGTCTGCTGCCGTACTTTGACATGCTCAACGACGTGGGCAGTAATAATTTGCACGTCGTCCGATGGCCCACAAAGACCACAGCCTTATGGACGCCATTCGATTACAAATTCTCCAGCTGACGCTAAGCAGCATGTTACTGCATGATATAATGGCGGTTAGCAGGCTAACCGTTAGCTTATCCAAACCGACTCTTTAAGTACTGTATCATTGGGATTTTCTGTCCCTCAGCAAGCGGCCCAGTCTTCATGTAATACCCACATACCCTGCTGTGGATCAGAATGCATTAGGTACATTTTCTACAGCCAGTGAGTTTTGAGTGGGTACTGAGAGAGGAGTTGTTTTCCCAGCATGCTCCACTCCGCATAACAGCACTCCCACCCTCGTCCTTGCCTCCCTGCCTGACATTTACTTACTACATATTTGTGGCGGATTTGAACATTTTTAAGCGAAAAGTCTTGTCCATCTGCCTTTTTCTCGATCTTCCTCTTTCTCTCTCTCCTCTCTCTCAGTGACAGCCGATTTTCTCTTCCCTCACTCACCCCACACACCCTCCCTGCCATTAAGAGTCTTCATTCTGCTTTTCAACCACAAAACATGCCCCCCCCGGCCATCCACATACCTTTCTTGTGTTTTTACTTAAATTGCTACCCAGGCTCCTCTTCTAGTCCCATCAAATATTTTCTCCTTCTATTAAATGATCTATGTAAAATAAATTTGGAATTAAGCCATAAATATACCTTAGGCAGCAGTTAAACAGCCGAGATCCTTTGCTAAATAATTACATACACACTGGCAGTGATGTTCAAAGATGAAAAAGGTCATAGTGTCCAGACTGAGGGCTTCACAGCGCCTAGAAAATTTGTAAAGGCCTTGTTCATAATTAATTTTTTTTTCATCAGGTCATTTTTCTTCCTATAACATTATATCCTTCCTTTCTTCTCTTCCTCTTACCCTCCTCTTCTATTCCTCCTCTTTTCTCCTCTCCATGCATCTCTGCATTTATCTGTCAGTACATATCATTATCCAAATAATAGATAGATTATACAGCTGGCAGTCCTGCATTTTTTATTTTTTTTCTGAAGCAGTCATGCTTTGATAGTAACCCATCCTCATATAACCCTGCATATCACTGGGGTTGCCTAACCACCCTTCTTATTCAGAAGCCCAGTCAAAATGAAACTGTCTTCTTGGTAATGAGCCAACATCCCAGCCCCTTTGGTTGTTTCGCTTTTGATGAAGCTGCATTTATTTTAACATCTTTTCCACCCTCGTGGTCTGAGAATCAGAAGGAACCATCTTGTTTTTTGCTCTGACTAGCCAAGCCTAATTGTTCACATGATCTGCACTTGTAATGGCTTCTGCAGTTGTGGGTGGGGCCGGGGTGGAGTTGCCAGGTATGTACTGTAATGCTGCGACTGGCTCTGGAGCACTTGTGTTACTTTGGCTCTGGGAGACATGGATATCTCTGCATGCTAAACAGATGAAAGTGGGGCAGTTTTGTCATACATTGCTGTCTCTCAGCTGTGTCTGCTTTCTGTGTGCTCTCGGAGCTCCACGTGCTCAGGAACAGCCTTCGGTTTGCACGTGTCCATGTGGGTGAACATGCCACAACACACCCACATTGATCGAGCACACCCGTAGCATCCCGCTCTATTGAAGACCTTCTCTTCCTTACCTCCTCATTTATTTAGCCTTCGTTCAAAGCGACGTACAAGCGAGCCCTAACAAGCATGTAGCTTTCAAGGTGCTGACTTTGGTACAAGGCTGGGCTGAGCAGTTTTAGAGGCTGACCTCAGAATAGGTAGTCAAATCAAAGCTTCAGAAATGCAAAACCTAAGAAAGAGCATCCAGAGAATCCAAGAGACCTGGCCTGGATTAGCCATTTGGGCACATTGCCAGGGGCGTCACATCCCCCCCATTCCAGAGTGTCTATAAACAACTTGAGGCAATTTAATCTAATATATTTAATTTCATTGAATACTGTTCTTTTAATACGGCACTCACTGAAAGGCCTATGTAGCGCGTTCCCTATGTTAGATGCATCTTTGAATTTCACAAGCCACCAATCAGCTCTGTGTCTTTCTGAGGTGACCTCATGTGTGCTGTTCCCCAGGGGACACTTGGTCCGCTTCATGCGGCCCTGCAAAAGCCCATAACGAAGGGATAGCCAATGAGGACAGAGAGCAGGTCAGTGGTTGGGTGACTTATTCGGGGTGTACCTTCTTGAAGATTGTGAGGAACTCTACTGACCAGATACCGTTGGGTAACTGACTTAGGCTTGGAGGGATCAGCAGGTAACACTGATTTACTGACCGAAAAATGTGAGATGGAGTTACGTATCATTCTATTAACTGCTCTGAAAGCCACCACCAAGGACTTGTACTCAATGTGAGCGCCTATTGGGGGTCAATGAAGGGAGTCAACAATAGGTGCAACATGGGAGCATTTCAGGTGATTGAATGCTAGCCATTCTGTTACATTTTGAGTCATCTGCAGTGGGTCCAGAGTACAAGCTATCAGCCCTGCCAATAAAGTGAAGTGGTAATGCAGCTCCTCCCAGCACTGCGCTGAAACTCCATCAGACTTGCTTTCTTGAATCTATGTAAGCAGGTATGAAATACTATTTAGGAGTTCCGGGAAGAGTTTTTTCCTTCTTCGGGATGGGGAAGCGAGAGTTTGCTGAAATCCCTGAGCTGCTAATCCACAGCACGCTGCTCACACTTTAATGCAGGAATGGATTTTTGCCGCCAGATCCTCCGCCATGGACTCCAAGAAGGTAACATGGAAGGTGGGAGATAAGCAGGTGATATCAAAGGCCGCTCTCCTCTGACTGGCTGTAAATAGCTTGTAATTATCCAGCCAATTTCCGGAGTTAGCCATTAAGTCCAGCGCTTGGCTTAGAAAATCCCCTCTGCCTTTGAGCTACTCATGGTGAAATCTGATTTTAAAATGGCTTGGCGCTGGCATGCAGCAGGGATGGTGCAGCTGCCGGGGCTCATTGGAGGACCTCTGCTGCCGCGAACGCTTTACGGCAATTACCGTGACAGATAGCGGTAGTGAAGGCTAACGCTAACATTTTTGTGAAATACCTGGAAAAATTACCATTAAGGGCCCTTCTCAAGGGCCCCAACACTGAAATCGTTCTGCTGCACCCTGGGATCTGAACCAACAACCTTCTGATTGTACAAACAGGATCCTAACTCTGGGATTAGAAGATTCAGATTACAGGCACCACATTGTAAATACAGTATAGGATTAGAGCCAGCAGCCTTCACATTACAGGGACAGCATCCAAACTCTGAGATCAGAACCAGTGACCTACTGATTACAGGTACAGAATCCTAACTAAGTGAGCTTCATACTAACAGCAGATGGTGCAGCAGCATCCATGAGTAAAGTGGTGGTGGTACTCATTACAGAAAGGGTGGGACCCCACATTTAAGGGTGCAGTCATATGACTGAAGATGTGGCACAAATTTCTGTTTATGACGGCCACTGCAAAAATGTATCAGTTTTAAATGCCATCACTTCCAATGATCACCACTGCAGCCACAGATACTACAAATCAATCATGGCCTAAAGTTATCACTGCTAAAGGTCATCACTTTTAAATACAATCAATGCTAAAGGTCATCACTGCAAATGGTCACCATTGCTCAGACCCATCACTGCTACAGGTTATCATTCCAAGACTGTATTGATAAAAACGTCTGACAAAACGATTCTGCCCTAAAATTAATGACTTTCCAAAGTCATCCCTTGTTAAGCACCACTGGCCTAAGCCTTTCTCCTAGTTTGGAAAATCCAGCAGAAGCTAGAGAGGGATCCCTAATTGTATCAATCGGAGGCCATTGGATGAATTTGCAATGATTTCAGAGGGCATCTCTGATTGGCTGATATTGCATGTTGATTGATGGTGACAGAAGGTGATTCGTCCTTCAGTCCATCGGAAATGGCAGTCCTCATGGAGGGTGGGTATGTGTGTGTGGATTAGGTTTATATTACATTATGGGGACCAATTATCACCTACAATGTAATAAAAACCTGTTTTTGATGTTGTGGGGACCATTTTTCAGGTCCCCGCAAAGATGTGTGACTGCAATCAAAATCGTTAAAATTCTGAAAGTCTTGTATTTTGTTTTTTTACTTGATTACTTTGGTTAAGGTTAGGGCTGGGTAGGGGTTAAGGCCATCATGCAGGGATTAGAGTTTTCCATAAAAATGAATGGAGAGTCCCCACAAAGATATAATTACAAGCCTGTGTGTGTGTGTGTGTGTGTGTGTGTGTGTGAGAGACAGAGAGAGAGAAAGAGAGAGCTCTACAGTAGGCTGACATGAACTGCGGATTTGCTCTAATGTATAGCTGTTGGTGTCCGGCACCCCTATTGATAGGTCCCCCTTGGTAGATTTTGCAATCTGGGGAGTGGCAAACTGGTCATTTTACTATCTGTCTACTTGCCTGAATTCTCCTGTCATTCACCTGGCTGAGCTTGACTTGACCCCATTCAGCCCAAACCTGGGCTTCACTCGGGTGAGTCTCCACAAACCCGGATGCAGATGAAGTCCACGGCAGGAGGGATCTGCTGTAAATAATGAACTCCGCACCCCAAAGCTACTGCATGTTCAACGGCAGGCTTCCAGTGGCTCCTGAGAACGGCTCTCTCTTCAGCACCGGGGGGAAGCCGCTGGCTAGGGGTGTGTGTGTGTGTGTGTGTGTGTGTGTGTGTGTGTGTGTGGTGGGGTTCTGTTCGCCTCTTCTCTCTGTGTGATTACAGACTCATATATGCGGAGTTCCTGCTGGGCAGTGTGGTGTGTGTGTGCATGCATGTGTGTGTCTGTGTGTGTTTGTATATTTGCACTCGTTTTCTAGCTTGTCTCTGTGAGAGCAAATTTTGAGAAAATGTCCTCGGAATGACAGCACAGCTTGAAAAAAAAGATGTTGTGAAGACATTTCATTATATTTATCAGTTAGTTAAATAAGCTGAAATGTGCCTGTGTGGTTGCTATGGATCGGTATCTGACTTTGGATAATTTAGAAGGTCATTAATTACAGTAAAATGGAAACCAATGGGAAGCCAAAACAGTGGGGATGGGGGAGGAGCACTGATTTCTGCTTCTTTATGGGGCAGCTCTGCGAGTATTTCTTCAGCGTTTCTGCTGGAGGAAATTACTAAACAAGATGGCAAAGTATAAGTCTTTTTTGGAATAATACCGTTGGGGTGCCACAGAATTACATTTATTTATCAGATGCTTTTACCCAAAGCAACATACAATTACAATTAAGGCAGCCCCTGGAGCTATTGGAGGGTCTTGCTTAAGGGCTCAATGGTGAAATCAGTCTATCAGGATTTGTACTTGCAACTTTCTGATTATGGGAAAATCATCCTAACCAACAGAGTTAGGATCCTAACCTGTCTCTGTCTTCTAATGCTAAGAGACTTCTTTTCTGACTTCTTCTCTCGTCCAATGCATTTTAGCTGAAATGTTGAACCTGCATTAACATGCATATGACAATTGAATTGAATTGAATTTAATTGAATTGAATTCAATTGAATTGAATCGAATGAATCCACAAATGACAGTGTGGATGAGAGGTGTGTCCGTGATGTTCTAGCCACCCACATCATATGATCAGTGACATGGTCCAGGAAGCCAGTTAGTGTTTACCATAGTGGCATTGGCATCCCCCGTGTCACAATGAATTCAGCCATGTGTCACCCCAACGTCCCAAACTTGTGGATGTAATAAGCACTGATGCAAGTTTCCTGAACCCATCTGTCTGGGCCTAATGCTCTGTTCAGTTTGGGTTATAAAACAGTTTCCAGTGAAGTCCATACTAACTACTGACATTGAGATGTGATGGATCTTCCTCTAAATAGCTGTAGACAGGGTTAAAGGTCATAGACTCAGTACTTATTGATGTTTTCATACAGCGTCGATCTCACATTCTCTGCCTGAATTTAATTTCAATAATTAATTCATTTACTTTCTCTCTGAATACATTCTTTTTTGCAGTTATATAATTCATCATCAATTATGTAATTAATTTCCTGCTACACCATTGAAATTCAGTGTCACATAATCACCATCTTGTATAATTAGGTCACAGACAGCAGTGTGCTGAAGTCTGCCTTTGAGCGAAATCACAGGGTTAAACCCAAAGCTATCCTCAAGCAGGAAATTGTACTGCTTCCGTGTTGGTGGTCACTAACAGTGACTGGTGCCTGTGGGTACTGCCCCCTGCTGGCCAGTCTAAAGGCACTGTCGCAATCAAGGGGTAAATATGTATCTCGTAGAAAATGAGCTGATTTGAGATTGATTAGTGTGACAGGGACTCATGCTGAATGGATCAGTCTTACCATATTTACAGTATAATAAGAGGCACATGGTTTCTGCTTGAATGCGTTCACCAGTCCATCATTCCCTGAGGAACCTCAATTTTCCAGGGTATGATATTACAGTGGCTCCACTTGGGCTAGAGGCTCATGGTGAGGCTACCTCAGGCGCCTGCCGCACCATCAGCTTGGAATTAATTTGGTTTTTGGCTCCTTAGGGTGTTTAGGGTGCCCCACAAATGAACCGCAGTCGATGGGATTGGACGTGTCTACTGCTCAGGCTGAGATAGAGAGAGACCAAGAGCTGCGTCAGTGCAACAGGAGATGTCTGGGAAACAGGAGAGGCGAGGCTGACAGAATGCCTTATAGCTCATGCAAATGCACTGCAAAAGGAGGAGCCTGCATGATACAGGGACTGCACGTGTGAATCAGAGTGTCTGTGTGGTTCTGTGGGTAATGAGTGTCTGTGTGGGTCTATCGGTAATGAGTGTCTGTGTGGGTCTATCGCTAATTAGTGTCTGTGTGGTGCTGTCGGTAATTAGTGTCTGTGTGGGTCTATCGGTAATGAGGGTCTGTGTGGTTCTGTCGCTAATGAGTGTCTCTGTGGGTCTATCAGTAATGAGTGTCTGTGTGGGTCTATCAGTAATGAGTGTGTGTGCGTCTGTCAGTAATGACTATGTGTATCTGTCAGTAGTGAGTGTCTGTGTGTGTCTGTTGGTAATGAGTGTCTGTGTGGTTCTGACAGTAATGAGTGTCGGTGTGGGTCTATCAGTAATGAGTGTGTGCGTTTGTCAGTAATGACTATGTGTATCTGTCAGTAGTGAGTGTCTGTGAGGTTCTGTTGGTAATGAGTGTTTGTGTGGGTCTGTCGGTAATGAGTGTCTGTGGGGTTCTGATGGTAATGAGTGTCAGTGTGGGTCTGTCGTTAATGAGTGTCTGTGTGGGTCTATCAATAAGGATTGTCTGTGTGTATCTGTTGGTAATGAGTGTCTGTGTGGGTCTATCAATAAGGACTGTCTCTGTGGTTCTGTCGGTAATGAGGGTCTGTGTGGTTCTGTCGCTAATGAGTGTCTGTGTGGGTCTATCGCTAATGAGTGTCTGTCAGCAATGAGTGTCGGTGTGGGTCTGTCGGTAATGAGTGGCTGTGTGGGTCTATCAATAATGATTGTCTATGTGGTTCTGACAGTAATGAGTGTCTGTGTGGTTCTGTCAATAATGAGTGTCTGTGTGGGTCTATCAGTAGTGAGTGTCTGTGTGTGTCTGTCAGTAGTGAGTGTGTGTGCGTCTGTCAGTAATGACTATATGTATCTGTCAGTAGTGAGTGTCTGTGCGGTTCTGTCGGTAATGAGTGTCTGTGTGGGTCTATCAGTAATGAGTGTCGTGTGGGTCTGTCAGTAATGAGTGTCTGTGGGTCTATCAATAATGATTGTCTGTGTGTATCTGTCGGTAATGAGTGTCTGTGTGGGTCTATCAATAATGACTGTCTCGGTGGTTCTGTCGGTATTAAGTGACTGTGTGTGTATCGGTAATGAGTGTTTGTGTGTTTCTGTCAGTAATGAGTGTCTGTGTGGTTCTGTCGCTAATGAGTGTCTTTGTGGGTCTATCGCTAATGAGTGTCTGTGTGTGTCTGTCAGTAATGAGTGTCTGTGTGGGTCTATCAGTAATGAGTGTGTGTGCGTCTGTCAGTAATGACTATGTGTATCTGTCAGTAGTGAGTGTCTGTGCGGTTCTGTCGGTAATGAGTGTCTGTGTGGGTCTATCAGTAATGAGTGTCTGTGTGGTTCTGTCAGTAATGAGTGTCTGTGTGGTTCTGTCAGTAATGAGTGTCTGTATGGGTCTATCAGTAGTGAGTGTCTGTGTGTGTCTGTCAGTAGCGAGTTTCTGTGTGTATCTGTCAGTAGTGAGTGTCTGTGCGGTTCTGTCGGTAATGAGTGTCTGTGTGGGTCTATCAGTAATGAGTGTCTGTGTGGTTCTGTCAGTAATGAGTGTCTGTGTGGTTCTGTCAGTAATGAGTGTCTGTATGGGTCTATCAGTAGTGAGTGTCTGTGTGTGTCTGTCAGTAGCGAGTTTCTGTGTGGTTCTGTCAGTAGTGAGTATCTGTGCGGTTCTGTCAGTAGTGAGTGTCTGTGTGTGTCTGAGAGTAGTGAGTGTCTGTGTGGTTCTGTCAGTAATGAGGGTCTGTGCAGTTCTGTCAGTAATAAGTGTCTTTGTTGTTCTGTTAGTAATGACTATGTGTCTGTCAGTAATAACTGTGTGTATATGAGCACATTTTTACATTATCAGTGTCATTATATAGGTGTGTGCGTAAGATGGCACTTGAATGACACATGCCGCACCTGTCGATAACTCATCTGTCTTACCTGTCAGTAATGCAAATGGGGGGGCACAGAATGATTGTTGGCACCCCTCACCCCTGATGGAAATGAGAATCATATTTTTCCCTGTTGCTTTACACATGTGTAATGCTACACCTAACGTTTCAGATTCTTATGGATCATATATCCTACTAGGCTACATTAAACTTTAATGTCGTTTGCCGTTGTGTTCTGTGTAGCCTGTGTGGTTTGCTCACACGCCCCCTTATGGAGGGCTGAGGTTCAGTGACCTCGCGTGCCAATTGGCTGCAGAGCTCTCCTCTTTCCAGAATCCGCTTTCCTTCCGTGCCGTGGGGGTGATCTCGGTGTGCAAAGGCTGGGCTGTTCCCACCGGCTGTCACTCAGCTGAATCCCGCCTGCCACCTTCCACGGCGGTTCAAGGCTCCTCTCAAGGAGCGGGACTGCAGAAATCACTGCCGGGCCGTCACATGGGCGCGAGCGTGAAACCGCAGCGTTACCCACGAATGTCAAGTGGGAGGAAGGGAAACAAAGAGCTGGTGACACACGGCATCCCACTTCAAAGCACCGCTCTGGATATGGCCTTGAAGAGCTGAAATCTCGGGTCTTTATTACTCACTCTACAGTCTTTTTTTTGAAGATATCACTCTTAAATTATATATGGAAGCTGCACCTTAGCGGGGCAGTCTGGCCTACCACATGAGAGTGCCACGGGTAGGCAAACAGTGCCTGGCACCGGGCAGAGGCAGATAAGTGTATGAAGCTGTCAACGTTTCGGCAACATGGAGTATCTCCACGACAAGCTCTGCCTTTTCCATCCTTGGAGGACCCCCCAGCTCTGTGAGACAGAGTGTACGCGTGCACAGCACACCTCTCTCTTAAATGCACAGCGTGTGCTGGCATACTGCAATGTATCACCTCTGCCACAGTGCACCAGTACCTGGGGTCAGGGGTCATGGGTCAAAGGTCAGGTGTGAAGTGAATGCTACAAAAACACCAACCACAAAACCCATCCCAGCATGCAACAGGCTTCCTATCTATTGACCAGTCCCAGCCAATCTGACATTCGCCTCTTTTAGGCAACCAGTGAATTGATCTCTTCTGACTTTACAGGTTCTGATGGATCACCCAGATTTTAAAGAGGCCATGTTTATCTAACCGCTGGTAAACAAAGCCGGTTTCCCCAGATTAATGCAACTGTTTTTCCACATTCCAGTCATTCCAGTGAATAAGAGAGAAACAATGGACCACCTGGGCATAAAGTCTCATTTTCTTCTAGTAAATAAAAGCTTGACAGTTTTTCGGGGGGGGGAGGGGGGACCAAAAGGCTAACAAAGCACTCCTGCAGGCAGAGAAGGAGCAAAATACTCAGATCGTGTGTGTATTGGTTGGTGTATTTCGTATTATTTCTCATCTCAAGTAAATTAAATCTGATGGTTTCGCGATGAAGTCCACACCCTGTAACAGAGCTGCAACGTCTCCATTTTCACTAACAGCCCAGA
The DNA here is from genome assembly GCA_026779585.1 of Mormyrus proboscirostris. NCBI lineage: Eukaryota > Metazoa > Chordata > Actinopteri > Osteoglossiformes > Mormyridae > Mormyrus > Mormyrus proboscirostris. The sequence goes on from JAODKF010000044.1 coordinate 11,969,376, forward strand.
GGACTCTGCTGGCAGTGATCTAGATAGCTGAAGGACTTATGGCAGGGGGGGGTGAGACCCCAGGACACACATTCATCCTCATGCAGGGACGCAAATACCCTGCCAGGTTCAGGGGGGGGCAGCACTTTACACCAGCCCATCCATCTATCCATCCATCCATCCATCCATCTTCTTTACCTGTGTATCCTATTCAGGGTTGCACAGGGTCCAGAGCCTATGGGAGCAAAGCAGCGAACAGACCAGTAGGGGGCACACTCACACAAGCACACCTTTGGGCAATTTGGTAACTATTAATTAAACTATTAGTATGTTTTTGGACTGTGGGGGAAAACCCAGAGTTCCCTGGGATATCCCCACGATGACACAGGGAGAATATGCAAACGCCACACTCATGCAGCTACGAGGGAGACTGGAACCCTGGTACCAGAGGCATGAAGTAGCAGTGCTAACTACTGTGCCACCCCCCCCACCTTTGAATATGTTGAAGGATATAATAGGAGGGCAACCCAAGGTGACATTTTTGTCAGGGATCCCAGAATTTCTAGCTACACTACCCAAACAGTTACATACGTGTTCATTCACATCATGTTATCCATTAATAGGTACCTGATCTCCCGACACGACTGTCCTCTTCATACCAGCGGCCCGCGTCCCTGTGGGTCACGCCCCACCCAGCATGCCCGAGCACCGCATGAGCGCCCAACAAGCTGTCTATGTTTACAGCCCCCCTCCTAACAGCCTCGACATGCCGGCTTATGGCCGTATTGATGAATAATGAATGCACACTTAGCCTTGCCTTACATAATGAGCTCTATTAAAAACAAACAAACACGGGCTGAGCCTAAACGGATTAGCCGGTGCTACTCAGGTCACTATCATATTTCTGCACCCCCCATCCCATTTTTCAACCTATTATCGCATTTTGCTACCTGCTGGTTTCACGCCCGCTCTCATATTTCTGCACCTCCATCATCACACATTTATGCCGGCTATCATTTTACGTCGCTCGCTGTCACATTTCTTCGCCTGTGCTTATCGTGTTCCTGCACCCGCTGTCATACTCCTTGCTTGTTTGTGAGCACCCCCCATCCCCTCATCCCCCCGTCCCTCACTCAGTTACTGGGGTTCAGCATATAAGCTCCGGCAACTCGGGATTCCCCTGGAAGGCAAATTAAAAAGTGGAATGTGCCCGACGAGGCGGCAGCGGGGGCGCTGAGGCTGAGCATGCTCAGAAGGGAAAGTAACGTGCCATGAAATATGCATGGAAGCTGCCAGACCAAAGCCCCGGGAGCAGCATTCAAGGCCATACTGCAGGACAACAAGAGAAGAAGCACTGGGTGGGCGGGGCTGTGGGTGGGGTCATGGGTGTGGCTAAGAAAGATAAGGGGCAGGGCTATGTAAAAGAACGGCACTCAAATGTGTATGCATTGCCTATTTACACAGGTTCAAAGCCTGTGGGGGTGTATGCTGTCAATCATCAGCTAAAATGCTTCCCATTGGTTATTTTGTATGGAAGATGTGTCTCTGAGCTTGCTTTCTCCAAGGGCATCCCAATACTGATTTGAGAGGCTACGCTGTTGCATTATGGGAATGGGAAGCTCGCGGCCCCATTGTCTGTTATTCCCTTTCACCTTGTATAAAATTGGACGTAAATACAGATTCGTGAGGATGGAGGAGGTTGGGGCAATTTAATCCCACAAACTGTCTGTGATAGCGCGGGAAAGAAGTGGAGGATGGGCGGTGTCTGGAGGTGAATCCAGGAGGAGGCAGGATGAAAGCAATGTGAGGGGGGGGGGGGTTATTATGGTCTGATTAGAAAGAAGGGGAGAGAGGAACACGACCGCAATGGTGAGAGGAGCAGCCTCAGATTCACAATCAGTCTGGGAATCAAAACACTTTTTAATAATTCAGCGCAAATTCAGAGAAAGAGAGAGAGAGAGAGGGATGGGGGCATTCTGCAGCAGGCCAACCAGCGGGGATGGGGGGGGCTAAATGCTGACAAGCGAGTCACCCAACGGCATGCTGGGATATCGCCGTCTCCAGATGGCTCTGTAACCCTACGTGTCACAGCACAGTTTGTCCAGCGGCCCAAGTGCGTCACGTTGAAGCGCGTCTTAATAACATTCTGTGTTTAACTGTGTCGGCTGCAGCGTGTTGGGTAACGGTGGGCTGAATTGCTGATGTGAGTGCAGCAGTCACCATCGTAAGTAACAGGGGGGAGGGGAGTGCTTTTCAACCAGATCTATTTCGGTAATGGTAGACTAGCTGTGTGCATTAATTGAGGTGAAATCATAATATGGGACCAGGAAGGCAAACTGTAAAGTCTCACGGTTCTGGTCCGGGCTGTGATGGCAGTGACCGAAAGGTGCGTGGAATCCTCCCTAACATGGTAACTGGTGGGTAACTGGACAGGCGTCTCCGCGCCAGTGATGAGCTCTAGCAGTGCCTGTCGTGGCAGACAAATGTTTCCCTTGCATTTGTTTTGCTAGCTCCCCAAGGGAGGTGCAATGGAATTTTGAGATCTGGGTGCAATTTTTACAGCAAAGTAATCATATGTAAAATATGCTAACATGGTTCAGCCTCCATCCGGTCTGTGTGCAGAAATAAATGCAGACTCATGCCTTGGACTACTGACAGTGCTGTAAATTAGGTTACATCTCTTACTTTGCCACAGGGGCACAGTGTGTGTGTGTGTGGGTGGTTGCGTGTGTGTTTGGCGGGGGAGTGGGGGTGTGGTCATGTATATATTACATTGGGGGGAGCCCCCAATGTAATAAAACCTATTATTTTGACCTTATGGGGACATTTTTTTCAGTCAGGAAACTCAGATTTATATAAATCCGTGACTGCAGTAAAACAAAAAAACTAAAAAAAAACTGCTAAGCTAAAGCTTTGTATTTCATTTGGTTACTGTTAAGGTTAAGGTTAGGTCTGGGCAGGGATTAAGGTTGTCATAGATGCGTTTTTTCCCATAGAAATCAATGGATGGTCCTCACAAGAGAGACATACTGTACTTACAGTATTCTGTTGTTGTGTGTGTGTGTCTATCTTTTTCAGACTGAAAAGTTGAGGCCTGGCAGAGTGTTTATTTTTGGCAAAACTGAAACTCTGTTTCCCATGATCACAAGCTGATGTCATGTACACCAGGTGATACAGGCGTTAGTCAGGAAGGCATGTGACCAAAACCATATGAATCAGGCATGTGGCCATTCTAGTCCAGCTCAATTAGCAGCTTTACAGTTCTTCCAACCCTTTGGCCCCTCACTTCTACTTACAAAATAGGTGCCTCTTTTGGGAGGGGCGCTAAGATACTTTGCCTGAATACTGAGATTTATAAATAGTGTGGCTGGATAAACATTAGTGAGATTAGGGCAGTGATTAGCTGGAGGGAGCTCAAATTTCAGCTAACAGGAAGTGCTTTGGGAAATCACAGCATCAGATTACCTGACCCTCAGTCAGTCTGTGCAAATAGAAATAATGGTACAGGGACACGTTTGTGCTCTGTTCACTTGGCAGAAGGGTCATGTTCTTGTACCTTTAACCACAAACTGTCAAGGTTAAAACAGCAGACTTATGGCCAGCCAGCAAGGAGATGATATATCGTCACAGGAATATTATGATATGTATCATATGTATCATGTGTATGTGTTTGTGTTCTTTACAAGCATGATCTGTGCGTGTACAACCGTGTATGTGTTAGGGGGCGGGGCTTCTTGGCATTGCTCCATGCACATGCATGTTTCAGCGCAGCAGAAGACGCAGCAGGTTGCAGGGCTGCTTGAGATACATAGCTGCACGCACAATCTCACAAGTCATAACTGAAATGAAATATCACCAACTGGACGTTTCTGTTTGCGGCAACAAGCCAAATGAAATACAAGTATCTCTGCCAAACATTTAAGTTCCAGCATTGGATAACTTCAGAGACAGCAACCTCAGCCAATAACATTTGAAATAATGACCAATCAACAGAGAGATTGTATTGTTATCCTAGCCCCGTGTTTCCTAATCCGGTTCTTGGGGACCTAGAGACAGTCCACGTTTTTGCTCCCTCCCAGGTAGGAAGCTAGCAAGGAGCAAAAATGTGGACCGTCTGGCAGGAGTTCAGAAGGAACAAATATGTGGACTTGGCTCTGGGTCCCCGAGGACCGGATAGGGGTCCTAGCAGAGCATCTAACATTAACTATACAGCAATGATTGTGAACACAACAGTACTAAACATATATACCACTCATGGGCTCCAATAGTCCTTTTTAACAGTAGTGCACTGCAGAAAAGAGGCTCCGGGAGTGACTTTAGCTAAATTACTGCACCTAATATCCAGCTTCAGAAGCAGTAAAGTGCACTGCCTCTGGTGAAGAGATGTGGCAGTGAAGGAGTTCAAATGCAAAGGAAGGAAACTCCTGCTCCTCATTCTGTTTATCAAGGGCTGCAGTAACTGTTCACTGATATAAGCCGGCATAACAGTTACTGTGTGTGAGTCTCTTTGGATAATGGCGTTGGCTAAGCAGATACATCACTGTAATGCAATAATAAAACGCTCTGTGATGAGCTCCTGGGCTATGCACTGCCATGGTTATCGATTTCCCCATAATCCCCGCCCTCCATTCCCTAGGTGGTTCGCTCCACGTTTTCTTTGCCTCCACCACGTTCTGGCAAGGAAATGGAACAATGCTTGTGGATCAGTGTTCCAAGGTCAGGTCCGATTTATATGCATGTGTGGCCCCTTTAGTTTGAACAGGTGGCTGCCTGTTCGTTTTTCATACTCTCTGATATTTATATGTGCAGACCCCCACCACCACCTCATTCCCTAATCCTGCTTCTTCTTAGGGTGCCTGCAATCTCTGTATCTCTGTTTTATGCTCCTGGATTTTTGCCACGCTTCCCAGAAACAAAACCAGGATCAGGACTAGGACCCTAACCTAACTCCTAACTTGATCCAAACCTGATCCTAATCTGATCCCGATGATGCCCGCACCCCCCCCCCCGCTTCCCCTTCCCCAGCCTGGCTCACTCGTGACCAACATCTCTCAGCAGTGACTCGTCTGTTGTCCCCTTGATTGATTGGCAATTCCCAAGAGCTACATAAGTTGTTTTGTCTCCTAAGTGAATAAGTAATTGAATGTATTCCACGACAGCTAGTGGTGATCTATCTGTTCTACCGCCTCTGATTTGTCCTCCCCTGCTCTGGGTTTTGTTAACTGGAGCAGCTCCAAAGCTCCCCGGATCCCCAGCTCCACAGGTCACCTACCCTTCATAGTTTACTGAGCAATCCCATTTATATCAGCAGCTGGACATCAGCCACTAATGAGCTGGGCTCACGTCGCTCCCACGGGATTGGCTCACTGTGGAGCAGGGGGCGGGATCTAGCGTGACACATGACATCCAAGCTCATTCTTGGGGCCCCACCCCCGACGGAGTTAAAGCTTTCATCCACAGCAGCCAAAGCAGGTTTCCCAAGAAAGACACCCCCCTAATTACAGTGTAATTAAATATGAGGGAAAAGGTTGTTGCTTGGTACACAAAGTCGGTAGAGCCAGATGTGGAATGCTGTCTGAGTTTTATATGTCTTTTCTTCTTAGATAAATTAAAGTCCCTTCAGGGTATTATCAAATCATAAGCATAAACTGGATTTTAAACCGGTGCCAGCTATAGCTGTTTTGCTAGGATAACGAAATATTCTCTGTTGAATGATTGTTATATATCATGTTATTGGTTGAGGCTGCTGTCACTAAGAAGCTGTCCAAAGCACTTTTTATAGATTTTATCAATAAGTTCACCGGAGACACTTGTAGTCTCTTCGGCTCGCTGTTGCGAACGAAAATGTCCACATTGTTGTGGACTGTTCTGGGCCTGATCCTATATATCAGGAGCCTTGGCGAAGGCTTGGCCTGACCATCACGTCAGGCAGTATGTATATGTATGTGACCGTGTGAATATAGGGGCAGAAAGAGCACCTCCTAATGGTCAGTGGTCAGTGCATTTTTTCAATATTTGTTTGTTTTTTTATCCAAAGAAATATACAACTGAGAAGTCAGGGTCAGCCAGCCCCTGGAGCAAATAGGGTTAAGGGCCTCGCTCAGGGGCTGATACCAGTGGGTCCAATACATCCCTGCAGACTGTCTTAGGGGTAAGTCAGAAAACACTGGTAACTAATACTGGCATTCCCACTGGTAACTAATATGGGCAAAGCTGGCCATCACTGGGAAATAACACAGGCGTACCGTGGGAGCAGTGGAAGAGAACAGATATACCAGGAAAGGACTGGTGAAAGGCTTCTTCCCCACAGAAAACAAACAAATATGTATCGGAATAAATCTACAATAAATCTTTTTTCAGTATTATGTATAATCTGCCTCACTTGTAAACTGTTTTGTAAAAAAGTATGCGCCAAATAAATATCGGTGTAAATATAGATAAACCTTTATATACATATATATATAAATCACAAGTGGTTGGATAACCATGTCATATTTTCTCCATATAGCTTTTTTTTTTTTTTAATCTCAACTGTCCTGATTCCCTCTGGAAAATCACCCACAGAGAGTCTGTGACATCTTGTTCTTCCAGATGCTGATTTATTTGTTGCTTTCGCAGTGTCCCTGAGCTCGCGGTGGTACAGAAGGTAGCTTTGATGCCCCATAAATCACCTCCCAGATATCTGACCCCTGTCGTGCCCATCTGATGGGGAGCGCCTGGTCACCCGAATGCTTAGGAGGCAAACCCTTGAGTTTTGAGAGAGTGTATGGATGGGGGTGTGTGTGTGGGTCAGGGCGGGGCCGTGGGGAGGTAGGCAGCTTCACAGTTCTAAACAGGGCATAATTCTTCTGCTCATAGTCCCGAATACCTAAAACAAGCTAAAGGATTTTTGTGTCGGCCTAGTTAACATGGTAACACCCCCCTGCCCCCTGCCTACCTAAAAGTACCCTGTGTGAGGTTATCAGCAGAAATGTCTGTCTCTCTTTGCTTGTCCATCAATCTTCCAATTGCTAGTAGATGGGAGGGTCACAGTGCAGGGTTATACCCTAAATAGGATCCCAGCTCATTGCAGGACATACATACCTGTACACATTATTGGTGATTTGAAACAGCCATTTTGGGAAACTGCATGCCTTTGGGCTGGAAGCCAGAGCACTGCAGAAAACCCGCACAACACAGGTATGACATTCAAACTCCACACGCAGAACAGAGGTGAGATTTAAAGCCCTAAATCTCTGCTGTCAGATGTGAGGCAATCATGCTCCCCTCCCCCCATCCCGTCTCTTTATTTTTGGATGATTTATCGTTAAAGAGGATCCATTTTTAATACGTCTGAGATTTGAACCTGCAACCTTTCGGTGGTGTTCGGCACAGGCACTGGAAAAAGGCAGCCCTCAGCCCCAGGAACAGACTGGCCTCAGGACCCCACTTCTGAGTGGAACGGAGCTCTTTAGTATTCCTGGCGAGGACCCCAATCCCACCCGAGACAGGGGGCTGAAGACGGGTGGTGCCGATCCAGCCCCTAATTACTCCCTCGGGAAGTTCGGCTGAAAGAAAAAGGGCCCTGGATCGGTGAATGCACCGCGACAGGGCGCAGTGCATCACAACAGCCACAGGGGCCGCGCTCCTATTGTTCTGCCCCCATGCGCCGTAATCGGCACAATGAGCCACTTTCTCAAGCCAATTCATTCTAAATTGTCCGGTAAATTGTTGCGAAAGCGGCCATTTACAGCGGAGGGAAGAGGGAGGCTGCTGCCCGGCCTTGAATTGTGGATATTCTGTCTGTCACCATGGTATGACCTTGGCTCGTATTTTCAGCAGCCCCATGGACAGCAGCTCGCCGACACGCATGCAAATGGGGGCCGCCTTCAGCGCTTTGCTGAGCACTTATGCTTCTTCGCTTTTCTTTGCCTATATTATAAATGGCGTCTTTGCACCTGCACCATCTTCATACCAAATTATCAGTCCACCAGTCATCGACCCACTCATCCATCCATCCATTTCTCATACCTGCTTGTCCTATATAGGGTCACTGGGATCTGGAGCTTATCTGGGAAGCTACAGGTGGAAGGCGGGGAATGACCCAGCATGGGGGGGGCAACCCCTCACAGGGCACGCACACACACACACCAGTCACTCACACGGGCACACATATGGGGAATTTGGTAACTCCAATTAACCTTGGCATGTTTTTGTACCTAGGGGGGGCACCGAAGTATCCAGGGGGAACCCCCACAATGACAGGGGAGAATACGCATCCACACACATGGAGCCATGGATGGCAATTCAAACCCTGTTTCCAAAGGTGACAGCGCTAACAACCACCCCACAATAACAGGCGATGATACTGATTAGCATGTAAATGCATAATTTTAAGGAAACAAGGAAGCTGTCATTGTCCTGGATCGTTAAGTGTGGATGCTGTGAGTAGAGCTGGGAGTGGTCTTTGTAGCCCCCCCGCTGCGCTCTGCTGTCACTGGCAGCCCGGGAGGTGGGGCCCACAGAACCCCACGAGACGCCTCTTAGAGGAATTCAATCCTGACACTATAAGATCATATCTCATTACAGGCAGCCGGACACTTGGCTGGGGGGGTGAGCTGAAGGGGG
>JAODKF010000044.1:11977971-11990432 GCA_026779585.1 Mormyrus proboscirostris
CCCCCGAAATGCGGGGAGAAGGAGATGGAGGGCGAGAGCGGGGGCTGCGGCTACGTGCTGCTGCATAGCCCTGCCCAATTATTGGCCCCCCTGCTAGGACTCTCAGGGAAGGGCAGCCGACAGAGAGCATTTCACACACACACATACACACACATATCATTGTGGGGACTGTTCATTCATTTCTATGGGCAAAATCCTAATCCCAAAAATGACATCCTTAATCCCTACCCAGCCCTAACCTTGACCATATGTAACCAAACTAAATACGAGGCATTTTTAGTTTTTTGATTGCAGTCATAAATTTTTAGAAAACTAAGGTTTATATTGGTTTATAATGTTCCCACAAGGTCCCCACAATAGAATAAATACATAACCCACCCACCCCCCCCACACACACACACACACACATACACATATACTGCTCTGTTGCACCTGGGTGTCAGATTCTGGCATTAATGAGTGACTGTGTGTCTGTGCACGTAACTGTGTATGTGTATCATATTGAGTTTGTTTAACTGTCAATGTGCGTGTGTGTGCCTATGTGAGTTTGTCTGACTGCTTGTGTATGCCTGTTGGACCATCTGTGTGTGTCTGTGAGTGTGCACTGCACACTTCCTCACTTGTACATTCCAGTTTGAGTGTGTACCATACACCTCCTTGCCTGCACATTCCCATCTGTGTGTCTCTGTGAATGTATACTGCACACTTCCTCATTTGTACATTCCCGTCTGTGTATGTATGCATGATACCATGCTGGCACAGCCCATGTTCAGCATGACGGTGGAGGACGGAGCAGCAGGGACTCTCAGCAGCACCCAGAGAAACCCCCGGAGCTCGGACTGAACGTAGTCTGGCCAGGTGACACTGTCAGCAGGTATCTGGCTGGCTAGTGGGTAAATGATGGACTCAATAGATGGGCAGCTCCAAATCCCATGGAGGGAAAATGCCCCCACGATACAGTAATTCATCCGGCTGTGTTAGCATCCAACGCTCAAGGCTTGCAGACGATGGGAACACAGTGCTTTGGCCCATCTACACTAAAACTGATCATTCAGTTGTGGTTACGGGATTGCCTTTCCACCTAGTACAGGGGTAAGCAATCTTATTCAGAAAGGCCCGTGTGTATGCGGGTTTTCATTGCAACTCCTTAATTAGATTACTAATTAGAGGACTGATTGGCTGAAGAGTCCTAACCTCCGAAGGTTATCCCAAAAACCTGCATACACATTGGCCCTTTGGTTTTTGTGAAGTGATTACTTGTAATTGTTGACTCATCACAATCTTTCCTCTTCATTTAACCCATATGTGACACTGTGATCAGGGGACAGCTCATTCAGTGGCCAGGGAGCAGTGAGTGAGGGTGGTACCTCGCTCAGGGTACCTCAGTGGTACTTTTCTGGTCAGGGATTCAAACCATGTGCTACCTCACAGCCCCCCGCAAAGCCGATTTGCATGCCAATGTTCATTAATATCAATATTCATTAGCTCATTAATTAGGGGCAGTGTGTGGCTCAGTGGGCTAAGCCAGTGTGCCTGTAAGAAGGTCACTGGTTCAAACCCAGCCTCAGCACATCTGTGGGTCCTTGAGCAAGGCCCTTAACCCCCAGTTCCCTGGGCGCCACTACAGGTGGATACCCTTTGCGAACAACTAATATATCTTAGCTGACCATTTATTGTGCTTAAAAATAAGGTTATATAAGGGAATAGTGGCATGGCCCTATTGTGCCCATTATTTGAACAGTAAGCTACCTCACCTGGCCTTTCAGGTGTAAATCAGTCATTAATAAAATAGGCTGGCCCATAAACTGCAGCATGGAAGGTTTCTGAGCTCAGAAACAGACCACCACTGTATAAAAAGTCAGGATCAAAAGTATGCTGGGAGGGAATGGATGTCACTGGAATAATATGGGGTGTGGTGGTTTGTGGGTAACGTAGTTTTGGTTGGGATGGGTGGGGTCAATGCAAGCACAGCTGAATGTGAATGGTGATTTGTCAGATCAAGAATTACATTTAAAAACTTTTATACGGTTGGATATTTCCTGAAGTAATTTAGAATGAGTAGGTCGCATGGTATTTCGGGTCAAGGGAGGGTCACTATATCCCAGCGTAAATGCAGGGGGAAATGATGCAGACAGCACACACACACACACACACACACACACAAAGAGATGTCAGGCATCTACCCAGCTCAGCTCCCCCTTCCCCATGACCGCCGCACTGTGACCTCAGCTAATTACGGGCTCATCGTTAAACGTTTCAGAAAAGCAATTTTCCCATACAAGTCCTTTCAGTTCCGCCCGATTTTACATCGACGTGTTAAGCAAAGCTTTTACCTCGAGCCACGTACCTGTCAGGGAACACGGACACAATACGGGTATCTAATGGCGAATGAGAGGCGATCGATAGCAGGATGTAATCAGTGGGCCCTCGTGTGTGTGCTGGAGTTCTGTTAGTGCGGCGTAAGCTGAATAAAAACAAGCTATGGAGAGCAGGAAGGGCCGGTGTTGACACGTCAAACGCAGTCGTCCATCCCCATCTTCCTCATTCTGGGGTTCTGCATCATATATATATATATGCTCTCCATAGCTTGTTTTTATTCAGCTTACTGTACGTCACACTAACAGAACTTGTACTCTGTTGTAATAATCCCTTTGGTAAATGAGGCTGCAGACCACTCAAGGCACAGCCTTCACCTACAGACCACTGGTTTGGGTAGCTAGTGTCTCGACCACCCATTGAGAACTTCTAGGTGAGCATAAATGTGGTCCATATTCCCAGCTGTACGTCATCAACACAACTTGCCACCGAGTACAGTGCAAGACTCATTAATCCCTAAACCAGAGGGGTTCATGTCTCGCTCCCCGACACATTTCCTCCACTCTGGACTCACTGATCCACCTCAGCATTACCTCAGGTCTGGTCTGAAGCTGGACCAGCTCAAACCTGCAGTATCCTGAATGGATTTTTCCGGTGTACTGTAATTGCACGGTTACATAATTGCAATACAATGAATCATTTTATCTTTCAGACCATCTGAGCAGCAAAAGCAGTTAGGCTTGGTACAAGACCGAAGAGATGATAAAAAGCCATGTTCCCGATAAGCAATGCTGTCTAATAGGTGCCCTGGTCCTGTAATTGTGCTGTCCAGCTTTGGAGATTTTGACCCGTAATAAGAGACTTGAGCTTTTTAAAAATGTGTAAGATATACAAATTATTTTGCCATCAATGGGCATATTTATCTTGATTTGAGATTGGTGCGTCTGGCAGTCAACAGAGAACTGACAGAGCTTTGGTTAAATACCTACACTATTACCTCAAGTACTTACAGGTTCTAGGAGAAGTTTGCTTTTGAACCTTTCAAAAAGGTCCTTCTGACTCATGTCAGTGTAGATCCATAAATGGTGGAAGTTGTGAGCTCTGTATAGGCTTTTGAGATCAAAGGCTTCACTGAGCACATGTAAGAGGGAATGAAGTGCATTTTCTAACATGGCAGTAAGAGGCATATTGTCTGGTGAATCTTGTATTAGGTGAAGGCTGGGGACACACCCACAGCAGCAGCAGCCCACCAATGAGAAGAAGAGGCATGCTTCCGCATCACCACGCGCCTCCTGATTTTGTTAGGGTGTTTTTTATTTTTTGTTCATTATACTCTGTTAAGCTGAGGAAGGAGAAAAGATCACGCAAGTCTGGTGCCAGTCAATCATCTTCCTGTGTGTATTTGGAGTGTAGATCAGGTCTTAGCTAAGGTCTTAGTGTACCCGGCCTCTCCTCTGCCCCAGTCCCGGGTCTGCATCAAGCAAAGCTAAAGCCAAACCTCAGTTTGGCACCATGTTGGGGAGCTGCGATGTGCTGTATTTATACTGTAAAGCCCAGCAGAGCAGAGAGATCTTCACCAGGGGACTGGCATATGCTACAGTCGGCGGCACATGTTACAGTACACAGAGCACAGCTGGAATAGCTGGATGAGTGCACTTCTTCATCTGAACCTCTTCCTACTCCAACTACGTGCTTTCACCTCAAGAAAAAGTGAAACTGAAAGCGGCTCAGGAATGGAGGGGAAACCCTGGGCAGAGAAGTCCCCGAATCTCTTGGTGAGCACATCCTGTCTCCAGCAGGTCAGGTCAACAAGAGAGGCCACGACCGGATCCTTTGTACATCAGCTTGGGTCTGGTTGGTTTGGGTCCGTCCAACACGGGAGACCAGGACGCGGTAACCGAGGTTACATCTCAAATGACGTCAAGGCGACGGTCTGAATGTGGTTCGTTCAGGACAGACTGAATTGCGGCATTAGAGAGAATGGCAAGGTCAGCCATAGACCCCGGTTTCTCAAGGGACGCTAAATGGCACATTATCTACTGCACATCCCGTGTGAGGAAATAGATGGGGGTGGAGGTAAGACTAAAAAGAGTTTCAAGTGTCGCTCAGCAGGGTTGAATGATGCTTGCCAGCAGCTGTCTAGGCTGTTCTTAATGATGCCGTACCCTAGTAGGCACCCAAAAATACACAGGAACCTGACAAGACCAACTCATGCAAAAATCCCATCTCGCTGTTTAGCTGGGGACTGGCGGCGAGGCCCCCGTCAATCTGTCCCACCTTACGAGCCGCGTGACGCGTGTTGGAGAAGCCGATTGCCGATTCTGAGATGGACACCGAGAAGGAACAGAAGCTTCTGCTCTAGCACGTAGCTGCTGCTGTTACCCAGAATGCTTTGCACATTCTGTTTTTACCTGTTTATAGAGCATGAAGTCACTTTAGCTCACAACTGCAGACTGTAGCCCCTGAAATACCTGCTGCCAATGTGCTTGAGGAGGTCCAAAACCTCACATGCTCACATGGCATATAAGAACTGTTTTGGCCCTTTGCTCATAATCCCCACCCCCCACCAATTCTCCAGTGGTCAAAAAGAAATTTGGCCAAGAAGACCTACACAAACATTCAGTCAGGTTTGGCATATCTATTACAATGCCGCTCCCCAAATATTGTAGGCTCAAATGGCAGGGTGCAGGGGTGTGGATACTGGCAGTCACAGAGTGGGCAGTGCCCACTTAAATGGGTCATCTGCCCACTCAACAGATCTTCACGCACTCCCCCAGTCAGGCACTTCCACCCACCTTTTAACAACTGCCCACCAAGGGACTCCCCCAAGACCTCTGATACAATTCCAACATCGGAGCCCACACAGCATTCCCAAAAACACTCACCAAAGGATGCCAGGATGGGACCTGTTGCCCTACCATGAAACTTGTTCAGCTTTGTATTCTAAACACACCTCATGTGTGACTGGGGCCGCATGACCAGCGCGCAGACTTTTTACACAATGATCATATTTAAAGATATTCATGGAAGAAAAGGTGTGAACAGCCTACATCACACACACACACACACACTGATACCCACACAGTTCACATACACGCACGAGTGGCCTGTCCTCAATATGTTGATTCCAACGATTGCTAGCAAAAAGCACTCATTGCATCATAGCGTCAGAAGGCCGCTAAAAGCAATAGCCTGCACTTCACTACTGCTCCCTTAAACGCTGGCAACCGTAATCCTCCACTTCCCATCTGGTATTTTTGCTTTTGTGGTTGCCGGTTAATAGGTGGACAAGCTTTGGGGGTAGGATGTAAGGGGTACAGCACTTCTGTGTAAAGCTTCAAAATCTCTAAGGCGAAAACTTAAATCACTTATTCATAGGTGTAATGAGCGACACAACTTTGAAGTATCACACTGGCAGGCGTGAACCGAAGGTAGCGCGCATCGCGTTAAGAAACCTGAGCAGCAGAATCGCCTCAAGACATTGAAATGTGTTTTCGCAGACAGTTTGGCAAAAATGTCTCATCCGTCTGTTAAATGTCCTGTATTATAAGAGGACGGGGAAGCTGCTCCGGGCCCCTACGAGTATGGAATCGTGACCGTCTTGCTGAGGGACAACGGTTACACTTCATTTTAAAAAATACACGGAGAAGTTTAAGGAACAGGGAGCGGAAAGCCGCCTTTCCCCTGTCATTAGAGTAAAGTGACAGAAACGTTTTTTTAATCATTTTGTCAGCTAACTTGTTTTGCCCCCGCTGGCAGGAACGGCATGACAATCACAGTGGCAGAGCTGTCACAAACGAGTAAAAATCCCGATCACGCTTATCTACGAGTGACCTAAAGCTCATTGCGCTGTCTGGAGAAGCGTCAACCATGTTAGAAAACTGCAGAGAAGTCTAATACAGCGCACGGCTTTCAGATTGAAAACATACTAAAATATTTATATGGTGCCATAGTGCTTCGCGATGTGAAACCTTAGCAACACGTTTAAAAGCGTTTATATAAGCCCCCGAAGGTCAGCCCATCGTTTTTACATGATACCGGTAAAGGTATTATCTTAATTCTAATTTATTGTGTGTATATTGAAAGGTGTGTGTATGGGGAGAGCAGACTGGTTATGTTCGCAGCCAAATTAAAGCTAAAATTCAGTACTGCGGGATCCTAATCATTTAATGAACACTTCAGCACGAGCTGAACAATTTCACCAGCGCATTTCCAGCCCGCACAAATCATTCTTGTTTTTCTCTCAAGTTTCATCGTGCGATTGTCACATACATCGCATGCATAGTTCGCTTTCTCACCGTGCTACAGAATAGGCTGCAAAGAAAACTCATGGTTTCACCAGAGAAGCATATTCCCTCTAATCCCTCAAGTGCAGAAATACCCCCATGGAGCGCGATCCCACTCCCCTCGCCTATCGCCCGAGAATAGCTCGATCGTCGCGATGATAAATCAGGCAGCCGAATCATTTAGAGTGGGGCATACCAGCCAAAAAAGCGGCATCTCGGCTGCACTGCGGCACCGGCGCTCTACGCGCCGGAATAATGGTCGATGGGACTGATAAACATTAGCTTCACGTGGAGCGCCAGCTCTTGGCTGGAGTTAAGGCGCAGCGCAATTCCCAAAGCGCCGGTCCGAGCGTGCCGGCTTCTTCAAATCTCCACCCAAAAAAGCCCGTGACCAGCCTACTTTCAGTCTCCAAAACCGAGGCATCAGCACAGCCGGACGATCCGCTGCGATGCCACGATGTATGCAACGTATTAAGACTCCGAGACATCTTAAACAGGAAGGACCCAGATAAACAAAATGCATTATATTCCGGTATATCATCTGCATAAAGTTTTGAACTTACCTCGTTTAAACATTTTGATGATTTAAAACCGTCTGGCGTGTTCTTAGAGTCACGAATTCTGATATTCCGGCTAAGGCTTGCGTTGCATTATTTGCGGGGTAGCTGGTCAGTTATTTGTTTGAGCTTATTTATAGTCTTGATCCTCTCTGAGATTCTGGATGCTTTCTGAGATGTCGCCTACTGTATCTGATTACCGCAATCCCATAAATTTCCGTGCAGAAAATAGTATCCGAAAATTCCGAAGACATTTCCCGAGGAGCAGAATGTTATCTTTTCTGCTAAATTCAGTGTTATATCCACTTAAGGAAATAAAAGACACTTTGTCACATATCCGCTGACATTGAGAGAGCTGCAGGATACAGTTCGGTTCAGTCCAGACTGACCCACATGTTTTGGCATCACTCTAAATAACAGCATAGGAAAGAAGTCAGGCGTGTTTGTTTTGCGACGTGCGAGTTCCCCCTAGTCACGGGGCTGGGCCAGTTTAAGGAAGAAATTTCTTGTGAGTCGATCATGACGCTCCCATCGAGACAAGGTAAAGGACAAATTTATCACATGCAACCTATTAAACTCTGATTTTTAAAAGCAATTCAATTAAAATAGACGAAAACCGGCTACAGCAAACTACGGCTAGGAATGACAAAGAATTGGATGCTTTCACTTGTTTCCACGTTGTAAAAGGCTTTTTAAAAAATTGATTTCTCCAGTAGTCCTATAGTCGTTACATCTCCACAGCAAGACCCGAGGAAGGAGAACCGCGACTCCTTCTTCTCAGGATCCCGGACAACAATTCAATCACTTCACCATGTGTGCTGTTTGACGCCTGTCAGCGGACAAGACGGAGGAGACAGCGTTGTTTTTCTCTGCCTCCTTCTCTCCCTCCCTCCCTCCTTCTCTCTCTCCGCGAGTCGCTGCGCCGCTTTCGCTTTTCACTGAGGACTCGGGATGGCAGCGACGTGCCGAGTCCATGAAAGAGCCACTGACGATGCGCACCGTATGTTTTCCTTAACGTTCAGATGGTCCGTTCAGAGCTGCTGCATACTTTATTCAAGGTGAATCAATTATTACATTAGAAATACGAACCAGCCCGCGCATAAATTATCTGTGGGATAACACCTATTCAATTTATGCATTGAAATCGCGACTTCTAGTGGGAATTCAGAGATAAACAGTAATTGAAACGGTGATTCCTTTTGTTGGCATGGGTATTCAGATGATGACAGACATATAGGTACTGGCCCCCCCCCCCAAAAAAAAAGAGAGAGAGAGAATGAACACACAGCACGTCCGCCGCAAACAGAACACGGCCTCCGACAGCACTAAGGGCATATTCTGTATTTAGGGCAATCCTGTTTATTTTCTTTTCATTTCAGTACAAACGGTAGCCGATAAAAATCTCCGCAATCCGCTATATACCAACGCGCCGCATTTCAGGCCGTCTCTCGCCTTTCCTGGGCTTTACGGGCCTTCGAAAACACAGCAGAGTTTTTTCACGAAGAGGAAAAGGCCGCAGGAAAAAGCCTGCAGAAGATTGTGCGCTGCATGTGTGCAGTTGGCAATTTCAATTCAATTAATTTTATTTTTATATAGCGCCTGTTCCACCGTGGTTCTCCAAAAATGCTCAGCAAATGATTACTAACATTCCATATGCAAACATCTGTGCTGTTTTGAGTTGTGCTTGTGGTTCTTTCCCTATGCAGATAGTTCCCTCCTTGTTCCATGCTGTGTGTTAAAGTGTGATAACTGGTGTGTGTAGCAGTTTCTAAATAAAATCAAAAACAAATTTACAGTCAGAATGCAAGCACTGTTCATCACTACACAGCGCTATTCAGAATGTGTGTGGAACTAAACTATTTCTGTTGCATTTATACAGCTGCTGTTGTATTGTACCAGTCTGACAGATACTCTTGTGCAGAAACATGTCTTGCAAATCAGGTGTTGTTCAATAGAGCTGTTCCTCAACTAACTGAAATATCGGTTGAAGTTCTTCATGTATAATGCCAGTCAAAAGTTTGGACACATCTACCAATGGAAAGGTTTATTTGTAATATTCTCTACATTTTAGAATAAAATAACATATATGGAATTATACATTGACCAACAAAATATTAAGCAGAAAAATTATTTGTTGGGGGGAGGGGGAGCAGCTCTGTGGGGTGGGACTCAGAAGGTTGCTGGTTCAAATCCTTGGGTCGGCAGGGTGGTCCACTGGGCCCTTGAGCAAGGCCCAATTGTCCCAGGCACTGGCTGACCCTACTGTCTCCTCTACACCAGTTTCATGAGGTGGTCTCCTGGGATGCTTCTCCAGCTGTCCTGAAGGAGATCCCACGTATGTTGAGCACTTAATGGCTGCTTTTTCTATATTCTTTGGTCAAACTCC
Source organism: Mormyrus proboscirostris (assembly GCA_026779585.1). Taxonomy (NCBI): domain Eukaryota; kingdom Metazoa; phylum Chordata; class Actinopteri; order Osteoglossiformes; family Mormyridae; genus Mormyrus; species Mormyrus proboscirostris. The sequence continues at coordinate 11,987,517 of JAODKF010000044.1, forward strand.
TCCAAAACTATTTGTACTGTGTTTATGTCAGGTGGCCATGTCATGTGATGGGAAACTATCACTCTCTTTTGTAGGTGGCTTGGTGTGTCCATACCTTTGACTGGCACTGTATATTTTACGGCACTTGTGACTCAAGACCCTGCATAGGACAAGCGGCATACATATATACATACATACATAGGGCCGTCAATCATTTTCTTTTTACCGCAATTAATTTGACAAATTGCTTAAACAATTATACTGTCATACCTTTAAAAAGATTTTATAATCTGTATATTCTATATAGAAATTTATTCCAAACAGAAGTCTCAAAATAAAGACAGACAATAAATTATGCTTGTATCAGGGCTGCATGACTCAAATACCGCAGCTTCAACATAAAAGCATTTCACTTGAAAAATCTGACAAATGATTCTAAAAACAGCAGCCTGACAACCATCGAAAGTGCACTTAACTGGAAAGATCCTCATTTTAAGGTATTAGCCTTCAATAAAATAAAACAAATAGTGCAAATTATGATATTTTTTTATCCTCTGTGCCATTTGGCAATTTTTAAAAAACAAAATCAACCAAGAAACAATGGTTCCTCTCCATTCCCCTTTTCAAAAGCCAACTGAATGTTTTGTTTGTAGCTGCTGTATGAGTTCTGGGATTGAGTGACGCCGAGACAGAAGCTCCTGCATTGTTTACAACCAGGAAGGAATACTATAAGTCTCTGTTAAAAGTCAGTGTTCATGCTGCTCCCTCATGGTGGTATGAAAATTTAACATATGCAATAATGCAATAAAAGAAATTATGCATATAAAATTAACATTAAAGCTTTGATGTATGTGTAATTAAATTGGAATGCTTTTTTTTAATTAACTTGCAAAAGTGCAACAATTACTCTAGTACAGGAGCAAAAGCCACCCATGGCTCTCCTGGCAGTGGGCAGTCAGAGTGATGTGCGCATCATGTTCTGCAGTCAAGCTTTTAAAGTGCCTTTTAAAAGCTGTCATGAGGAAAATGAGGCTCCCACGCCCACTGTGGAGGAACTGTTGTGCGCTGCGTGGTCACCAGCAACTTGGTCCCATATCTAGTGCACCCAGATCTCATTCTAGATCTCTTTTTGTCTTGTGGGTAACTTCATGTTTTGCATTATTAAGTTGCACAAGCAATATACCTGACAAAGTAGATGGGAACATGGAAATGGTTGACCGCTGCTGGTATGCAGGAACAGGACTATCTTCCCGATAAATATAGTAAAACAGACAGACAGGCAGCCTTGGCAAATGTGGATATCAGACTTTTTGATTCAAAATAATGTAAGAAAAATGAGAGCGTCACAAACAGGTGACAGAAAAAAGAAGCACGAGATTGTTATTAGGAAGTGTGGGTGATAGGCAGATTGGTGGAGAAGGCTGTACACAGCCAAGTTTCCCAAAGACGTTTCACAGACAATTAACCCAGACTAGGCTGGCTGCCCTGGAAAAGGGGACCTGGAGAGACATTGTAGGTGAAATGCTGCCACATTTACATGGTATGCTGAGATTCTTCATAGGCCAGATGCTGACCTGGCATGCTGCGGTTTGTGCACGTGGGCATATGTGCTGACGAGCCGAGTCTATTTAGCAGTGACGCAGAGAACCTCTCTTTAGTGTCAACGGCCTTTTGTGTGCTACGACAGTGTACTCGGAAAGAAAATCAAAGCCGAGAGTTGATTACAATTCTGCTCGTTTTATGAAAACCACCGAAAGGGCAAATAAACAGTTTCTCAGAAGAGTTGGACATTGCTGAACTGGCAGGACAGATGGGAGTTTGAGTTGCTGGTGTTTTCGATCTCGTCAATTTCCACGTCGTTCCCTGGGTCCTCAGTCCTAATGTCAATCTGCCAAAGGCTGCCCAGTTGCTTCCATCGTAGCCATTGTTTGAGGCTCAATGGATTTCCTCTCACTTTTCTTGAAACCTTTCGCTGGACAGCTGAGATTCTTTCTTAATCATCAGAGTGATAATTCTGGTCCCCTCCATTGCTATACGCATGATGTTGAAGTGAAGATTCTGGCTTGCACAAGCTCAAATGTCAAATGACTCAAGCATGAGTAATTATCAGTGACCAGCGGGCATGTGCGTGTGTGGGTCTGTGGTGCGTAGCGGGTGGACGGCGTTGTCCTTAAAGCCAGGATCTTTGGCTCTGATGAACTCGGGCTTGGAAGCCAGCTGCTAATATGCTATTTTAATATAAACACATATCTGAGTTTTCTAATATAGCAAAGCCAAAAGGGGGGGTAATAGGTTGGTGAGAATGGCCAGAGCTTGTAGGTTAATAATAATTGTTTCTTAATGTTTTGCAGCAGAAATAATTAAAGAGAAATAATCAAGCCAGAAGCACTCTTTCATCTGCAAAATGCAATATTTATTTTCACACACGTAATGACATTTTGCTGCATTTCAACGTGAAATTCATTTTTTTTTGTATTTGCATATTGAATACTATTAATTTTTGATATATATTTTAAGGTATGACAAAATATGTCTTGTGTGTCAAAAAAATGGGTAATTTGTGGATTTCGTTTTCACGGAGGATTTTTGGCCAATTTAAGTCAGGAGTACCATTTCATTGGATAATTTTGTCAGTGTGTATAGTGAGGTGTCAGTGTGTATAGTGACGGCTCAGTAGGCAGTGTTGTATCAGTGGGTAATGATATTTCAGTGTGTAGTGAGGTGTCAGTGTGTATAGTGACGGCTCAGTAGGTAGTGTTGTATCAGTGGGTAATGATATTTCAGTGTTTAGTGAGGTGTCAGTGTGTATAGTGACGGCTCAGTAGGTAGTGTTGTATCAGTGGGAAATGATATTTCAGTTTGTAGTGAGGTGTCAGTGTGTATAGTGACGGCTCAGTAGGCAGTGTTGTATCAGTGGGAAATGATATTTCAGTGTGT
>JAODKF010000044.1:12005159-12015363 GCA_026779585.1 Mormyrus proboscirostris
TGATGAGGGATGCAAGCAGGTTGTGGTCAGGTGATGTGGGATGTAATATTATTGCTTGGATTTTGAATGCAACAGAGATAGGAGCAGTATAAAGCTGTACTGTAGGGAGGGATGAATGAAACTGGATGTATGATGTTTCTGTGTGACTAGGGTCAATGGCGTGATAGTACATGGGGTTAACGGAGTGTGTGAGTGTTGAGCTGGGTGCTGAAAGGGAGAAGGTAAGACAATGTGATGACATAACATCTTGGCAACATGACAGGAAGAATTATCATTCAGCTGAACACTGATGTGCCTGGGGAACAGAGCATGCGTGCGAGAGAACATTAATTCTCAAGCATCTTGCCCCAAGATAATTCCATTGCTTCCCTTTCATGGCAGATTTTGACCTCGCATGAAGCCCTCAGGTCAGAGAGAAGCTCAGATGGTTACAGGCGAATCTGAGGGCTTGACCAAGGTGATGCCGATTGTGTTCGTACTTGAAACAGCTTCTCTCATTTCCTCCTAGGTCCGGGAGCTGAGCATCAAGATGAGTCACATAGTGCCTGGCCAAGCAGGGGACATCTGGGCTAAAGTGTACCACACCGGGTCAGACTGGAATACCAGGCCTGAACACTGGGTCATTACCAATGGGACTGGACTGGACTGAGATTCCCACTGTGTTCTAAATTTCCTTATTAAGCTTACAGGACCACCAGAATGGCTCAGCGTGAAACAGCTTTCGAATGGAGGATCGATAACAGCTAATGATGATAAATAATCCATCCATCCATCTTCTAGCCACTCTCCCAGGACAGGGTTGCAAGGCTGGGACACACTCTGGATGGGATGTCACTCTGAAACAGCACTGAACAATTTGGAATGCCAATTCACTTACCTGCATGTGTCTGGACTGTGACAGGAAGCCAGACTTGGCAGAGAGGACCTGTGTAACACTGGACAACAAACAGACTGCAATGGAGTCGAACACCATTACAGTGATTATTCCAAATTACCACAGTTTTGCTCAATGAAAATTCATCCTTAAATATCCTGTTTATTTTCTCCAAAAGTGCTGGTGAGGATGATTACATGCATCCTGAGGAGTGATGACAATTAATACTGATCCACAGAAGGCATTGGTGTAGCAGTTTTCACTAGCCAGGGTGTCTTCGGTAAATAACCTGCAGAATAAATGAATGTTAACAAGTTACATTAATATCAGGGCTACTCAGCTATTTTTTCCTGAGGTCCAAATTCTTTCAGCCACACAATGCTATTGTCTGTTGAGCGGTACATCGGTCCATTTCAGTACTGCAGAGCTATATAGATGGGTAATTTGTATTTACCAGCACTTAAACTACTTGTTTATAACAGTACTTGTAATAATGTTAGGCATAACTGGATAGTTTGTTCAAACCAGATGTTTGAATTGCTTTCAGTGCATGAGAAGTTAAAATGCTTTTGTGACCTCATTATACAAAATGCACACAAATGGGTACTGTGTCTAACAATAGTAGCACTGCAACAACAGCAGTGCATGCGAATTATAACAGTAATAATGAAGTCAAAATGCATATTTACTGCCAGAATTCCAGTTACGGCATAGAATGAGCTGCTGGCCTCAGCCTCCTTCAGCCTGTCCTCCCTCTCTCAGCCTATCCCCACTCAGACTGTGTCCATTCTGGTTTTCTTGTTCTGTATTGTCTTTGTTCAGTATTTTCCAGTGTGATCAGGTAACCTGCCTCCCCCTGCTGCCTGTTTAGCACTCGATCACATTCTGCTTTGTGCTTTTGTTTGCATGTCCCGCACTGCAGATTGTATTGTGAGATGTCTTTCACTGGACCCCCAGAATGATTTTGTGAATGCAGACCTTCCATCATCTATCTCCTTCTCCCATTTCTCTTTCCCCTCTATCTTAAAATCAACTAGCTATTTTGCCATGATATGAAACTAATACTGCCAATACATTATAATTAATGTACAAAAGTTTTTACAATAATAATATAGCAAGAAACTGGAAAGTGAACTTATAAGAATGAAATGAACACATTCACATTCTTTGTTTCTTTCTTTCTGTCTTTCCCAATCTCTCTATCTTCTGCCCCTTTCTCTCTATCCCTGTTTCTCCCTCTCTGCATGTCTCTGCCTGTCTTTGTCTCTCAGTCTCTGTCTCGTTCTCTCTGCCTGTCTATCTGTCTGCCTCACTCAGGTTGTCATTTGGCAGTAGCCAGTAAGGGTGAGAATCCTTGTTCTATGCTTTGTGTCTCACACCAGAAGATTAGAATATTTCTGCTCTTCATAAATCACCATGACAGGACTGGGCCCATATTACACCTAAAATAATTTACTGCTTGCTCTATTATCCCGTGTGCGTGTGCGTGTGTGTGTGTGCGTGCATGTGTATGTGGTTGTTTCAGAATCTGCTTTAGGGGTGAGCTAAGGGTCACCCAGCCCATCAGCAAGTGTTGATTTGTTGCTTGACCAAGTAAATGTAGTGAGTGTGTATAGGTATGTGTAAGTGTGAATATGGGGAATCTGCATATGTATGGGTGTATGTTTGTTTGTATGTATGTATGTATGTATGTGTGTACATTTGCATGTGTGTATGTATGTATGCATGCATGCATGTATGTACATACGCACGTGTATAGGTATGTATGTGTGTATATGTGTATGTATGCGTGCAGGTATGTATGTGTGTATGTATGTATGTGTACAGTATATACTGTATGTATGCATGTATGTGTCCTATGTGTTGCATCTGGGGCTCCAGGCTCCATCATGCTGCCAAGTCAGGACAGCTCATCACACACACCCAGTCATGTAATCATATCTTTATCCACTCATTCATTTCCATGGGAAAAATGCTAATGCTAACTATGACAACCTTAACCCCTACCCAGCTCTTACCATAACCATAAGTATCCAAACAAAATGCAAGAGTTTTTGCATTTTTAATTTTTTCATTGCAGTCACAGATTCTTATAAAATTGACCCGGAAACTGGCCCTCATGAGGTAAAAAAAACGGGTATTCATCATGTTGTGGGGACATTTGGTCAGGTATACGTGGACCACATACACACACACACACACATTTGCTTTTTCTGTAATGATTCTGCCGGGGCCCTTGCTTCCTGCCTTTCTGTAGTTTATTTCACAGCGTTATCAGTCTCCCATAACTTTGTTACCTCCTCACCCAGACCATCAGTCGCCATGAATAAAGGGACAATGACGGCCCCCGTCGAACAAATGCAAGATCGCGGCACAGAAGATCTCCCTGGAGGTCCAGAAGCCCGCCCTGCCCCCACGCTCGGTGCATCAAGGAAATGCCAGCGTGGAAAGTTCTGTGTCCTCCTCCTCCTTCTCTTTCTGAAGCACAGATGCCCTGTAGGTCCTTCAAAGGAGTGCGATCAAAGACAGCAGACTCACCCTTTACTGTTTTTTTAATGCTACCTCCAGAAAGTCGAAGTGGGATGTTTAGACCATCCCCGTATGGAGAGGCTTGTGTTCGGCTGGGACCCAGAGCCGTTGGCGGCACCTCGCCTCCGCCCCACGTCCACCCACATGCTCTTCGTGATGTCCGCCTGGGAGACCAGCAACACCTCCACCTCCAGCTCCACCCACTTCCCCGCTTGCCATGTCCAGACAGGGGGAGAAGGGCTGGCGAACACCCTGTCCCAACCGCAGAGCAGTCATCGCACATTCCGGAACCGCAGACGGAATCTCTTAAGAGTCTCCAGGGAAACGTTCGCATCACTCTCTGAATTTCTGCATCCCATTGGTCTTGGTCTAGCACAGAAGTCCTGCACATTTAGAAGCAGAGGCAGCACCCCTGAATCCATCCATCTCTCGCTCTCTTTCTGAAATGTCCGGATACACTTTAGCGAAACTAATTTGGAAAAATTATACCAACTAGGCTAATTGAGTTCAAATGCAAGGAATTGACTTGATCTGAAGATAATTAGATTGATTCGCATTTAACTCAATTGTATGGAAGACAGACAGAGAAAAAATTCAGCTGCGCTGTGTTCTACTCATGATTTGTTCATATAAATCGTTTGATTAACTGAGATCTGTATCTGCTTTAGCAAATAACCAGTGGTTAAGTTATGAAACAGACACTGTAAACATACACACAGTGCCTGATTTTACTCAGTGTCTCTCTATCACACACACCCACATAGCGCCTGTCTTTCTTTCTCTCTGCACACACACATACACACACACATACACGCGCGCGCGCGTTCACATGCACACTGTGTAATCATGCTACTTTCAAACTCCCAGCCTCCCTGATCTTCCGCCCACTTGAAGAGAACTTCAGGGTCCAGTGGTTTGCAGTGATGACTGAGGTTTGGCCAGAGGTGAGCTAATGTACGCATGTGAACGTAAAGAGTGTAAGCCAATCAGAAAGTGAACAGGGGATGATTATCGAGCTTCCTCCTTAACAAGTGTGAGGTCATGGCGAGTCATGGTCCAGTAGCCCGTGTGTTACAGTAAAGGTGGGGGGGGCCTGCTTGTTAGCTGACCCCACACAGTCCTTCCCGAACGCTGATGATGCGTTGATGAGGCCGAGCCGCACCCTGACTTTTCACCCTCACCCGCCGGTCGAAGGCGAGAAGAGCGAAATGCTAAATCGATGCACCCTGGCATCTTGTCAGTGGGAGGCCTCACCAAAATGCCGTAGCTGGATATCGGCACGGCAGGGAGCGAGAGAATCGCACCGCTGACGCACGCGCCTGGCGGCTTGTGCGGCGCACGTGTGACACGTGAGGCCACGCTGACGCCCCGCGCTGACAGCGAGGGTGAGTTGGAAGAGGCCTTTTGGGGCTGATCACCTAGAGGAGGGGGCAACTGACTGTAATGCCATTCAGACCCGCTCCCGCCCCACCTCTCACACACACACACCAATAGAGTCACACAGAGCGACCCAGCCAGGAGATACAGGCCCCCATGCCCGGCTGGGAGAGAGGGGTTTGGGGGGGGGGGCTGGCACATCACAGGTACCAGCCGGGTGAGAGGATTGGCCTGTGGGAGAACCGACACTTATACCATCATTACTCACAGCGCTCATTTGGCAGAACAGCGGGACGGAGCGGCTGTGCATGTGTGTGTGTGTGTGTGTGTGTGTGTGTTTGTGTGTGTCTCTGTGTGTGGATCATGTTTATGTTGCCAAATGTCCCCCACAATGTGATAAAAACCTGTTATTTTGACATTGTTGGGACCACAATGAAAAATGGTCCCCAGAAAGATCTGTGAATTCAAATACTTCATGCTTGGTTAGTGCATGGTTAAGGTTAGGGCTGGGTGGGGCTTAAGGTCGTCATGTTGGGATTTGAAATGTCTCTCATAGAAATGAATGGAGAGTCCCCACAAAGATATAATTACAAACCTCTGTGTGTATGTGCATGCGTGCGTGTGTGAGTGTATGTGTCAGTGTGAGCCTCTGCTGTGAGGAGCACTGGAGGAGGAAGAGGCTCACAGAGACAGAGGATGAAGCATCTCTCTCCTTCCCCCTTTTCTGCTCCTCTTCCCCTATTATACAGAGACTGCAGATGCATAAATAGCCCTGTCTGATGGTAACAATGGCAATGTCCCCAGGGTGGTTTTTATAAACTGCCGCTGATTGGCTTTGCTGCGCTGTTACCTGTGCAGCATTGCAGCGTCACTGTGTGTGACTGTGTGTGACTGTGTGTGTATGTGTGTGTGTGGGCTTGCCTGCGTCTGACAGTGTGTTTGTATAGGTGCGTATTTCACAAAGAGTGTCTGAGTCTGTAATTTGAGTTTTGCAATGTGTGTTCAAGTGGAGTGTGTGTCTCTGTGTCTTTATTTCTATTGTGACGTATCAGTGGCCTTGCTCACTTTTTCTGATCCTCAACCATTTACTCACCTGATGGAGTGCATGAACGTCTTACACTGTGTATGTCTGGGGGGGGGGGGGGTTAGTGGGTGGGTGTGTGGAATTAGCTGTTTGTCAGTTAAAATGAAAAACGGGAAAGTGTGAACGATTCAGTCACCAGAGACAGTATCAGCTGTTTGGAGCCAGCTTCTCCCAAAACACCACAAAACCCCGAAAGCAATTTAGTTCAGGGGTTTTATGGGGAGAGTAAATATGCACGGAATGGAAAAGGGCTGGCGGACAAACAAGGCAGAAGAGAAGAGCCAGATTCAGCAGAACAGAAACGAAGGCATGGGAGAACAGCAGCAGAGCAGGAAGATGTCAGAAGAATGGGGAAGAGTGCTGGGTCGTCAAGTCCAGCCTGCTGCTCGGGGCGCCCCCTGCTGGCCTCTTTACTGTCACAGGACCAGCAGAAACTATGGTGACAATTCTCCTTGGCCTGGGGTTTCATATCCTTGTCAGACACTTGAAGCAGGTACCGTGTTAAATGATCCACAACTGTACGGGGTTCAGCTTTACAACATGGAGGCGATGAAATCAGACTTGAGTGAAGGTGTCCAGAAAGACCTTAACCTGCGAGAATTGACATTGTGAATGAAAGCGTTCAGTAAGACATTAACCAGCAAGAATTGACATCAGATATGAATGAAGGCCTTCGGTAACATATTAAACAGCATGTATTGACACCAGATGTGAATGAAGGCATCCAGTAACATTAAACAGCAAGCAATGACATCAGATGTGAGTGAATGTGTCCAAATAAGACAATGAACAGGAAGCAACGATATCAAATGTGACATCCAGTAGCATATTAAACAGCAAGCAATGACATCAGATGTAAATGGCATCCAATAACACGTTAAACAGCAAGCAATGACATTAGACATGAGTTAATGTGTCCGATCAGAGTTTAAAGAACAAGCAATGACATCAGACGTGAGTGAATATGTCCAGCAAGACACTAAACAGCAGGCAATGACATCAGACGAGAGTGAAAATGTCCAGTAAGATATTAAACAGCAGGCAATGACATCAAACATGAGTGAAGGTTTCCAATAAGACATTCCATTGTAAAATAAAATGTTCTCCCCCATCATCTGAGAGAAGACACTGTACCCGCAGTGACCATCAGCTAAGTGGCTGTTAGCCAGCCAGATCCTGCTGCACACATGCTTTCCCTGTCGGTCTCAACGACACCGAACAGATAACGAATAACGGCTGATAAGCGATGGTATCCTAGGGAGTAAAACAAGAAGGAAAAGCTGCACCGAGCTGGAGGGGGTCTGCCAGAATGTTCCGCAGATCCAGGAGGTACATCGCTGCAGCGCGTAGAGAATAGTCTGAGCTGAATATAAGGCGTCTGCGTGAAGTCATTCGGAAAGTTGTACAGAGGAGTAGAAAGAGAGGGAAAGATAGAGAAGACACATGAATATGGATCAACTTTACTTTCCCTTCAAAAATTCAATTTCCATTTTTAACATTCTCGTTTAAGTTAACATGGTTCATAACTTTGAAAGGGATCCTAATTACTGCTCAAAGCGCCACCCACGACACCTGAGCATTCAAACACTCTCATACCCACACAAACAGCTCTATCAAACAGGCACGATAAGACTGAACTGGGGAAATAAATGCACAAAAAACATCCATGCAAAACACGCACTTAAAATACCTGTGCTGCAGTTATGTCACACAAATCACATAAATATTACTAAGAATTTGCAATCAGAACATTTCACTTAGTTATCTTAATTACGCTTCAATGCCAAGACGCATAATGGACATCTGTCACATAGGACAACATAGGCCCAATTACCATATGTATTTCAATCGAATGCATGTTGAAGACATGGCAACCAAGTTCAGAAATCACGGATCTATGAAGCTGGTGCAGAAATGAAAGCATTAGCTGACAGCCTTTGGGGAGCCTCTGTGCATCTGGCCATGTGATCCTGCCTGTTTTGGTCTCCTGATGTCTCCCCTCTTCTTTGTAGAGGCTATTAATTGGCTGGATTTTGTCGCCTAGGTTACATGGACGTTCCAGAACGCAAAAGGGCTCTTAAAACAAAGGCACGCAATTATGAAATCCACTTGTCAACAGACTGTGCTTGGAATAAACGTCATTTTGTCCCCCACCCCAATCTCAGCTCTCTCATCCCATTCGCATCCAGACTCCTGCTTTTGTCGCAAAACTATTGGTGAACAAACAGAACATTTGTGGATCAATACAATTTACCAAGAATTCAAAAGAAAAAAAAACAATCCAAAGCTTACCTTTCTTCTTCCTGAAAAAACACATCCTCCACGGAAAGATTTTTTTTTTTAAATAATCATTGTTATTTTCCTCTCTCTGACTATTGTGGGCGGGAACAAATCAAGCTGTTGTCTCAAAAGCTTCCCTGCCTTTTAAACGTGTTTTTGTTTCCATCACTACGTGGCCATTAAGACTGATTGTCTTTCTGCCTGCCCAGGCACTTTCAGAGATAAAACAGGTTCCTAATAGGGGGGTGTCATCGCTAGGTGACAGTGCCCCCCCCCCTCCCCAGGTTGCCTTGGATACACAGCTCCACCCATGGGGCTCACCTGGTCGCTTTTATGGAAAGCTGTGTTATGGCTGATGCCATACCTCGTTAATGCAACTCAATCTCAGGGGTGTGTGACCCTCACCAGGTTTATGCTGGGGTCCAAACTGCCCTCCTGTTCCTCTAGCTTAAGTGTGTTAACCACTACCCTCAAGGTCAAAACTGGATGCCGGGATTTCAGACAATGCCTTTTAGAACATGATTAGTACATGAGTAATGAAGAGCATCATTCAATTAACTATTTTGATAAAACAATTAGGCACTGATGCTGTACAAATTACATAAGCTATGGCACTAGAAGATACAGATGCCACTGATACAGCTCTGATGCAGACCCCACTGGACTAGTACTCCGGACTAAAGCTGCGTGAATTGAATACAGAACCTGTTATTGAGGTCTTAATATGAACAGAGTGGACAAGCAGCTCACCCTTGCTCTACATTACCATACTCTCCTTCTTGGCAGGGTTGCCCCATTCACTCCAAAACTAGGCAACGTAATTCTCAATGAATTAATTCAACTCAAGTCCTACAAATCTCAAGGGCGGAGTTACTTGTTGTAGCATTTGATTATTGTGTCCATCTTAAACTGCATGACTAATAAGATCAAAATGTTAACCTGTAACTGGCCAATAAGAAATATCACAGCACTAATTTGCATGTGACCACTGAGAGTGATCAGAACACGGAACTGTGACTGACCCAGAAGAAGAATCGCAGCACTGATCTGTACGTGGCCAAATTGGTGTCTCAAAATAGGGTCATGTCTCCACCTGCTGTTGGTCCATGGTACTGCAACGGCAGAGGTCAAAACTCATCTGACAGCCAATTAGGGTGCCAGTATGGGCATAAAGTGAAACTGGCATGTAGAATCACGTTATAAAATTACTGGTTTGACCACCCCTCCCGACAAAATCAACCAGGATTCCATCCCCAATCGGACAAGTCCAAAGAGCAGGATCAATGCCACCTGAAATTAATTTCTGGCTATGGACCTGAAACCACCCATTTAATTTTAGGGGTCAGGTGGCATAAAACAAGTTGGAATAATCAATTCATTGTCTCAGTGCTAAATATAGCCATCCATACATCTCCCATAAGTGTTTATCTCATGACAGCCTGGAACCTATGTCAGGAGGTGCAGGGCACAACGCGAAGGACACTCTGGACAGCATGTGTGTCCTTCACAGAGATATTTATTACACATAGTGAGCTATTTAAGTTGTACCATGCCAATAATGTACAGTATATTGTAAAAGAGCCGTCTATACCGTTCACATGCAAAACCTTCTTAAACGTGAGGCGACTGGCATGTCCGTGGTCGTGGCAGACTATTCTGGGGTTTCCGATATACTTACACCCCTCCCCATACACACACGCACAATGAAAATGATTATCGGAATATTTTTTTTTTCATTTTACTTGTATTACACTGTGGGTGTTCGGGTTTCCATGGCAACCCCGTTTACTCGAATACCAACGCAGAAATTATTCCGGTTTGCGCGCAGGTCTGCGTGCGGCCAATATCAATTCGCTGTTCCTCCTTCTCCATAATCTCACCTCCTCGTTTTCTTCTCCCTGATGCCAAAATTGAACTTGAGGGGAGGGGGTTTTAGAGAGGAAGTTGGGGAGGGATGGGCAGCTGTTATTTTGAGTAAGTCTCATGTTATATTTATTTATAGCCAATAAAACTGTTTTTTTTCCAAGGGTACGGGGGGGGGGGGGGTGGTGGAGGAAGAA
>JAODKF010000044.1:12018357-12054155 GCA_026779585.1 Mormyrus proboscirostris
TTCTCCCCAAGCGAGCTTGATGGGCCGAATGGCCTCCTCTCGTTTGTATATTTCTTATGTTCTTATGTTCTTATGTATAATATACAGTTAGGTCCATAAATATGTGCACATTGATAAGGTTATTGCTATTTTAGTTTTTACCAAAATATTGAAACTATTGTATATAAGAAATGTGGGCTTGCAGTGCAGACGGTCAGCTTTAAATCGAGGGTATTTGCATCCAAATTCAGTGAATGGTTTAGGAATTACAGCATTTTTTAACGGAGAAAAAGTAATTGGACAAATGATTGACAAGCTGTTTCATGGCTAAGTGTAGGCTGTTCTTTCATGATTTTATTAACAATTATGTAGGAAAAATGTCTGGAGTTTATCCCAAGTGTTGAATTTGCTTTTGGAAGCTGTTACTGTGAACATGAGGGCCGACGAGCTGCGTGCAAGTGAAGCAGCCAATCATTAAGCTGAGAAAAAAATAAACCCATCAGAAAGGTGGCAAATCAACAATCTGAGATAATCTTAAAAAGAAGGAATGCACTGGTGCCTCAGCAACATTAACAGGCCAGGACAACAAGTATTGTAATCAACAATATAATGTCTTATGATTGTCAATAGAAGATGATGTAATGCTTTATTAATTCTTATAGCAGCCATTATAATGCATTATGAAGGTATCTATAGTGCATTATAGATGGGAGCTTCATTGGAGCCTATGAAGTATTATAATCAACATTATAATGCCTTATGACTGTCAGTAAAAGATGCTGCAATGCTTTATTAATTCTTATATTATATTTTATTATATCTAATAATGCATTATTGATGGTTTGTAATGCAGGTATATTACATTAGAGATGAGACCTTCAAGTATTTGTCCCTTGTTGTATTTTTGCCCTAAATACAGTAGCACCGAATGGAATTTATGAAGACTTTGCCCTTCACCCTGATGTTTGTGATGTCACATGGTATAGCTATTATCGATTACTTGTGTTATGCTTCATATATTATGATTGTGTAAAACCATTTATTTGGGGTTTGGTCTGGTGATGCCCTGTTTGACACTTGTGTTATCATTGGTTGTCCTGTAGGGATGTGCCTTTTTTTAATTGGAAGTGTACATTGTTAGTAGCACACTGAAGAACGCATCACGCAGAAACACATATGTATGGAGATGCCAAGCAATAAAATCGTATTATCTTGTTTTGTTGCTTGATTTACTCTTGTTTGCAGTCCGGCACTCTGGTAAGGTGTCATTCATATCAATAAGATTGAAGCCCGTGTTTCAGAACTTTGGTTACCATGCATAAAAATGTCTGTAATGTCTAATTAGCTAAATATGGTATTTTTGTTACACCCCTTAGGTTAAACCGAAAAGTGTACAGTCACATCTTGATCCCATCAGTTCAAACCCATTGTGGTGGAGTACAAAATAGTAAAAATTGTGCCACAGTATGGACCTAACCGTGGATCATTCTGTCATTTATAGCCCTGCAGCAGGACTGGATGGCATACTATTGATTTCATGGTCTTCAAGAAGGTATCAGATATGTAAGAATGGACCATACTTTCTTTAAATGTATCATTACTTGTCTTTTCTTATATGAGATTATAGAGGTGTGGATACAATTATATATTATTATTATTATTATTATTATTATTATTATTATTATTATGTTGATCGTTGATTATGTATTATGTTAACCTATATGTATTATTATGTTAACCTATTAAGTAGGGCCAGCATTCAGAACAGCTTCAGTTCTTCATGGAATGTTGACACCACAGTCCTGAACTGTATGTACTGGCATATTTAATCATTCTTCCAGACAAACCACCGGTTCACTGATGGATAAAGGAGGTGGAAAAGTCCTTCCCACACTGTACTCCAAAACTTCCCATAAAGGCTTACTGATGTTTAGATCTGATGGCTGGGGATGTCAGGGAAGGCATTTGACTGTCCTGATGTTCATGAAACCACTGTTTATTCATATAGCAGCCTCTATGCGGGCATTACCATTTCAGCAGATGGGAACATTGTAAGCGAACAGTGTTTGCACTGTAAGACAGGCACAATCTTCTAAAATGGCCTTCTACTCATTGGCCATTAAACACTCATGCCGAGAGACTGCCGTCTAATGACTGCCATTAGATGACTGCAAATATGATTAAAAACTCCACACCATGTTTCACAGTGTAGACCCATCTGGACGTAGGAAAAGTGATGAAAGATGACTTATCAAGCCATATCGCTTTTTTTATTGTGCAGTAATCCTTGTTTTCTGCTCTGTAATTCTAGCTATGCCTTTTTCTGTATTAACCTTGGATATAAGTTGCTTCCAAACACAAAATAAATACACTAATTATCCAAAACAATAAAGCCACTAACAGGTGACGTGAGTAACAGTGATTGACCAAATTGTGATAGCTATATGGGTCAGAGCATCTGGCAAATGGGGAGGTAGCGTGTGGCTCAGTGGGCTAAGCCTGTGTGCCTGTAATCACAAGGTTGCCAGTTCAAACCTACAGGTAGCTGCCCTTTGCAGACAGCTTGCTCTACAAAGAGCAAGTGGAGGGAGGCATAGAAAAGAATTTTACAATAGAGGGTAGATTATTATTATTATTATTATTATTAAAATGGCTGGTCTTGTGGGGTGTTTCCAGTATGTGGTCCAAGCAGGGGCGCCGCTAGCAATTTTGGGCCCTATGACAAAATATGAGGTCGGGCCCCCCTACCACACCCATTCCGCTCAAAACATACAGATCTCTGGGGGCCCCTAAAGGGCGTGGGCCCTTAGAATTGTCCCAACTTTCCCCCACTTAGCGGCGCCCCTGGGTCCAAGGAAGGCCAACACTGAACCAATGTCATGGGTGCCCAAGGCTCATTGATGTATGTGTGTCCAATCCCACAGGGCCGTTACTTTAGCACAAAATGCTGAAAGAGTTAATGCTGGTTATCATAGAAAGGTGTCAGAACACACAGTGCATCACTGCTTGCTGCCTATCCGACTGTGTGGCCGCAGACCAGTCAGGGTGCCTATGCTGGCCCCTGTCCACTGCTGAAACCACCTACAATGTGCATGTGAGCTTCAGAACTGGACCACAGAGCAGTGGAAGAAGATGGCCTGGCTGATGAGTCACATTTTCTGTTACATCATGTGGACAGCAGGGTGCATGTGCATTGTTTACCCAGGAGAAGAGATGGAACCAGGAGGCACTATGGGAAGGAGGAAAGCTAGCGAAGACAGTGCGAAGCTCTGGGCAATGTTCTGTTGGAAAATCTTGGGCCTGGGGATTCATGTGAATGTTACATTGACACGTACCACCTACATCAACATTATGTGCAGACCAAGTACGTCCCTCTCGGCAACGGCATTCTCTGATGGCAGTGGCCTTTTACAGCAGGATAATGCACCCTGCCACACTGCAAAAAATGTTTAAAGATGGTCTGAGGAACATGAAAAAGACTTCAAGTTGTTGACTAGGCCTTCAAATTCCCCAGGTCTCAATCCTATCCAGCATCTGAGGGATGTGCTGGACCAACAAATTCAATTCATTTAGGCCCCACTTTGCAACTTACAGGACTTAAAGTATCTGCTGCTGACGTTTTGATGCCAGATACCACAGGACATCTTCAGATGTCTTGTAGAGTCCATTCCTCGAAAGGTCAGAGTGGTTTTGAAACCACCACGGGGATTTACACAATTTTAGGCAAGCAGTTTTAATGTTATGGTTGAACAATGTACAATAAATTTTGGACATGTGAACCTTACAATCAGAGATGGGGACTCAAATTTGCGACTCAAACTTCAGTCACACTCGAGTCGCTCTTAAATTGACTTCCATCTCAACTTGCAACTTGTCATTTTTTGACTCTGACTCCACTCTGACTCATTAATGGAAACTTGTGAACAATTAGAATCTTTAAGGTTCATTTGAAATTTCTATACAGGCAAAGAATTGAGTGTACAACTCCCCCCAAACCATAAAGGTGTCAAACACATCACGATGTGCAGCTGTGCACAGAACTGGAGCCGGAGAAGCGAGACATCAGGCAGTATCAACAAACAGCAGGCTGTTTCTGTTTCGCCACTAGTACAAACTGTGGTTCCGATCTGACAAAGCAGAGGATATTCTGAGGGTTATTCAAAGTTTGATTTTATGTTAGAAGGCACTGCTTAGAAACAGTCATTGCTTAATCTGTATGGTAAATTATATATACATAGTATTGTTATGCAATAACACAGATCAGCATACATTGCCACCAATCTGGTAATTTAACAGATATGTCCCAAAAATACCTTTTCATTTCTGACATACCATTACAAGTTAACTTGTACTTTCTTACAACTTAGAAAGTGCCAGCACCTTTGCGCTGTGCCCCGCCTACAGTGTGTTGTGTTATGTCTTGT
The DNA here is from genome assembly GCA_026779585.1 of Mormyrus proboscirostris. NCBI lineage: Eukaryota > Metazoa > Chordata > Actinopteri > Osteoglossiformes > Mormyridae > Mormyrus > Mormyrus proboscirostris. The sequence continues at coordinate 12,022,761 of JAODKF010000044.1, forward strand.
TCAGAGTTCCGTCACGCATTCAAATTTAAAGGTTATTAATAAAGTAAAAACATCACGGCAGCAAATAATTTGATTGAACAGTAATACCATTGACCGCTCTCCTGTGACTTAAAGAGCAGCACGACTGCACACATTAATTTAACTTTTTAACATGGAGTTTGCAGTGTTACTTGTATAATCATTTATTTAATTGCACACACACACGAGCTGAGACAAATCGATTTTATCCATTAACTGAATCTTTTTGTTTTAGAATGATGTGCAAAAATGAAAAATGCAATTTACTGTAAACATGCATTTACTTTAGCAGGCCAACTAATGGAGTCTCGGTTATTCTCATTCATTAGCCAATCACATCATTCTAACATAGTTGAGGGCGGAGTCTGGCCTGGTTTTGTCTGGCTCCAGAGTAGGGCCCATCTGACCTGTTTTCAGTACTGCAGTTTTCCAAATTTCCTGCAAGGGATGTCATCATCATAATGTCATTTTTGAGAAAGTATTAGTTTTAAAATCTATGTTAGAAAAATTCTTAGGTTCTTGCAAAATTTTATTGATTCTAAGTCATTTGAAATAGTGATTACTTTGAAAATGCATACAAGCCTCAGGAACTATGAGACATGCAGTTTTTTAACTGTTCAAGGGGTGATTCTCATTTAGTTGCATCAGTTATTGAATTATTGATAAATAGTAATGTCAAATTGTATCCATGATGGAGACTTGAAACTTGACTCAGAAACTTGAGACTTTACTCAGACTCTTGGAATTATTGGAGTGCTGGGTCATTTCTGCAATTTTTCATGCTTTAGTTTGAGCTGTTTAGCAACTATCTTGCTGAGTGAATCCCTGTGGGTGAGTTTATCTTTTCCGACACAGTCTACCCATGTTCCGTGTATGGCTTCACGATTTTTGAGACTGTTCCCCTTCACACAAAAAATTATTTAGCAGCTTTTGTGACCGATACTCCTGTAATTTGGGCACTGACACTTTGAAACAATGTTAGTTGCCTCATATTGTTTTGAAAAATGGTGAATGTCAAACCTGTTGTACAGGTGAAAAATACTGCTAATTGGCATTCAACGAAGTATGACTCATCTTTGCAGATGCAATTCGTAATTGAGACCTAGCCAATTCAAAAATTAACTTATTGTTTCATCTTCTGTTTTCATTATTACATTCTGTTATTTTTACATATGTTTGGGTTATATGTACTATATATAAGTTTTGTATGAGAATATGGGGGGGTTTGCATTTTCCCACAGTTGTGTAATAGTTGTTTTTCCTGTGAAATGTCAGTTAAGATGACAGGTTTTGTGCTTTTCGTGTCAGAGTGGTACACAGCGATGCACGGTGCGGTGACTGTGAACCTAAAGTATTTTTTAAACACAGTGGATTCAAGCTGTATTTGGCCTTTCCTGGTGTGCTTCTCATGTAAATAAATTGTCAAGATTGCCTTGAGCAGGGCTGGAGCGTGACTGTATTACAATGGTGATAAAACAAATAAGATGCTAAAAGAGAAATAAACTGAGGTGCTCTGTGAGGCTCTGCCATGTGCTCACCGCATGTGCTTCCGCGTATTTTACATTTCTGAGTGATTTTGCCCTGCATTGTGGAGGCGCAAAAGAATGTGGAGATCTGATGGATCGTTAGAACAAACAATTATACTGCTAACTGTGATGAGCAGCACCTCTTCGGCGGGTGGGGTCCAAGCCTGGAATAAGGCCTGCCAAGGAGCACAATGATGGCGCTATTGCAGACCTACCTTCTGTATATGGCCTGCCTACGGAGCACACACTGGTGCTATGGAAGACTGACATTCTGCTTAGGGCTTGCTAAGGAGCACAATGCAGGCGATACAGCAGACCTACCTTTTCCATAAGGCCTGCCAAGGAGGACAGCGCTGGTACTATAGCAGACCTACCTTTTCCATAAGGCCAGCCAAAGAGGACAGCGCTGGTACTGTACTATAGCAGACCTACCTTTTCCATAAGGCCTGCCAAGGAGGACAGCGCTGGTACTATAGCTAACCTACCTTCTGCATAAGGCCTGCCAAGGAGCACAATGCTGGTGCTAGAGCAGACCTACTTTCTGCATATTGTCTGCCAATGGAGCAGAACATTGGTGTTATAGCAGACCTATCAGATTTTTAACACTCAATTTTTGTCTCTATAAGTTCAGTATTTGAAAATTCCTTTTAGTAATAAGACTTTTTAAAATGGTTTGAGAAACGCTACAATAAATATGCACATGAGTACAAAAAATTTAATGTATATTTGTTTTTTTAGTCCATATTGTACATGTCACCTGATTTCACCCATCCCTTATCGTCTTCAGTGTTTGAACCTCTTTCATTGTGACGTAATCAAATGTGTCAATAGTGTCAGGAGCAGCATAGACCTTCCTGATGGTTCCATGGCTGTTGCTGAGTTCCAGACACCTCTGGACTCACAAATGTGCTACCTCCTACCTGAAAAGTACTATGGAATAGCTTTCAGAGTCGGAGTTCTGGCGGGGAAACTCAGGCCAGTGTCACATACCTTGACTTCGCCAAGTGTCATTGACAATGATAAATAATAATGGTCATAAAATGATTTTCTCTGCCTTACACTGAAATAAAAACATTATAAATAAAGCAGAATTGATATATGAAGACTGATTTCACCATAAATCGTAGATATTGCTACGTATTTAGCTACAGCAAGGCTGGCCACTTCTTGACCCCAGAAAGGCAGACAATATGTAGCAGCTAAGAAATGAAGGACGATGAAATTTACCTGGGGGGAAGGGGGGGCTTCTGCAACAATAATGTGCCGCAGATCACACTGCACAGATCACACTGCAACTTTTTTGGAATGGGCATTTTCATATGCACACAGTTTTATGAGTAAACAATACAAAGCATTGTTATTAATATTACACTTTTAATCTTGCACACCACACAGTAATCATCCGCATTCTCTATAAACAGAGGGATTCATACAGTTTTAAACAGGGCAAGGCAACTTCTCTCATTCGACATGAATAAATAAATCATGGTACGCTACAAATATTTCATTTGTGAGTAAGCAAATAAATACACTGTATCATGTACCAATGTATGACAATATATTTTTGATACCACCTACCATTACACTGAAGCACATCATAAGCTATTTCAATGCATGCATCAGTTATAGCTTTAGGTGATATCTGGACATTGCTGACATTTCCTACACCTAGAACCAAGTATACCTAGAACATTAGAACAAAGATGTTTACTATCCTGTCGGCACCACGACACCACAGCTGCCGCAATCCTGCTGCTGGTTCTGCTGCATTGTCTGTTTTGTCTTTATCTGTTCCCTGCCTGCTCTTTGCATTGTGTCATCCTCAAGAAACTCCTAATTATCATTCATAAAACAATGAAAAGAAGGATCCTGGCAGTGATATAACTTTTGGAAAATTCTCTTCAAGGTAAAAAGCTGCACATTTTGCATCGCACAATTGCAAAAGCCTTCAGCTTAAAAGCTTTATAGAATTCTTCACTCACAGGCACCTTCATCTGACATTGGGTCAATAAGTTTGCTTGCAATCTAACAAATATTCAGTGCCATCACACATTATTCTTCAGTCACACCATCTCATTGATATTTATGTTTTACATGGTTTTATCCAAAGTTACCATGAACTCATTGAGGTCAACTGAAATCCATGCACACAATAGACACAAATAACAAGCCATTGATGTGATTTAAATGCTGTATTTTAAAGCAATCAAAGAATGGTACCTGAACATATGGCTAGTGTTGTTCTTCACACTACACAAGGTTAGGTAAGTGTTTCTTTAGGGACCTCTCTTTGCGCACAGTTCATTGTCATATTTATAGTCAGGGGCCCTTAGAATCATCCTAACTGCCGCCCCCCCACTTGTATTGTGCCCTTGGTCCCCATTGGTATATTTTGCCAAATGAGGGATTTCCCCTCCATGCATTTCACCAGTGGGGGATCTCTCATTCTACCCATTGCGGTTAGGGTTATCATGTAGTATTTCTCTTTTGAAAATTTATAAACATATTCTGGAAATCATATCCTGGCCCTTTAACCGGTGTCTCACAACCCCCACTTTATGAACTCCCGTACTAATATGTAACTGCATGCTGTAGCATTAAGGTTTCCCATCTCCACACTTAAGATGCTGGCCAGATCCAAGAGATCCTTACTTTTGGCAATATAGTGCATTTGGCATCCAGTGACTAACAGGTCAAAAGGGCCAACAGGCCAACATGAACCCGACAGTCTGAACCAGCCAAAGTCCCTTCAAGCAATCAGATGTAGGGGAGGGCAAACAAATGACCAGCAAGTCAAATTTACAAGCAAAGACAGCAATGACAGCCTCGTTTCTGAGTGCTTTCTTTGTATTTGGTGAGGGACCTTTGTGGAGGCTTCAAGATTGGGTGCCACTTTCCTATTTGTACTCTATAAGGGTTTTCTTATGGCGCTTTTCCACTGGCATACAGGATCCAAGTCGTACCGCAAAGAGAGACTAGTTATAACAGGATTCCAACTCACTTTGATTTTCTTTTGCAGGAGGGTCGGCTCGGTAATCAGCTCGCGTTCTTTACCTCCTGCTTTTGGGACTCTTTTCCACAGTCAAAGGGTGGGGGTTGTATGACGTTGTAGTGGTGTTATGTTTTGTAGGGATCTTGACTGATTTTTTTTTCTGTGACCTAGACTGGGGACTGGAGTGTAATCAGATAGGCTCCACCTGTATGGTTTGGTGTGATCCACATTGTATTTGTTTTTTAAAGTAGCTCCTCTGAATGCTGCAAGGTCCAGGGACATCAGCCTAAAATCCTCTATTTCCTTCTTCACGTTGAACAGAAGCACCTCATCCACAATGTAAACTGTGTTGTTGCATTTCTTTTCTGTTTATTTATGCCTGTTTTGTTTTTCCTGAGACTGTTTTGTGCTGCTCTTTTTCTTTTTCTTTTTTTTTTGCAGTCTCCATTGCCCTTTTTTCTTGCATAATTTGGGTGAGTTTTTTTGATGTTATTTACATACATATTTAAGCACAAAGCAGGACCCGCCACTGTTCTTATCTGATCGCCCACCTTGGTGAACTCTCATGCTTCAGTGGGTCCAGAGACACAGTCTGCCTGCTGGGCAAGTAAAAATTTTTAGGTGGGTGTGTGTGTGGGGGAGGGGGGAGTTACAAAATTTATTTAGGCCCTGCAAAGTTTTTGAACCCATTTGAAAATTTGTTTTCTGAAATGTATTCCTGTATACCTTGTAATTTAATATTTTAAATATAATGCATATATATATTTCACTTGATTATTGATTGACGCCTAATCAGGAGAGCTTTTGAATACTAAGATGCAGTTAAAAGATAAATAAAATGAAGGGGTCAATTAGTGCCAATTGCTGTAACTTTTTAAAGTTTTGTACTAAAAATGCAAAACCTGACACATGTACAGAGTGCATGACAGAGAACATTTTGTTACATGCTTAGATGTGATGGACTTTCTGAGATATTACATCAAACATGTAAAATATGACAAAAATGGAAAACTGGATTCCTACTTTACTGCTTTTCTAACACATTAGCTTGTCTGCAATTTAATTTGTCAAGTGACTGATCAGCCTTGTTATATTTGTTTCCTAATAGGCCTTTAATTTGGGAAAGTCCTTAATTTGGGAATACACCTTTATATTTGTTTTTAAATTTATAACATATTCATAGAACACTGAGTGCACATCATTTGGAACTCATAGAACATTGTGTGCACCTTCATAATGCATTCATAGAGCATTCAGTACACCTGCATAATGCATTTATAATGAATTCATATAACATTAAGTGCACATTCATTATGCATTCATAGAGCATTCAGTACACCTGCATAATGCATTTATAATGAATTCATATAACATTAAGTGCACATTCATTATGCATTCATAGACCATTCTATTATGGCGTGGCATGGTACAGTCAAGGAAAGGAGGTGATGATCCACTTATGGCTGCAAGACAAAGGGGTTTATTAAAGAAACTAAAAGTAACAAACACTGGGAAACTCACAAAATAACAGGGCACGTGGGGTCAAAAGCAAATGGGGAAACAAGAACAACTACAAAAACATAAAAAAGGTCACAAGGGGGAAAGAGCAGAACATGAACATGAGCAATAATGGCGCTGCTGCTGCACAGAGTAACTTGCACAGAGTAACTTGCACAGAGTAACTTGCACAGAGTAACTTGCACAGAGTAACTTGCACAGAGTAACTTGCACAGAGTAACTTGCACAATGACTGACCCACAACTAGAGCAAAGGCAGGCCCTTAAATACACTGATATCAATGACTAATAAGTGGCAGGTGTGGCTTCACAGAACTAGGGGCAACGAGGAGCAGATGAAGACAATCAAATTAACTGATCAATAAAGGCATGGGGCAACAAGGCACAGGTGTTGTAGTACAAGTAACAGGCACTGAGCAGTCAATTAACAGATAGGGGAAAAGGGTCCAAACATGGGAAACAAAACTAGGACAACCGAATGAACAGGAACCAAGGAGCAAGAAACTGTAACTGAAATACCTATACAAACATTAAACCAGGAGAACAAGAAAAAAACACAACGAAGTTAGTGTTTCAACGATTAGTTGAAATTAGCCTCTGGCCAGCCTCGAACCCACAACCACAAAAGGGAACCACTCAGCAGTGCTGGGAGGAAACACACTAGGGCTGAAGGGGATACAAGATACATAGAGGAGGGAACAGGATGGCCAGCAACACCAATGGGAAGAAGACACATAGGACAAGACCAGATGGGCACCGGTCCTGGAACATTCAGTGCACCTTCATAATGCATTTATAATGCATTCATATAACGTTAAGTTCACCTGCCTAATGCATTTATAATGCAGTCATAGCCCATCAATGCACATTCGTTATGCATTCATAGCACACTGATTAGCAGCTTCCTGTAGGCAGTGTGACACGAGACCAAAGGTGAAGTAGATCAGGGGAAGTTAAAGCATTGCTGCCAACCAGAGGAGCTCCAGCTGAAGCTTCACATCCTTCGCAGGCTCTTCAATGATATTTTTAAAATAAAATTTACAAATCATTGTGAGACTCGCATCAGTGAAACATTAAAATTCATTTACAGCCGCATTAAAATACTGTTATTTCTTAAAATGTATTCTATTTTTATCCATCTTCCGACTGCTTATACAATTTAATGGGACTCTGAAGCAGGGGCTTTTCAGGACAAGATACCAGTCCGTCACCAGGCACACGCAGCACAGGCAACTTAGAGACGCCCGATCTCATCACTGCATGTCACTGGGCTGCAGAGGAATAGGTATGGAGAGGAATCTCAAGCACCTTCAATATATACACAACAGTAGTGCCATTTAAATCCCTAACTGAAGATGAGAGTCAATAACTCAAAGCTACTGAGCCAACATCCATATATAATTCAGTTCAATTTATTTTTAATAGTGCCTTTCACAGCAGATTTGCAAAGGGTGAAATATAATATAAAACTACATGGATTTAAATGTAATGGAATTCATCCATTCAAAACATTTATCCTGGTCAGAGTCATGCTGAGGCCTGGATGCAGAGGGGCTATTCTGGGATGCTCTCTGGGATGCGCTCTATCTGCAGGCTCGATTCAATATGTAGCATTCTTTGCCTATAATGTTTTTAGCTTCCCTGCTAGGTGTGTGTAAATACTTAAGTGATTGGTTTTATTGGTTCATTATGATTCTTTTGAACTGCAGTTATAAAACTTGTAATGCGACGCAGCTGCATTTTCTGTTCATTTTTCTTGCCGTTTTTATTCAGAGCATCCCTGATGGAACCAGACATTTCATTGGCTGTCCATAACTTCAGTTGTGTTCCTCTTCACTTTAAACGCTGACAGTGTTGCCTATCCTTCCGGTCGTCTTTTGTCGTCTTAATAAACACAGTGCGCTGCTCGCTTATATCCTACCTGCACTTCCTGCATTGCATGTGACAGGCTGCCCGTTCCAGACATTTTGTCCAATGCAATTTACTGAATGACTGAAACGATCACAGCTCTCTGGATGACTGAGAAGCTGAGCACCCCCTCCCATGAAAGAGATCCTTAGAGATCTTTTTAGGTGATTACAGTTGAGGTATATTTATGTATGGCTGCCATCATTAAACAGTAAACAGTAACATATTCAACTGTCAGAGGAATACATGTATTAATTGACGGGACTGTTCTCAAAATGATCCATGGAACCAAATATAGAATCGATTAGGCTAATATGCAAGAAGCCAGGAGTTGTTTTTAAACATTAGTGCCGTTAGATCTGTCTTCCATAGCCCTATATCCAGTACAGCATCCTGATAGGCAGGGCGCTCGTCCTGGTAAGCTTAGGACAAAATAAGTCCCACGGGCACTGAAATCCAGTGCATGGCACACACTCACACTCGCATACAGTTTAGAGCAGTGTTCCCAGTCCTCGGGGAACCACAGACTGCCTATGTTTTTGCTCCCTCCCTACATGACATTTCAGTAAAGTATCAAAAAGAAAGAAATATGAAATAACACTTTGCGCAATTGCATTACTCAGTGCAGTATTTCACATGTTGCACATACAGTACCAGTCAGTAGTTTGGCCACACCAAGCATTGTACAAAGAAGAGTGACAGTGTCACATCACATGACCTGGCTACCGGAACTAAACACAGTAGAAATGGATTTGGAGGAGTTTGACCCGAGAGTGAAGGGAAAGCAGCCGAGTGTTCAGAATATGTGGGATCTCCTTCAGGAGAGCTGGAGAAGCATCCCAGGAGGCCACCTCATGGAACTGGCATAGAGGAGACAGTAGAGTCAGAATGTTCCTGGAGCCTTGTTCAAGGGCCCAATGGTGGGATCACTCTGCCAACTCAGGGATTTGAACCAGCAACCTTCTGAGTCCCCACCCATAAAGCTGCTCCCCCCCCCCCATCAAATTCTGATGTTTTTGTTTAATGCTTTTCTGGTCAGTGTATAATTCCTTAAATGTTATTTTACAATCTTGTGTCTTTGTAATTGTTCATAAATGTAGAGGATAGTACAAATATACCTTTCTATGGGTGGGCGTGTCCAAAGTTTTGTCTGATACTATATATGACCTAGAGGTCAATGGGCACTCCCTGCCTGGGGTTTCTGAGTAATAACCTATGAAAAGTTGTGTTTAATGTGTAATCCTGACCACATGAATATAGCAAGTCTGTCGCAATTGTTATAATAAACACAGCTATTTAAATCATTTGGGGAAAATCTGTTCAGGGAAAAGTAGTATATAAAATGAATTTAAGAAGGCATTTGTCGTTTATTTTGGTATTGTTTCAGGCATTGTTGTGTCTTTTGGCTCTCAGTTTGGGCTGTGTTGTAGTAAGGTTTCAGCCATCATGGACTTTCACACGTCACTCCCTGGAACTAAAGTCACTCAGCCCTGGATTGTTTCTGGGTAGTGGAGTAGGATTATCAGTGGTTTATTGCCTTTGCTTGGTCAAATAGCTCTCTGGCTCACCTGTATCTCTGTGAGCAATTCTGGATGGAGCCACCTGCTAAATGAAGTGATGCATTTTCTTTTTTTTAAAGGTACGAGTTCTTCTTGGATGAGAGAAACAGACTGGGATGATGATGAACTCTGCCACCTGGAGCCAGCCAGAGAGGTTTTTGCTTCTGCCTGACTTTGTGAGGACACATTTCCATAAATGGAGGCTATTTGTTACACATTTCTGATGATAATATGATTTGCTGAATGAATGATATTTCTCTGAACACTGAATGTCTTCAAAAGCATTTCAAGCAAACCGGTTATTTCAAGTCATTGACACCAATCTACAAATGTGACTGGTTTAACAGATATTGACTGAGCTGTTGATTGTTTTCTTTTAACCTCGCTGGTGAAATACACAGCAGAAACACATTTGTATGTCGAACTCATAATTCTAGAAACATGACAGTGTTACTGAAATACGATAGTGTTGCACTGAAATGTGGCAGTTCTATACATATGTTATGGAGTTGTACTTAAATGCACTAATGGTGCTGAAATGTAGCAGTTCTGTTGATATGCTTTGAAGCTGTACTGAAATACAGTAATGATACAGAAATGTAGCAGTTGTATTGGAACGTTTTGGTGCTGTACTGGAATGCAGTAGTGGTGCTGAAAAGTAGTAGTTGTACTGAAATAGTATGAAGCAATACTGAAATTCAGCAGTGGTATTGAAATGTAGCAGTTTCTTTGAAATAGCATGCAGCTGTACTGAGATTCAGTACATTTCTGAAATGTAGCCAATGTGTTGAAACAGAAGGGAGCAGTGGTGGTTTTGAAATGCCATATAGATATTCTAAAATATTAAAATGCTGTCATGGGAAATGTTAGTAACATTGTACTGAAATTCACTGGTTTACCACTGATCCAGTGGTTTTGTGCTGAAATGCAGTGAAGTCATGCAGTACTGATACATAACATGTGTTGGTGTTTGTCATGTATTATTTTCCTTGGAAGTAATTGCATCCCAAAATGTAATTTTATCAACAAAAAAATGTATGGCATATGGGAACGCTTTGCGTGTCACCTCTTTGATTTCAAAACATTAAACCTCATTTCTTTTGCATTCCAACATCTGGATGCCTGAAGCACTAGCCTGGCTCAGCTAATCAATGGGAAATTAATTATATCAGGCTGTCTGGTTGAGATACAGGCCAGATAAGTTTAATGACTAGAGGAATCCCTGTTTTATTTATCCACATTTTTGAAATGCATGATTTTCTTGCCATATGAAGATGCATTAACAGCAGCAGTTCTAATACCAACACTGACCACTAGGGGCACCAGAACTGCAGAATAGTACTGCTGGCTTCAGGATGAGGTTTGCTGGCACTGTCTGATTTTGTTTTTGTATGGCAGTGAGATTGTGTGTGTGCGCTGGGAGGGAACGGCATGTGCTCAGTGCGTGTGTGTGAGGGTGTGTGTGCATGTTTGAGTATTACATTCCGGATTACTTCCAGATGTGTTGGGACTGTGACAATTTCAACCCCCCCCCCTCTGTTTCATATCTCAGTAACCGGTGCCCCCTCTGTTCCCTCTCTTTCTACAGATGTTTTGGTCATCCTATTTCCTCTGCTACTGGTTTTTTACTTCCTTTCTGAGTCTTGGAAAGAATGAGAGCCGTTAATTAACATTTGTGCGTGTGGGGGAGGGTTCCTGTCGTCCTGTTCTTCTTTCTGTCCAAGCGAAGTGCGTCACTACTGGCTCGCCACAGCCACTTTTGGGAAAGAGGTTAAAGGTCATTTAGCCTCAAAGACCCACTAGTGCCTTCAGAAAGCCTCCAAATGGTACCAGACTGTCAAACTTCACCCCAAAATTCCAGACTCTATCAGTGCCACCCCATCTTCTCTGTTTGTCATCATGGACTCATGTTTCCCCATTTTTCAGGCGGATGTTAGATGTGCCCATGCAGCAAAAAGGAAAGGGGTCCAGTCAAGCCAGACTGAACCATGAACTGGAAACCGGGGGGCATCATTTAGAGTGCAGTGATGGATAATAACAGAAAAAGAACCGACAAATTACAAACCTATAAGTGGACTTTATGCCCCCCATGGCCGCTCCTTCTTCAGATGTGCAGTCCTTGAACTCTGGTGATACCACATCAGAGGGATTGAGGGGTGTCACTTAGAATGCTGATTGATCTCTGCACATACCTCCTGCCTCCATGTCCTCCGCAGCCTATACAGCTCAGGGCTGCCATGTCCATCCTGGTATGTTTTGGCACAATCTTCTGATAAATCTGTCCTATCGAGGTGGACCTGGGGTGAACTTCATCTGCGCTCCCCATCAGATTGGACCTGCTCCTATAGATAAAATGTCTTCGTTCCTCTGAATAAACCACGTTCCTGCTTTCCTTTGGCTGTACCTTCAGCACGTTTTGGAAGACCTCATTCATTTCTGATAAAAAAAGCTTGTGATTTTGTGCTTCATTCAATCTTCAAAGTGTCAGTGCAGTAAGTGCCCTTATTGTAGACAGTCACGTTGGAGTTACCAGAGATAGATGCTCTTGTGATCTGCACAGAGCGCATTGAAAATCTCCTGGTATCGTAAGTTTTGTAGGTCTGAGTATATGTACCATACTTTACATTACATATTTATCTGTTGCTTTCATCCAATTAATCTGAACTCATGACCTTTGCACTGTGATCACAATGCTGAACTACCACAGCTATCGTGATCCTTAGTAAACAAATGTAATGAGCATGTAATCTGTCATTTCTCCATTTCAGCTGACAACCCAAACCTGCAGTTCTAGAGTGCCACTCCCTGTGCCTAATTGCACATTTAAATTTTCAGGTTAAAATCACTATAAGAGAGTGGTAATAAAATGGTGGACTGTGGTCCGCATTTGGACATTGTAATTCGGATCTTGTGATCAATTATACCCCCTCAGTCAGTGAATTCTACTGAGGGGAACCCCTCCTCCTCACTCCCGGACCTTGGCTTGGCTTTGTGTGCCTGATGAAATTTGGACCTTGGTGAAAAATTACTACATAGCCTTGCTATAAGGGATTGATTGGAACTCATTGGCCTTCACCCAAGCTTCAGCCTGTACGGGCACCCGCACCCCTTCCAGAAGGTTCTATGAGGATCTCCACTCCAGTAAAAACAGTGACTCACCCGAGCAGGGATTTCTGCTCCATGTTGGCTTTCATTCACAAAAGTGGAAAAAAATTCAGGGCCTCACCATGCGACTGCCGGCTGTCCTATGAAGGATCGGTACTAACAACATAAATCACAAAACTATTCACCTCTTTCTGCAAGTTTGGTGTCACATTGCAAGTAGTCAGAGTTGTCTGTCACTTACTATAGAGTTTTTCACTTTTACTGAGACTTATGCCTGAAATATATATATCAGTTATAATTAAATCACATTTCTTCTCTGTAAAAGTTTCCCAGTATACTGTACATGATTCTTAATTTTTATCTCAGCAGTTCCCATAGTGATTATAGTTGAGTTTCGCAAAAAAGTATCAGCAGCTGAAATTTGAATTCACAGCCTTGCAGATTATGCTCAGGTTCCTTCGTCAGGACTTACCAATCGGCCTCAACCTGAACATCTCTCAGCTGAGGAGACATTCTGAGTTCTAATGGTCTGCAGGCATATGGGTATCTGCATGTGCCTGTTTGTCCTCTGCATGCTGCATGCTACGGTCATGCATGTGCATTTCCTTGCATCTCCGTAGCTGTCAGCCTGCATTTTTTCTGGGAGACATTGGTCTCCTTCTTCCTGTTCTCTCCTCATTCTCCTTCTCCCCATCTGGCTTCCTTTAAATCCTGAATCCTGACATTCTGAGCCCAGTCTGGCAGGATCTTCTCCGCTTCAATGTTTCTCCACCTCCACTCTCCACCACCCCCTCCATTCTCTCCTTCTCCGAGCGTCTCTCCCTCCTTCTCCCTCTTCAGCGTGACCCTTCCCTCTCTCTTCCTACCCATCTGCCCCTAGCCTCCCTCTGTCCCACCGTCTACCACACACTTCACTGTGGGTGGGGTGTGAACGCCACACTGACACATGGTTTCCATAATGGAGGCACGTGAGGGGGGGGGGGGTGGCAAGGGGTGGAAATAGTGTATCCAGATATTTCTCTTTTTTCATTTAAAGAAAGTGGAGCCGTGACTCTAAGCCTCTGGAATTCATTCTGTTTTTCTCTCTTGTCCAACTTTTGGGTTTGCGAGAATCCGCATTGCGCAACAACATCAAGGTTGGAGCAAAGCAGAGGGCAACGAGGGAAAATTGTGCAATGCTGGACCGGGGAGGGTTTGGGGAGCGTGTCGAGGAGCATTTGGTGGGGGGGATTTATTTGGAAGCCCGTGTTTTGACTCCAGAAACCTAGGCTGTACTAGAAGCTCACAGAGGACAGGAGCAGAAGGCTGAGTATATAAGAGCAAGCTGACCGATAGCACTTCTCTGCTCTGTGCTCTTAAGGAGATTGTTGTTGGACCCTGAGACTTGGACCATTTCACTGTGGTCATTTATTTGTCACCATTGCTGTTTATTGTGTCCAAGTAGTATAGCAGTTGGATCCTTTATCACTACATTTATGCAGCATGGTTTTATATTTTCCAGCCTTTTTACCCTTCTTTTTTGTTGTTTTCTTATTTCTTGGCACTAAACAGTATTTTTTGTGCTTGATTTTTGGATGGGACTAATCTCAATGCCTGGGCAGCCAGTGAGGTGTAAGGATGAAGTTTGGGGATTCATAGTTGCCGCATGTGCATGTGGGTGTGTGATTACATGAGTCTAGAGTGTGATCCTCCGTCCGTCTGTTTGTCTGCTGCGGTCGATCCGGTACCCTTCTCGTTTAGTATGCAGGGCTACAAAACGATGGGATTTCAGAGATTATCCGTGCTCTTGCGTCAGCGTTCCCGGAACAGGCTGTTATCAAGAGATCTGTCTGCTCTCCGTTTTTGTAGGGAACCTGTGGTGTAACAGACGCAGACCTGTTCACTTCAGGGCAGAAGTCAGGGGTCTTGGCGTGCTGGAAAAGTCTTGGGAGATTTGTTTGCTCCAAGTCTTGTCTGAGTGCAGTGTGATGCTACTGTCTGCCTCCGGGTCCTTTTCAACTGAACACGAAATGATGCTAAAGAATTTGGTCAAAGCAGAAGTTCTGAAGTGACGAGAAGCCATGCGGCCGCTCTGAGGAGTGACCGGGGATGAAGCGTCATCCAGATCCAGGTGGGGAGAGGGAGTGCGAGCAGGGGTATCCGCATGCTTTGCTAGAGGTAGTACAGGTGGGATTCATATATCACAGTACTTTATCTTCCTGTTATTTAGCTGTTTCAGTGTAAGCTTTGATCTGATGTTTACAAGTGACCAGTATGTCCAAAAGGGACAACCTTCAGTGTTTTAGCAAGTAATGTCTCCTGCTCTCTCTTTGGGGAACAGCCGGTGGTGTCTGTGTGACGTCTCAAACTGGATCATGACTCCTGAAGCTCTAAAGTTCAGCTTTGAGTCCAGGGCAAACTGTCACAGGTAGATACACCGTTTTTCTTATATATGAGGACAAAATTCAATCCCAAATTCAAGAAATGTTAACTAAGCTGGATTTACATTCTGTATGGCAGTATGATAGATGTTTTTGTAATTATACTTTTTATATTGAAATACAGTTAAAAAATTGTTGCCTTAAAAATATTTATCGAAATTTCTGTACTTTTACAATATAATTTACGTATTTGATGTATTAATGATGTATTTGAATTGTTTTTATTTCTTTTAAATAAATGAAATATACTTTTACATACATAAGCAATCTTTTTTTATAAGTAAGTAAAGTGTATTTCTGAGTGCCATGGTCCTTAATAAAATCTGACTGTGTGGCACCTCATTTGACTGTAACTTTGCTTGTAAACATGTACTCAATCAATGTACTGTTCTTAATAACAATAGCGTCGCCAGTCTGGCACTGGTGCTTTTGGAAAGGGAACCGTGTCCAATCATATGCAGAACCAATGAGGAGGCGGGACTTGGGATTTGGGAGGGGCCATGGGAGAAAGAGGGATGGAGTGCTAGGAGTGGGTGTGGCTTCATAGAAGAGGATTTATTATTACATTATGTGGCCAAATAACAGCGGGCTTGTGACGTCACTGTCTGACACACGCGCTGTGTTTACAAACACAGATGGGGACTGCGGGAGGGAAAGGCGGACGTGGAGGACAGGCAATGGAGGGAGCAGCAGAACGATGTCAAAAAGGGAGGTGGAGCTGGAAGGAGAAAAGGAAAATCTGCCGACGTGTGATGCTTCCTGTATAATTTATACCATTTTCACTCTTCATATCAGAAACTGTTTCATTTGGCTGTATTGACCGGTGCTTTTAGCACTGAGGTCTGTGTGCTGCCGTGCTCTCTGGCACCTGAGTGAGCGAGTTCTCCTGCATTCCCTCCTTCTTAAACAGCACTTCCTGTTTATGTGGACAAAGTGTCCTCCACTTGTAGCCAAGGAAACACCCCTCTTTCTCTCTGTCCATCAGCCTCCCAAAGTCAGCTGTTTCCCTTCTTTTTTTTTCATTTTACCTATCTGCAGTTTTATTTCACTTATATCATAAAAATCTTTTTTTCTCTTCATCTGCCTCGTCTCTCTCTCACTCTGATTTGGGGGTCATGGAGGACAGATGGATTTGGGTGATTTCACATTCTCCTTCAGGGGCGGACTGTTTTTTGGCAGGCCTTTGGCATGCCTCAAACAACCGCGGTACGGGTTAGTCATCAGGGTGGAAGCTAAACTGTGATCTGCTGACGCCTTTAACCGGAAACGTGCCCAAAATGGCCCTCTTGTTTAGATTTATGGAGTTGGGCTAAAGCACAGCTCTGCTGCCTGGTTGGTGGTTTTTTTCCTCTTTGCAGTAATATACCAGAATGTGCTGTGATGTTTGATGAGCCTTGTAAACAGTTTTTACTGAAACCAGAAAAACCCTAATTCCGTCCTGCTCATTTTCCCCCTACAGACACAAACACTCAGTCTGGAGAGACAGGGCGTGAGGCTGGGGCAACCTGTGTGGCTTCAATTATGTGCAGTCCAGCCCTCCCCCCCATAAACTGCCTTCTGCCCAGAACAGTAAGAGTTTATGTGCTGATTATACTCTGTGTCAGCACATGGGCTCTTACAGTGCAGGGCAGTGGGTCTGTCTTTCTCTCAGGAGCTCAAGAATTATTATAGCTGATGTGTGGTCTCTTTGCCTCAATCTGGGCTTCAGTGTGGTCTCTCCGCCTCTGTCTGGGCTCCTGTGGGGTCTCTGCCTTTATTGGAGCCTCAGTGCAGTCTTTCTGCCTCTGTCTGGGCTTCACTCTGGTCTCGCTGCCTCTGTGTGGTCTCTCTACATTTGTCTGGGGCTCTGTGTAGTCTTTCTGCCTCTGTTGGGGCTCTGTGTGATCTCTCTGCCTCTGTTTGGGGCTTTGTGTGGTTTCTCTGCCCCTGTCTTGGCCCCTGTCAGGTCTCTCTGCCTTCTGTCTAGGCCCCTGTGGGGTCTCTCTGCCTTTATTGGAGCCTCAGTGTGGTCTCTCTGCCTGTATTTGGCCCTTGTGTGGTCTTTCTACCTCTGTCTGGGTCAGCTTCATTGTGCAATCTATCCATCTTTATCTACACCCCTGTGGTCCCTACATCTGTGTCTGTGCTTATGTATGTTCTCTCATTTCAGCGGTCATGAGGTTTGGGACCCAGCTAGATAACATATTTCTTAATTAAAAACATTCTTCTTCCATGTGTTTGTTTTTTGAGCATGCTATACAGTGATATATGCCAATATACATTGTTATATATGGGCACCTTTGCATTTAAGTAACATGGTTAACAGTTAATACACACAAATAGAAATAAACTGTATTATTGTCATATATATTTCCATTCACATATTTATTGTATATACAAAATTGTACGGTTACATTGTTTCACGGTGGACTTGCTCATCATAATTTGACAGAGATGTATCACCAAACATCCTTACTCAGCCATAATTTCACCTGCAAACAAATGTGCATATTTATGAAATAGTGTCATGCTAAAAACCAGGTAGTTAGCTTAATAATTTCGGGCTCTAACTGGCCAGAGGCTTCAAAACTGGCTCTCAGGTAAAAGAGAGCTGGAAAAACAGCAGTTCTCGGCCGTTGAGGATCGTGATTTGAATAGCCCTAACTTAAGGTATACTTATACTTAAGTGGGCAGTGGTTAGGGAAGCGCACTTGTAATTGAAAGATTGTAGGTTCGAATCCTTGACCAGCAAGGCACCACTGAGGTACCCTGAGAAAGGTACCACCCCCAAGCACTGCTCCCCGGTGCTGAATTAGCTTCCCCCTGCTATGT
The DNA here is from genome assembly GCA_026779585.1 of Mormyrus proboscirostris. NCBI lineage: Eukaryota > Metazoa > Chordata > Actinopteri > Osteoglossiformes > Mormyridae > Mormyrus > Mormyrus proboscirostris. Next base: position 12,040,617 of record JAODKF010000044.1, read on the forward strand.
CACATATGGGTTAAATGCAGAAAATACATTTCGTTGTTGTGTGATGTCAGCAATTACAATTAAACCGCAAAAAAAAAAAAATTAAAAATTAAGACTTTATAAATACTCCTTTCTGGGGACGTGGCTTTTCCTCATAGCGACATTGTACCTCTAGATGGCGCGAACGTGTTAGGAACGTCAAAAACTAAATGCAGGTTTATCAACCGAGAGAACATCGGTCAGCAAAGAACAAAAATGCTTCGACATGCGTACAATTTCTCCTGCTTATTTTTTCGAAATCTAAAATTCATATATACTTTCAAAACGGTACACAAATACCTATATCAGAAGCAGTCATTCATCAGAACATTCACGTACAAGACAAAATGATTTTGGACGGATTTAAATCAAATGTGATGGGTTGAGACGGGTGCATGTTGTACGACGTGTGATACATAATTTAGTGCCAGATCGTTTTCAATCAGATTCTCCAACTATTGATTCAGTTGTTTCTGGAATTTGTCTTATTCACATATTCAGTATCTGTAACGTACTGTCCACTTTCATCTCAGAAAGCTCAGTCGTACTTTAGTGTGCTACAGACAGCGGACGGACTGTCTACGTGACGTTATATCATCCCCTCCCATGGCCACGGTGTCCCTATGGAAGTCTGCAGGTTTTCCGTCACTGAGATTTCATCGGGGAGAGCCAGCATACGCGGCATTAATTGCGCAGGCGCAAAGGCGCTCGCCTAAATGACCCCGGGGGAGTGACGTAATTCATAACCCTACGGAATTAATAAGGTGATAACACAGCGTCCTCTAAGGCTAATGTCTCTGTTCAAAGAGGCATACCCTGGGTGGTTCTACAGCTGGTCAGCTTAATGTTTCCTTTAAATTCTGATCCTTTAAGGGTTGCTAGGTGAACCCAAACGCCTACATCTACAGAAAGTGAGTTCTCAGTTCCTGTATCCAACATGCCCACCCGCATATCTGCATTCTTCTCTGACATGATAAATCATTATCCTGCTTCTTTACTCATTCCGTGGGCCACATTTACCTATGTGTATCCCAGTTACCTGCCTATGTGCTAAATTCATACCACCCTGTATGAGGTACAACAGTATGTATGAGGTACAACAGAAATATCATTGCCCCTAACAAAATGATGCAGCAATCCGCGCTGTCTGTCCTCCCACAGGGCTGTGATTCATGCTGTCAGCATGACAACAGGTTAAGCTTGAAGCGGCTGACCTTTAAGGTATGTTATGGTTATGTTATGGCATAGGCCTTAATGGGAACTGACCGACAGTTTCCATGGCACAGGACTGGCTCTGCCATGCCATCCCATGAGTCCAGTTGTGGTCCATCGCTGTCTCCGAGCAGTCAGGCTAGGTAAAGACGTTTACAACCTGATGTGGAGAAGCGATGGAATAAGAGAGTGAGAGAGAGGTGGAGATGGGGAGAACGAGAAAAGAGCTGCACTGTTCCATAGTTCTGTACTTCTACTTTTCACAGGTTAATGATGCTCTTTGGCTCACTAAGTGACAGATTTTCAGTGCACATGGAGGTCCACAGGTATTCAGTGACACTGTACTGTCCACCGCAGTCCGGAATTGCCGTGGTATCTGCCCCCTGGCGACCATGGCTGTAGACTGTTACCATGGTGCTGTCGCTACAGTAACAATCTAAAGCCACGGTAACCATGGAAACAGCAGAGCAAGAGGAGGAGTAGTGCAGGAGTCGCCCTGGAAACTAGAAACGGCGCAATCGTATTGGTTTACGGTTGAAACGCCACAGACATCTGCTGCAAGGATCTGAGACCACCTGACTACACACAGGAACAGGCACACGCAGATATTAACCCTTACATGCATAACTGCACACATAGATATACGTGGGCACATGCCAACGTAAGCTGTACATTTGTACAAATTGTAAATTTACAAACAGACATATCTTCCCTTAAGTATCCATAAACAGATACAGATGTTTTACATGAGTGTGACAGGCATTTCCTCACGGGCATTTAGGGTGCCGTGCAAAGGCACATTAACATTGTCAGAGGCCCCTGGGCTATCTGAGTTAACACCCCACCCATTTATTCTATTAAAATTATTGATTGAAGGGCTACTGATGGTAAAAGTTGTTGACATTTTATTAAACAAGGTTACCTGTGGCCCCTTTTTAGAGGAGGCCCCTGGGCTCAAGCCTGGGTAAACCCGTGCATTAATGTGCCTCAAGTGCCTTGGCAAGTCTTTACAAACATCTACTTTAACTTATACAACTCAGTGAGGCTGCTTCTGAGACACAGGGACACATACAGTGAAGGTCAGGAAGTTTCACTGTCACCATGGAAACCACGAAACGTGTCAAACCCTTCTCTGTTAGAATGGGGTCGGGTAAGTCAAGAGTGACTAGGGGCTTGAAACCAGCAGCCTCTGCTGCTTCCTGGGAGGAGCAGGGGGGGTCGGGGCACTGGACCGCCTCCCGTCGGTGGGCACCGCAGAGCTGTAGCCAGGCGTCAGTAGCCATGACTGTAGACTGTTACTGTACTGTCAGACATTTTTACCAGTAAGCAGTCTAGAGCCAAGGTGCTGAAACATGGCTAAGACATCGCTGGTTCTGCTGACCCAAATATAGCAGGGGATCACGGCAAGCTGTTCAGTGTCCAGGTCAGGACCGCTCAGACTACTCTGCTCGTGGCTCCATTAATGAAGCAGAGCAGCCTCTGAATATTAGCGCCGAACGTCGGGGAACACTGAACAGGACTCCTGTATCTGTGCGGCCCACGCAGCACCTGTCTGTTAGGTGGAATTAAGTGGAGTTTCAGTTTGTCACTGTCAGCGCCTTCGCTGGCCATGGGTTTGGCTTGAGGACACAAGAATGAGTAAATTCAAACACATAACATCACAATTGCATGGAATGTGCCCAGAGAAACACCTGGCAAAATAGAAACATTTCAGCCTGTAGTTCAAAGAAATACTGTACAGTGTTTAGACATGTCTTAATTTTATAACAACATTTCACAATCAGCACAGAACAGTTAACCTTAGTTTACAGCCTACATTTTTATTCTATAATATGTTTTTGTGCTCTCTAATTCACTGATTCTCTTAAGTACCCTCATGCTATAGTTGGTGGGTCATTTCTGCAGCTGGTATTATTATGAAGCAGATAAAACTCTGCCATTATTGTACTTAAAGGGACAGTACCCCAGGGCCTCTCCTAAACAGACACTACCCTGGATTTGACTCTAAAACATCCTGGTGTCTTTGCCTATCTCTTGGACATGTATGCATAGGGAAAACTGTGAGAGTTTTAAGGAAATGTGCAAGAAGGGATGTCCTAGGACTGAGATTAGAGAACTTCAGCAATTCTTATCTTCTCCATAACACTCCCATGCTGTCCTGTGAAGGTAGGCTGGACCCATTTCTGGGTTTTAGAGAACAGTATTGATACAGCTTATCTCTGACTCAGGGGAAAAAAGTGCCCTCTGTGGAAGGTGTTAAGACTGATAGTCGTATGAGACTGACTGACGTCTGAATGACTGATTAACCGATAACACACCAATACAACATCACAATAAAGTGTCCAGCTAATTCACTGTAACACACTGTACTTTTCCCATTCCTGTTACAAAAATATTCCTGATTGTTGACGTAAGATGGCCTCCCGTGTCTATTAAAGCCATTTCTAAGACAAATATGTAAACAGAACGTGCAAAGGTGCTTTAGTCTCAGGTAAAGGAAGAAAAATAAGAAGGCTGATATCTAAAGTTTGTGTCAAGTCAGATGTTGAACACCCCCCCCCCCCCCCAAATAAAGGCATAGCCCCCTATTTCATAAATCCCTAGTGAGCCTCACAATCAACTTCTAGCTTCTTTCATGGTTTTTCTTTTTAAATGTTAATTAATTTAAAATATTCAATTTGACCCTCAGTTAATCTGTTAACATTAAGAACCTTATACAAACAAAGTTTTAACAAGTTATCGTTGGACCACAGTGTATTTAATTCGTTCGTCTGTAATTCTTCTCACGTATGCAATGCTGTATAGGATCTATTATTTTAAAAAGGCATATAATGTTCCTTTTCTGACTGTAAATCTCATATTAAGATCGCCCCGTTACGCGGTTCACCGTGATGCCGCTGTCGATCTTTTTTAATGACTGAACGACCCCTTAGGAGAACTTCCTGTTCTAAACAGAAACGGGAATTCGATGGGGTCTGACGTCAACGAGGATGACGTCTTTCTCGGCACTTCATCGCTATTTTTTTAAAGTCATTGCTATATATATAGGTCTTAAGTGGAATTAACTGTTCCAAAATAACTTTATGTAATTAGTGGGCAACACTATAGCTACCCAGTTTTATTATATATGTTTGGTTATATGTTTTCGCTTTCTTAATGTGTTAATCTGCTCTACTCGAAGTGGTTTGTTCATTGCATAGTGTTTGGTTATCTCAGTAATAGAGGAGCCTAATATTTAGCTGCATGCTCGTGTTGTATTGATACTCTGTTACCCACGACTCACTCCACGTTCACAGTCAGTCGCTGTCCACGGTGCTGACCGCGATATTCCCTCCCCCGTCGTTTCCGTGTCTCTAGTGGCAATAAACCCCCTCCCCTCACGCACCACGCATACATCCTCACCATCCATAAGATGTATAGGAAATTAATTTAATGAAATAATATGAATGATTTGCTTACTTTGTAAATCGGTCGGCCACTTAGCTAGTAAACTTGTTTCAATTTGTTACGCAGAAGGCGACGTGTTCATTTTCTTGCGCTAAAGGCACGTTTCCGTCGTGACTTCACGGTACTTCCCATTGCTTTCTACAGAAATAAATGTATTAAATAAAAAATTGGCTACCAAATCCTGTTAAGTAGGGGGTGATTAGGTATGGAATATTGCGGAAGACAACTGACGATGCAAGTGAAAGTGGATTTAAAATAAAAATGTTGACTTTTCTGCCATTCACGTAACAGTCCTTTGGACACGGAATTCGGCAATGCATTCGGCGTCCAAATCAGCACCAGTCTACAAACCGGTTTCAGTATTAAGAAGGTGCAGAAACGCTGTCTGTAGTATCTCATCTTATGCCTATACCTTCAGCGATTTAATTAGTTTGAGTTTCGAGTAAGCATGGTCCCCCCATTTACCTAGATTCAATGATAATAAAAAAAACAGATATCAAAATTCGTGGATTTATTATTCATCGTTCAACATTGTCTGTATGCTATTCATAAATCCCTGCGTTTTTCTCTTAAGATTTCCAGAATGGTTACAACATCTCCACGGAACCAAGATCGATTAAGTTAGCTAAAGAAATATTTTCAATTACCATGCAGCGCAGCACTCAGTAAAACGCCCCAGGAAGGAACCCCCTGCCCGCCCCCCACAGTGACAGCTCTCCCAATACCACCCACAACTCGGGCACTACCTCACACGAGGTTCGCACTGCGGTGGCATTATGGACTACGTCTGTGCTGTCCCTTTAAGGGGTTACAGTAGGTGACTGAGAATCATCCGCAAAGTGCGCAAGAATGACGCAGAGCCCACTAGAGCGTCCGAATACACGTCACAAAATTTCAACTAAGAAAAAAAAAGGTTAAAAGGAATAAATGCATAAAATATTACATGGCGGTTTCAAATTCGGTGGAAAGAAGAGGAAATACTGAGGGTATACATCTGATAATCAGATATCTAAAATAAGCAGTGCATACCGGTCAGTGGGTACATACGTCACACAACCGGAAACTTCCCAATGCCGAGTCCCAATGGGAGCGACGGAAAGGGGGACAGGGTTTGGGGGCGGTGAGGGGGGTTGCACTCTCCTATCCCCAGTCCCTTTCGGTATTCTATCGATGCGGGGGCAGGGGGTGGTTTGTGATTCCCCGTTCGCCCACTGGCCACGGGCTATTGCTGCCGCATGCTAAATAGGATCGTAACCGCCTCACTTCAAAGAATGGCGCTCAGTCATAATTTCGCAGTGAGTAAATATTAATAATAATGGTAATTGGTCTTTAATACCACAGGAAGATAAATAGCGACGGGGGAAATGCTTTAGATTGCTTCAAACTACTCCGAGAAGTATGCTTATTTACTAATACTGATGCAAAATCAATTATTAGAATGACAAGACAGTCCTCCTCGCTGAAAAATTTGAAAATGAACATTTTTTTTGTCCGGAAATATGGAAAATACGTAAGTTATAACGAATATGAATGCCAGCCAGCAGATATTTCAGGCGTTTCTTGCTGGCTATAGATACGTAGCCTCGACTTTTCTCGTAGCAAATTGCCTTTATATTGTTTCTTTATTACGCGAACGTCTTCGAATAAAACTATACGTGATATCAATCACCTGATGCTTATGGTGCTGGTTCCTGCAAAGGGTGACCTTTAAGCATTTGAATCGTGCATGTAACCTAATAAGAGCGAACGATAGCTGCCACATGTAGTCTGGCTATTTTTTGGCTTGTAACATACTTAAGGCACATATAACACTCGGAGTATGCGGGGCACACGGCGCCAGGTGGCTCAGAAAAGCCGATCCCGGCGACTTCCTTCCAGCTGTCCTCAGCCCACGTGTGTGAAAGTGAGTCACACTGCAGCAACTTTCAACCCTTCCGCAATCCGCCGTATTTCAGCGAAAACACACGCACCAGAAAACAATCGCACGATATCAACGAGCAGAGACTGTGGAGGACTCGCCGGGAATACTGTCTGCCAGCTCTACAATGTTTTACATTTACCCCGTAGGTTGTAAATGATCTGCGAGTGTAATAAAGCGCCACAATGAACATGAAGACGAATAAGCATGAAATGGAACTTACCTGGTTTTTCTCACGTGCAAGGCTCCTTGATTCAGCTCATCTTAGACGCGGAGGAAGTTTTCATGATAACTGAAAATAAAAACTGCAGGAGGTGTTAGTAGCATTAGGTCAGCGTTAGGTAACGCGCTATTACCCTGCTACTGGTCCAGCTGCTTCTCCTCTCTTTCATCCGTTTCGGGGTGTTCACCTCTACCTGGAAACTCGCGGGTTCCAACAACCGGCTCTCCCATCTACCGTACGCTTTTTATAGAGATCCCGTAGTACTAGTAACAAGGTTGGGATTTCAGGGAAGGGGGGGGGGGACTCATTCACTGAAAAACAACACCTACACATCTACGTGCATTTCCTACGTCATTGAGAAGATGTTGTCAACGGGTTGCTATTTATAAAGCCTGGCTTCCTTGCGGAGATAGAGCGAGAGAGGAAGCAGAGTGGCTCTCGTTTTACGGGCATTGAATATGGAAAGAACAAAGTTGTTTGTTCTTCTAAATATATATAGCTAGGTGAATTATATGTAATTTTACATCTAAAAATACTGGGGTAGCTGTTTAGGTCTTTACTTTTTATTTTCAAGTTCTACCGCCGCAGTATAAAAATCATTTTAGTGGTTTATCCAAATACATATAGATATTCAAGCAAATATTGTCGACTTAGTTTCTTATAACTAGTTTCTTATTATTTGATTAATAAGCTCATATGTAGCATCATCATATTCACCATATCGTTAACATGTAGCGCATGTTAAGCGCGATCAACTATGTTGTACATTTTTAAATTGTGTTGCGACTATAGATAAGTGTGGCTACAGTGTCTACCCAATTAAGTCATCAGTGGTCATCACGCGCTAGAAACTGCAAATCGCCCTTCGAATGATAATGTTTTATATACACGAACAGAGAGCTGGAACGAGAAATCCATCTTTATTATACGTGATCCTGCAACGAAATTCTGTCTCTGTATTTTTTATTTTTATTATTATTATTTTTTATTATTATTCTACATGATCCGTTTCGCTAAGGGGTTACAAAGTAAACCAGCTCACAACGAGGAAGCGAAAGGAAAGGATAAACTGTCGCTTATCGCGGCTACTGCATCTCCAGTTTTTGGGAGGCATCTGTCCAGCCTCTACCTCTACGCGAAATGCCAGCGGAGAAAAAAAAACGCCTCCTGGTGATCGATTTTCTCTGTATGGCTGAGTCGAAGAGGGCAAACCCCGCTGTATCTGTCGTGAATGTGGTATTATGTTGAAAGCTCCAGATCGGACGCCCGAATCCTCTGCCTCTCTCCACCAGCCGGAAATACCAAACTGGTACAATAAGTGTCGCATTGCAAGAAATAGCCGACAAAAAGCCACACCGTGAAAGTGACGCTCCCGGATCTCCAAACTTCGGTAAAGCTCGCAGGTACATTCACAGAAGAAGGATCCGCAGGCTGCTTGACAAGGGCTGGTCCGTCAAAAGCTTATTCCGAGCACGAATGGGAAACAAATTGGCACGAAAACATGAATAATGCATGATTGTCTAATAATATTCTAAAATTTATATTTATCTTAATATCGGATTACAGACGTTTATTAAACCCATTGGCAATTTATTTCAGACTAATAATTTAGATTAGAATATTTTCTAATATGTACTTAATTTGGTATTATCACGACTTTGACGTTTCATGGGCAATAAAAGACGAGTTTGTACGAAGATGTATATTACGCATGCTGGTTACTGGGATGGAAAATGAAAGTCAATGTACGTAAAAGTTGTTTGGATATCATCATCTGCCGTGCCTGAATATTTTAGGGAAATCCCGCAGGTGGCCGTGCACAGAAAAAAAGTGGCGCTCATATTCATTGATTTGTCTAAATGGAGGGGAATGTTTCTGTGGCAATTTCCTTTAAAGTTAGAAGTGTACGGTCAACATAATTCTTGGGAAAAGTTCATGGATGCTGGCAGGACTTTTTGTCACAGAAATCATCGCAAAACGAGTCACATTTCCAACTGCTTTAAAAAGAAAAAAAATATGGTGCTGATGGTGTATTTTATTCATATCATGCAAATATATAGACGACATAGACACACGTTTTTTACACGTCTCATTATCTCCCGTGGTTAGCCAACAGTCTGAGTAATTGTTTACTACAAACTCTGACATGGAATGAAAAGGGATGATTCTTAGTGGGTTTTACACAGATTATTTCATTCAGCAATGTACGCTGACTTTTTTTGAACCAGTATTCACACATACAATCCATATACGTGGCGAAGATTCGTGACTCTAGTTAATCTAAATAATGTGTTGGATAAATAAAACGTGTGAAGTGGCGTTTCATTCTGTTGTGTACGACTGCGCTTGTACCTGTGTCCTGTGCTGTCTGGGATGAGTTCCAGGAATCCTGCGACCCTGATACCTGCCCGGAAGATGGGCAGATGGACACAGTGGGCTCGTGATACTTTAGAAGAAACACCTTCACTGTTTGGTTGCTATTTTCCATAATATGAATGGTGACTTAGTTGCACAATTTAGAGATCTCGGAAGGGTCAGGAATGAATATTTCAACAGAAAATGTCTGCAAGCTTCCAGTAAAAGCCGGAACAAAGGGTTCATTATGTGTTTGCTGAACTGTTCCTCTTTGTGATGAGAACTTCATAGGTCAGCTGATCTGTTTGGATCAAGTTGGAGGTTGTGATCCAGATTGTGGCCTAATATCATGAAGGTATCAAGCTGTCTCAGCTTCAACACTTTATTGCCAGACCTCAGTCCATTTGAACTTCAGTTGTTTATTCCTTAAAAACAAGTCCGCCATAAGAGAATGTACTATCAGAGGAATAGGGAGGGATGAATTTGATATTCAGCAACAGTCCTCAGGTATATATCAACTGGAAACTCAAGTGAATGGGACAATGGCAGAAATGAGCACTAAACTTGTTTCATCTGAATGTTGATGCTCAGCGGTATTGCTCACTGCTAAATTCTAGTGATGGACAAATTGACGCCTCACGAATTATGTGCTGTATTTTTTGACCTCACTAGATGGTGCTCTTGGTTTGCTTTGGCGTGCTTTGTGCCCTTTTTTTTAATAGAGAGCACCATCTAGTGGGGTGAAAAAATACAGCAAATGGTTCATAAGGTGTCATTTTGTCCATCACTACTAAATCCCCAGAGAAGCAGGCAGCAAAAATGGGTTTATGTTTGTACATTTTGGATATTTATTCATCCATCTTGCAACCACGCATCCAGTACTAGGTCATGGTGATGCTAGTACCAAGGGAGGATGTGGGGGGTGGACCTTGGGTGGGATGCCAGTCCATCACAGGGCACACATAAGGGCTATTTAGAAACGCTAGTTCACTTCACTACCTGCGTTTTAGGACATGGGAGAAAACCAGTGGACAATACAGATTATACACAAAAACAAAACAGAGGTGAGATTTAAAGCACCAGCTATTCTAACACTGAGGCATGAAATTCTAGAAGTAGACTGCATGCTCACACCACATCAAATAAGGTGAAATTGTACCTGGAGTAAAGATGTACTTAAATCTATGGTTTTGCTTGAAACACCACGTATGAACATAAATAAAATTTTAGGCTAGTAGTTTGAAGCAAAAGTTACTAGCATGCAAAAACTGAAGGAAAAGACCCAGAATGCACAGGGAAAGAAACAGGGACTGATTTTTTAATAGGCAGAAACAGACCAACGACTTCGAAACTGTTTTATTCAACAAAAAGTTGTTTTTACCATGTTTGATATTTCATTCAATCTGCAAAATGATTAAAGTCATTCTTAATGCATTTTCACATCTCCCAGAATCCTTGCAGCATTTGTTCAGCACCAGTGGTAGCAGGTATGAGAATGTCACTGAAGAAATGGAGTTGATATCAGATATTAAGCTGGGTAATTAGTGTGAGGATGTACCTAGGAATATCATTTATGAATCAACATTAGAGCTAAATGATGGAAAATATCACTCCTTGGTTGTAAGAGAAATCAATACAGACAGAGGGTATCCGGTCTACAGTGAGAACATTGGTTTTTTTTAAAAAATGGACATTTTTAGTAATATCAGACCCCAAGCCTTTCCGGGATTCCCACTCAGATGTCTGCTTTATGAAAATACATTTGCACTCAACGTCATAGTGTAGGTAATTGCAGACGTCACTCGGAAGAGAGTCTGCGGATAAAATAGCATGGGGTGGCTGTGTGGGGGCGCGAGGAGTGTGCTGGGGATCCGCCGTCTTCTGCGGCTGCTCGTTCTGCAGAAGCAGCTGATTTTAAAAAGTGGCAGCCCACGGGTTGTTCCATGGCTTTGGCTTTGCACATCAGGACCTGGATCCACACAGCCCAGGGAATAGCGTCTGTGACCAGCTACTTGAATACGAGACAGAATACCACTGAAGGCACAAACACATGCACACACAATCACTTATACACACCTACACAATCAAACATACATACAATCACTTATACACACCTACACAATCATACATACACACAATCACTGATGCACACCTACATAATCAAACATACATACAATCACTTATACACACCTACACAATCATACATACACACAATCACTTATACACACCTGCACAATCAAACATACATACAATCACTTATACACACCTACACAATCACACATACACACACAATCACTGATGCACACCTACATAATCAGTCAGTCATTCGAACCTACACAATTACACATACACACACCAAATCACATATACGCGCACACGCAATCACACGTACATAATCACACACACATGCAATCACACACGCTGTCACACACACAATCACGTACATACACACAATCACACGCACGCCCATGCAATCGCACACACGCAATCACACACACCTACACACTGGCACCCCCACAATAGGTTCCCCCCACACAAGCCACGCTGGAGGACACGCAGGTAATTAAAGTTCACTGTCACACCTGAGTGAATCACATCTCCCCAGAGCCTGTGCATGGCGCTCCACCCCTGCAGAAACGCCCCCACACTGCTGTTCCCCCCCACTCCCTGTCAGTTCCGCCCACCTCCCCCTCCCTCCTGTCCCCCATCCCTCACCCCTCATTGCAGACGCCCCCGCAGGCAGCCATCCCTTCCCTTCAGTTCCCTCTGTCTCTCCCCCACCATGTGCTAATTTCTGTGTCTCCATATTTCTGCGCCAGCCTATCACGCCCAGTGCTACGTCCCCGTGTGTGCGGGATCCCCGCGTTCCGATCCGTACGGTCCGTGCTGTGACTGTGCCCGTCACACCCAATCCCACTCTCGCTTTTTCACAGATGTCAGAACCGGCTTTGGATTCGGTCCCGGTGTCGATTTAGCCAGCATCTGCTTGAGCCCAGCCTGAACACCTCCCTGGCTGTGTGTCTGAACCGAGCAGAGTGCTAACCATCCCCCCTCCCTTGCAGAATAGCAGCCAGATCAATAAAAAAAAACCTGCCTCCTCTGCTTATTCCCTTACCCGCCCCTCCCCCCATCCTCTCTGACTCATGCAGCAATCCCAGGAAGGTTTCTCTTTCATTTGTGTTTTCCCTCCTTGATTTTTGGGCTGACTTGCATGTAATGAGGAAGGCTGGAGTGACGGAGTGGGACAGATGTAGTGGAGATGGGGGGCGTGGACCAGGGAGGCAGGGGGGTGAGAATCGAGGTCTCCCAGGGATCTGACTCGCATATAATGAGGAATGCAGTGAACGAGGGCAAGATCATCAACGCAGGCGAGAGAGACAGAAACCTGTGAAAATCTGTGCAGCGTACTCGCTGATATTTCACACAGCCACACATTCAGACACCTATACACATTATCACACACTCATACACACTTCCATATATGTAATCTGTCATATACCAGCAGTTATAAAGACACACACAGATTAAACACGCTTAGTCATGCAGAAATGAGCAGACACAGACAAACACACCAGCAGTCTTTTCTGCACACTTCCCTATATTGTTGAGTATAGAGACAGCACCATGTTATTTTAATATGAAGGATTCTGGGTAATGGTGTACTTGCCCTGTGATGGGTTGACACCCCATCCTGGGTTATTCCCTGCCTTGTGTCCATAGCTTCCAGGACAGGCTCTGGACCCCCCCCGAACCCTGAATAAGACAAGCAGGAACAGAAGGATGGATGGAATCTGGGTGTTTAAAGTCAAATTCAACCACTAACTCACCATTAGAGTGAGTTATACTGGAATGTTCCCCATATAGGATAGGCAGGCTCCCATGTCTGTCTGTCTGTCCTACGTATCCATTCATCCCCCATGGAGTGAACATGGAAATATCACCCCCAAACACAGGTTTGTAATTATATCTTTGTGGGGACTCTCCATTCATTTCTATGGGGAAAACTTTCCTACCATGACAACCTTAACCCCTACCCAGCGCTAACCTTAACCATAAGTAACTAAACTAAATACAAGGCATTTTTAGTTTTTTGCATTCACAGATCTTTATAGGGGACCTGAACAAATGATCTCCGCAACGTCAAAATTTTTTATCACAATTCGGGGTCTCTCTCTCTCTCTCTCTCTCTTTCTCTCGCTCTCACACACACACACATACACACATACACACATACACACGCACATCTGGTATTCAAACCCCCAACCCCAGAGGTGAAAGGTACCTCCCAGAGACCCACACTTACACACACCTGACCCCATGACTGTCTGCACATGCATTGCAGATGGGGAGCACGAAATCTCAGTTG
>JAODKF010000044.1:12058728-12069849 GCA_026779585.1 Mormyrus proboscirostris
TATATATATAATAAAGAATATTTCGGTGTCTAATCCTAAATAGACATTTATGAACTGCATCTTTTTTAGAGAACCTGCGCCAGACAACAGTAGTTAAAATGCCATATGATGTCAACGTCTCTATAGCACTTTGTCTTGGTAAAATGTGATTACCACAATATGCAAATTACATCACTCGTACCTCACTGCTGAGCCTCCAACTACGTGAGTTGACTATCGCAGTGACCGGTAAAGGAAGATGGACGGGTTATGCATCTTCCGAAACGGGAAACTTAGAAGTATGAAAGTTCACTTAAGACCGCTGATTCATTTTCTTTTTAAGTTATAAACAGGATCGATAAATCCGCGCAGAACCCAGCACGCTCCTTTCTCACGCATGTACCCCTTCCAGGATCACGAGTTAGCTCACCCTGCCTGCCTCACAGCACGCCTGCATACTTGATTCTTTTTTTTCGATGATCGACAGGTTTAAATGGTCATGCCTTTGAAACGCGTTACACACGTTGAGACAATTAACGCTGACGAACAGCGTAAATGAATTTAGAACGACCTTTAGCTGGTCACTCTAAGTAGGCAGATGGATTTTACCAATATTACAGCCGGGAAAAAACAGGTTTCCAAAGTCTGCCGTTTATTTCATTGTGAAAGCATAAATTTCACAATCATAAGATAAGGAAACATCTCACTGTTCATCCTCTGGCCCATTTATCTATCAAAACACTAATTAACTGAAGTGGGACGCGTACAGTAGGTGACTCTAGGGTTTTCTCCCAGGGGGTTCAAGGTGAGAGAGCCCAGTCAGTCATTCATCTAAATCGGGGTGGCGAGTCTTATCTGCAAAGGAACAGTATCACTACATATTTATATGACTAACACAGGGCATATTTTCTAATATAACTTTACAATATCGAATAGCATTTTCATCTGACCAGTAGGGGGCACCCCTGCACGTTCGGTAAAATCGCCTCTGGCAGGAGGGGAAGCAGCCCAGTTTCCAGTGGACAACCCGACACTCCTGCTCCTCAGATGACACCTTGGGGCAATGGGCAGTGTGTGGATGGCAGAAATCCTGCCCTGTTCTCACTTCAGGGAAGCAGCTAAGAGCAACAGATAGACCAGGAGATCTGGCCTGGGGGCTTCCTGTCACATGGGCATAAAGAAGTTAATGAGCACAATGGACAAGCTGATTGGTCAAGCAAGTGGGAGGAGCCAGAGTTGATGGAGAGATTAGAATGAGATTGGGTTTGAAGGAGGGTTGGAGGACTTGGTTATGAACAAGGACTTCATCTGGAAAAGTGGACGATGACGAGATGCAGTGGGGTCAGATTTAGGTGAGGAGAGTAGTGAAACACAAGGCTGAGAACACTGGGAACACAAGTCGTGCTTTAGTGGTCTTGGGGGGGCGGCGTGCAGCAAGGTATCATCATAGCACTAGAGGGACCAGACAGAGGTAAGATGCTACAGCAAGCAAAATGAAACAGCAGAACCCCCCCCCCCCCTCACACACACACACGCTGCAGAGGAGAGAGCATAATCTTTCAGAAGATGAAAGGTGTTCCAGCCCGCTGTTGAATATTCATGAGCCCCGTTCCAACAGGGAATGCAGAGTCTCAGCACAGGGGAAGCCATGTGCCTCAGTGTGTGCCCAAAACATCACATCCTTACCCACAATGCATACATGCTGACATGGGGGAGATTTAGTCAAGCGTCCCAGCTGAATCAATGCACAGGCTCTTTTTCATGACAGCCCACAAAGCATCGGAGAAGTCCTGCTGCTGACAATCGTACCTCATGAATGTGCATTCTGACCTTATTTAAAGCTGACATCTTCTGAAGGCATCTTCGGTTCATTCTGTTTCTGTTTCAGAGTCTCTGTTCAAGAAGTGTTATGCTTGTATATTTGTTAGATTGTCAGATCCTATTCTGGGTCCAAACCAAGTACCTCGGCACCATCCATCCATCCATACGTCCATCCATCTTCATCCTGTCTCTCCTGTTCCTGTAGCTTAATAAGTAGATCGTTGTGCTCACAATGTACGGTTGTGGGTTCGAATCTCGAGCAACGCATATGAATTGTAACCTTTCCCTGTACTGTAAGTTGATTTGGATAAAAATTAGATAAATGACTAAAAAAGGTGTTTTGGAAAACAAGTAAAAACTTTGCCGATAACAGTCAATGGATGCCTGTCTCGTTTAGGTTAAAGAGCATGTTTAAATTTCCAAATTGGAGCCTTCATCCACGGCCTTCATTTTCCCTGTCAGGTTCCGCTTGCCCCTTTCCTTTTCAGCTGACCTGTGTGTTCTTCCCAGGGGCATCAAGCACACACAGAACTTCAAACAAGGCTCATTCCTCTCATTGATGTTTTTTCAATCACTGCGTTATGCAGAGACTCGTGCATTTTGGGGTTTATCCTTTAGAGGGCACTGCAAGCTAGCAGAGAAACAGCAGAGCTCTGCAGAAGAGTTTGTCTTATGATCTTCCTCAGGACTAAACTTCAGACTTTCCCTTTTATTCAATTATTTAAGATAACAGAAATGAGGTTACAGTTCTGGGGGCAGCACTAAGCTTCAAGAGAATCTTAAACTTGATTTTAAATATTTGAAATGAATTAAAACCAAACTGGTAACACTTTACTTGAGGGGGCACAAATACTGTAGTACTATGTTGTCACTTATGTGTTTATTAACCACAGACTAAGTCTCAGTTACACACTGATCTCATGTTTGTTCATTATTAATGAATCATGATGCATCTTTCATCCCAAGCAGTTACTGTATTTGTTGCTATGTCTGTTAATTCTTTATGAACTACTATGGAACTACTGAAGGAACAAGTAATGAATAACACAAGTGAGATACTGATCTCAACTGAAACTATATTTGTTCATGATTTGTACTTCAGTAGTAACTAAGTTACTACTAAGTGTTTATGCCTGCTTAAGGAAAACATTGCCCACAAAGGTTATTTCCTACGAGATGGAAATGACTAGTGCTGAGGCAGCCATGGATGTGGTCAGGGATCCATTGTGTAAAGATTTGGGCTGAAGGTGTAAATTAAGCTGCCGCTGACTGCAGCTTCATGTGGTGAAGGATTCTCGGGCCAAACGGTTCCGACCATAAGTATTGTTTTTAATCATCTCCCATCCGGTTCTTCAGTTTGTTTGCTTTTTAATTTCATTCCTTTCATCCAAAGTGCCCCAATGGCGTTTACGTGTCAACCCAAGTGTGCGTGGAGCGGTGATTAGTGCATGGACTCGTGGCCCAAAGGCTGCCCACTCGCATATCACTCAATGACCTGCTGCAGTTTGTGAGAGCATGACCCGAAAGGCTTCTCTACAATATCCAGGTGTTTTCAATTAAAAGGAATCGAGCGTGGGTGTGTGCTCCAGTGCGACACGAACGTTCCTCAGTTTGCCATCTGCCGCACCCCTGAGTCGTGCCCTAAGCAGAGCTCGGTGGCTGGGTCGTGACCCCAGTAAGTGGTGCTTCACAATGATGAAGTTTAACTTCAGTAAAAAAAAATGGCCTGTGTGAAGCTGGAGTGACCCTCTGTGAAGATAACATGTGATCTCATGTAAAGATTCAGTTACCTTGTACAAAAGCAGTAAAAAAATCAGCTCAAGCGTCATGGGAATAGAACTCGGGACCCCACAAGGCAATGTCTCTCTACTGCTGCCTGTTCAGCTCGCACACAGCTTCCTATCAAACCAACACACACGTATGCACACTGGATAGAGTGTGGGTTAGAGAAGGTCTGTCTTTTTTTGTGTTGCCTGTATTGGGTCAGCTCCAGTCCTCCTGTGATTCAGACACTGAGATATAAACTGCCTTATCAGCGTGACTATTTGTTCTTGTCCTCGATTATACATATGTTCGAAAGTTTAACATGTTTGCTATTCTAAGAATCCATACCAAAAAAAATGGTTTTGTTCATGATGAGTAATGTAGCAGAACAGCAATGTCTTATTCATCCTCGTGGGGAAAGATCTCTCTTCACCCACTACATCTTGCTCTCTGTGAGACACCCACAGGTGAGAGCAAGCTTGGGAGGGGGTCACAGTACAGGGTCAGTTGAGGTGGGTAATGGCTATGATCAAGGACTCGTCAGCCACATTAGGCTGCCAGCCTCAAGAAATCAAACTAGCAAGCTTCCAACTACAGACACAAAGTCTTAACCTGTCGAGCCACACAGCTTTGTGTGACATGAGCAGATTGTCAGTATTACCCAAAATGTTTTACTACAGTATGTATTGATTCACGCACCCAAGAACAACTGAAGCTCATTGCTGAGTATTGTTCCTCAATGCATAAGTTTGCTGTACCTTGTGTCTGTTTTGCCTTCCCACTTTTAGCTCGTAGCCTGATGCTCAAAATGTCTCTTGCCTCCATTCTTTTCCCTGCTTGATCTCAGCTCTTTCATCCTGGTCCCTGTTCACAAACCTCCCCGTTGGCACTTTCACCTGGGATTCTGCCCACTCTCCTGCATCTTACCGTTTGGTTCTACTCCCCAACACTAAACATTAGATTCCCTCCACATTTTGGATCTCACGCCATGAGCTTCATCTGGGCACCATGTCAGAGCTGGAGGTGATACCCACCTCAAACACGACTGACTGAGGTCACATGTGCCTCCAAAAGTAATCACGCCACAAAGAGTCTCTTGGAAGAAGTAATGGTCTTCTGTCACTTTTCAGACTGAAAGGTGTTTCTGCAATTGAATCATTTGCCCAAACCAGCAATTGATTCAGTACCTTCCAATATTTTTGCAAAACACTACACACAGTTTTATACATTACCGTGAGTGCAAATTTAAACATCTGTTGTGCTAAAGCAGTGCCATTAAAAATGTTGCACTTGCCAATTAACCACACTCAGTTCCAAGGGCAGACTAGCAACAAAAAACAAGCTTACCTGACTGAGGGTGGTATATTTTGCCAATTAAGATCAATGGGTTGGCCACCAATGAAATGAAGCATTACCCATTAATCTGTAATAATGTTGTCTATGGTTGGAAAAAGGAGATATTCTTGTATCCTATGTAAATGCATCATTTTGGACCTACAGAATTGCTGCATGACCAGTTTGTGGTAAAAGCCCGGGCCTCTTCACACCTCAACAGGAGTGTGTAGCATTTTGCAAACAGCCGGGTTAATAAACAGGGATTAACATGACTGGTACGCAAGTAGGCATTCACCTTTAAAAGCAATAGGTGCGGTAATCAATTTTTGTAACAGCGTGAATGCGAACGCATTTTATGTGTATTTAACATGCACGGTAATTTCTTGTCATTTTGGCACAAATGTACATAAAATACAAAAGCACGTGTTTGCCCTGTTACATTAATCGATTGGCGCACGTATCGCTTTTAAAGGTGAATGCGTGCTTGAGTGCCAGTTATGTCAATCCCTATTTATAAATATAAACTATAAACTGAGTGAACTGCAGAAATTGGGCTGGTATTTAGGGATTTGGAAGCTTAAAGTATTTTTTTATTGCTTTGGTACATTCCATTTTAACATTCTCAACACCACAATACCATACTTGCAAAATACCAATTATTTTGAGTGAAACACACTCAAAATAATGAAAAGTTCTTTTATCATTGTTTAAAACCAAGACAGCTGAAATGCTTGGACATATTATCAATATTGTTCCTTATCTTAGTTTTCCAACTTAATAATTCCCCAGCCAATCATTAACACTGATTGATTAATGTGCCAGGATATTTATGTGTATAGCTAGCTCAATGCTGTTGTGTACAATAGCATTTATGTCGTAGACACCAATAAAAGTGTCATATTGCGGCGCGTGAAACAGCACTTGAAAGTGATTGGCCAGCACTTGCCTTGACATGTATCAAGTTGAGAGGCCTCCCCTTTGTGAGTGAAATACATGCTTCACCTGGCAAAGCAGCTTTTCCATTTAGCAGATATTACAACAATCTCATATCACTGCAACTAGTAGAATAAATGCTTGACAGATTATGAGTGTTGGTTAGACTATTTTGTTCGTACAATAAATAGATGCCTAAAAGTATTTGAGATTAAAGCTATTAATTTTTAGGTCAACAAGACTTATGCAATTCATGATTCTGCCAATTGTAGACAATTATACTTAATCATGTACATGTCAGTGATTCGGTATTTGCAATTTGTATGAAAGAACGCGAAACAGCAGTTTCTGGTGTAGAGGGTTACACGCGTTGCTTTGACAACATTTAATATCATTGGTCGGCCGTGCCAAAGTGATCCAGAAAACCTGTAAGCTCGGAAGAGAAGTTCTGAAGGTCAGATAAAGTTCTCAGCTCGCACAGGAAGCTCTGGAGATGATGACTCATTGCACACAGTCAAGAAGGTGGTCGGAAGAGACTTATCAGCCGGCAAAGTTGTCATCATCTCTTGTCGTTGTCATGGTTATGCCCCTCATCAGATCTGAACAACGCACACTTTCTCCTTCTTCTTGTCCTGCTGCAATTACTAATTTTCAAAAAAAGAAGAAGCAGAAGAATAAAAATGAAAAAGAAGATGAAGTGAAAAACAGGCATTTTGAAGAAATGTCTCATGGCTTTTGGTGGAGTGGTGGCTCTGAGGCTGGGAATAGCACCTGCAATTGGGAGGCTACTGGTTAGAATCGCATGAATATCAGGAGTGATGCTACTCTGTTGGGCCCTTGAGCAAGGCCCTTAACCTGCGATTGCTTCATCCTGAGTGTGATGTTAATCTACATCTAGCCCTGCAAGCAGGTCCTCCTGTCACGTTGTGCGGGACGAGCAGGCGAGCAGCAACCAAAGAGCAGGCAGGCAGGCAGGATGACGGGCAACGAGGGTTTAATCGGGAGACAACGATGCACATTACAACCACACTACATTGACTGATCTGGTGAATACGGACTGAGACACGGACTAAATACACAAGACAAGCAGAACAGAACAGGCAACAGGTGATCACAATCGGGAATTAACACGAGGTAACGAAGGTGGGCGTGGCACACAGGAGGATCGGACGGAGCTGGGCGTGTCACCTCCATCTTCCAGGGAAAATTTTGATTACCACCAGAAAAAACTCACACAATTCTGATTGAACGAGTGGGGTGCTGAGGTATCACCTGCTGCACTCGGGTTCTCATCCCCGAGGTGGTGAGTGCATCAACACAGTGTGGTGTGCACACACTCCTTACTTCTCATGTCTTTGATGGTCAGGAAGGCTGTGTATTCATTTTGTGATGTGTATCCAGGGCAAAAAAGTTCACGGTGTTTTGCAGGTTATAGACAAAAAGACCCAGAAACAATATCAGAATTTTCTCTGTACACCTCTGGAGGGCTGCCGCAGAGGCGAAGTGGTGTGAGGTCAGGATAAGTGTCAAAACATTAGTGTCACAACACAAGTGTCACAACACCAGTGTCACAGAGCAGATCTGCTGCAAGTACCTCCTCCGTCCGGCTCATGGCTACCACGACGCAGTTAGGAACCGCTGGCCAGGTGCCCGTCTGCTCGAGGTCTGGAAGGAGGACGTTGGGTTGCAGTCTAGCTGCCAGGGATTGGCGCAGAGAGGAAGCTCCCTCCCGGCCAGGTTTGATGATGCGGGATGGTGACGAGTGGTGGCGAGCTCCGCCGATGCCCTGCCAGTCCACTTGGCTGTCTGGACAAATGGAAGCCTGCCACGACTCCGGGGTACGGTCTTCCCTTTGGGCCGACGTCAGCGCTGCGGTGGTGCTTAATGACACGTTCGCCGTATGACCTGGTGCATGTCCAGATGAAATGACACCCCAGCCTGTTCTGGGTTCTATGTGGCAGGATGCTGAGTCATTCCCAGTAAGGGCTGACACAATGCCCAGCTCGCCACCCCCCTCACCACTCCTACCCATGAGTTATTGTAGCAGCCAGAACCGGGGCTTAAGTCTAGACAACTACAGGGGCAAGTATGAGACGGGCAATTCTGTTTGGCCTTCAAGAATTCCAAAGGAATTATACGCTTTGATAGCAGAGTGAGATTCTGCAGGTCATTGTGCACTCTGTGTGTTAGAGTATGCACTATCGTCAGTTGAAAGGTGTCCTTGGATTCTTACCCCCTGTATCACGACCTCCAACACCACCCCTTGCACCTTTACAACTGATGAGCAAATTTCCAAAACTCACACAGTCCATGAGATATATTTTTTTTGAGAAAATTACTGTTGACTTAGTGAGTTTAACTAGAGTTCTTCGTTGGATTACATGGAGGACTGAGTGAGCTTTGCTTCTAGGTGCTGTAACATACGATGAGGAAACCTGACTTTAAGTCATTGGAGGTCTCATCACAAAAACAACAAAAATTGAATTGAGTATTGGAAATTTGCTCTTCAATTGTTTGTTTTTCAGCATATGCATGTATGTGTGTCTGTGTCCCTGAGAGCAGCACTGTGTCCTGACCTGCCTTTTTCATCACACGTGTCACCGGGAGAGAAGCTTCCCCACCCACCTCATCCCCCTCCTACCAACAAACAACTTGTCTTGGCTTCATGCATTTTGAAGTCCGCTGACTTCCTCTGTGTCCTCATTGAAATCATAAGAACTGGGATGTATTACTGCATCAGTTTCACCTGGGGTGGTTGTTCGTTTTATCTAACAGCCTCATAGCTGACGAACGACCATCTCAGCAGACAAGGAAGAGGCGTGAGTAATGGCTCTTGGTCCCCCCCTCCCCCCTCATTACCTGTGACTGTGCTAATTGGCAGGAAATGTTTCTTAAAGGTGGTCTGTGATGGTGCTATGCTGCCTAGGATGGGCCAACCTGCTAATCCCATTCCCGCATCCAAGATGGTACAGCCCCGTGCCCCCGGCTCAGGAGTCGCACTGAGTCAGTGCTGAGTCACGCTGTGGCGGGGACATGCACCACTCATCCATGAACATCACCCACCTCCCCTCCACCATGGCTGTGAGAGATTAATCACATGACCACTCAGACTGAAGGGCAATCTAAGGGGCACAAAATGCTCAATTTGAGGGTCTGAGTGTCACCTAAGCGAAAAAGCTGGCATGGAAATACAGCACTCAGTGCATCCGCATCACAGGAATTAGACCCACCTCTGAAATTAACTGAACACACTAATGGCTTACATGAAGGAACATTCATTCATTGATTCATTAGCCATAACCACTGTGCAGGGATGTGGGAGACCAGATTCTATGATACAAGGCAGCGAATAACCCAGGAAGGGGCACCAACCCATGGCAAGGCATGCACACACGCGCACACACACACACACACACACACACACATCATTCACACCTATGGACAATTTGCTAACTTAGGTTCACCTAAGCGTGTTTTTGGACTGTGGGGGAAAACTGGAGAACCTGGAGGAAACCCCACAGTGACAAGAGGAGAATACAATGCAGATTCCACACTCGTGAAGCTGGGACCCCAGGACTCCAGAGCTGTGAGGTGACCAAAAATAGATTCTTCTGCCTGCTTGATGTATTACAGGTGGATGTAATAAATGCTCCTTCGTGGCGGAGTGGACATTTCATACCATCACACCGATGAACAGAAGCCTCACATTCGCTTTCCTCACACCTTCAGCAGACACAGACAGAGGACCGTTAACATTGTCAAAGTAGCGAAGGACTCGCCAGTAATGCTTGTATGGTATAGATTCAGAGCAGTCGCTCCACATTTTTTTGTCAAACTCGCCAGGAGAGGGCAGCAGAGGCCCCAGAGAATGTTCAGCTGTTATTGTTTCATGCTCCTGCTGTACTTTGAACCCAGGACTGTAACTCAGGTGAATCCAGGCCATGCTGTGGATTCCACAAACAGGCAAACATCAGACTCTGGCAGGTTTTACCTCGTCCTTCCTCAGTAATATGAGTGACCCTGGATTCCAGGGTCTTGCACGCTGTGAAGTTTCCTATGCGTGAGCCCTTTACACACCTTGTTCATCGGCCTTGGCCCCTCACAGACCCCCAGCCCATCTTTCAGCCTTAGTGGGCTCACAGGTGCACTTCCGCTCTCATTGGCATGGGAATCAATGCATCACACCACCTTTGACCTGGTAGGCGTGTATGTATTGCAACAGGAGGAAGTGAAACTGCCCCAGCTTCAAGGAACTGCTTGCAATGACATCACCCCCCCCCCTCCCCGTCCTCCCACAAATCCAAATATGTGTGTGTCAGAACATTACACTCTGGTCATGGTTCTGCATTATATTCAGTGTGTGAATATCCCATCTGTAAATTACAGCATAATTTCCAGTGATTCTCCTTCCTACATACCCCTCAGGTCTGTGCAGCAATAAGGGGCATGCCTGGCTGTGTGTCCTGTTGGGGTGCTACGAAAAGGTTACAGAAAATGACTGAATCAGCTCACCAGATATGATCAGGTGTCTATGATCTACCTTAAATTCATTTTCCTAGAAATGCTGAGACAGTAGCCAGGGGAGCACTGGCGCTATTTGGCCCTCCTGTGCCATGCTCTTTATTGCACTGGACTGTATGCTTCACTGTACTCTGTAATGTACTAAGCTGTATGCTTCACTACATTTTGTGGTGTACTAACTAAGCTGCTTCATTAGACTCTGTATTGTACTGGATGAGACACTTGATCATACTTTGTACAGTACGGAACTGTACACATTGTCCTACTATGTACTATATTGAATTGCATTCTTTATGCGGTTCTATTGTACTATATATTAGTGCTGTAGTTCTCAAGACCGGTCTTGGTCTCGAGACCGGTCTTGAGACCAATTTTTTGTGGTCTCGGTTTTGTCTTGGTCTCGACTCTATTTGGTCTTGGCAATGTCTTGTTCTTGGTTTAGGCTGTCTGGACTACAACACTAAAGAATATATATGGTTATATGATGTATTTGTGTACCTACCTGGTATTTGTTTGTGTAGGTGTATTGTTTGATTATTACAGTGGTGTTATTTGACATAATAAATCATCATTGATTTTATATAGCATCTGTCTGTGGGCATTGTGTTGAGCAAGCATTCGTTCTATGCTACAGTATATGGTAAGTAATTTTAGTGATGTTGATATTGAACTGTAAGATTACAGTGGGACGATTCCAGTTTATCTATTAATGGATACAACATAGTCTATAGCATAGTTATAATTCAAATAAATTAGGTATTTTACATT
>JAODKF010000044.1:12115917-12130113 GCA_026779585.1 Mormyrus proboscirostris
TATATATATCATTCACTGTTAGTAATACTCTGTTACATTCCTAAAAACTCTGAACCTGAAAATTTCCAACCTCCTACTTAAAAGGTACTATAGAACAGCTGAACAGAATGGATTCATAATTTTAATTAACCTTTGATATTTGCATAACATGGTGATTGTCACAGATGTGCTATAACGTAAATTAGCACACAATAAAAATAATAATAATTGCTGCGGCACAGTTCAGTTCTTGTATGACAGAGGGAAAGCTCCCTAAGTGTCCATTATGATATCAGTTATAGACCCCAGATATCTTAATCTATCCATGACTCTATTAACTATTTGAATCACTAAAATAGATTTAAAGTTCAGCTGTAACATGAAGATTCATAGTTATAGATGTGATCCAGGTGGTCTGATTTTATAACTGGAAAATGTACATTTAGTAAAACACAACAGTGCAAATTAAATTGGTGCTGGAATATACAGTGTGTGGAGTGTATCCCACAATATATCCCACAAGTGTGTAATCCATTTGTGTCAGTCGAAGATGTGAATTTGGAGGTTCCTGCTTTCTAAGATGCGGCTCTGAGATACAATCTGACCCTTCCACCGGTCTGTAAATATTCCTTTTTGTTGTGCTTTGTGCCCTGAATTTACAAGCCAAGACTGTTGTATGGAGGCACATACACATACTGCTTGCTTCCTTATAATAATTTATTCAACAATTTTCTCATTCTGCAGATTTCATTTCCCACATTTAGAAACTTTCTTATCATTTTTACTTTCTATAGTATATATATATGGGCTACTATGCCTACACTGGGCTTACTATGTAGTAAAATATTAGAGCTCATAATGCAAATACTCATTTTCAACTATTCCATTTGCTGAATAAACTGACTGATAAAATTTTGATATGAATACTTGAAAACACTGCAGGATTCTTAATAATGTTGTCGGGTAAATAATTCATTGTACTGAACAAAATCTCAAGCAAAATAGCCCATGCCAGAAGTGTATGTGTTTGAACCTGTAATGGAATTCCAGAAGGATGTTTTTGTAGGAACACGGTGAACACGTATAGATCAATGCCACAGAAAGGAAATCCGTGCAGTTCCTTGAAATACTATAGCATAATAATGAATGATTGCAAATGGAAAGCGAACACATTGCTTAGTCGCTTTTCTAACAAACAAGCAACCGATCGTATATGAGGCTGAAGGCGATCTGGAGGTGATCTGTCAGGTAAGGAGCCTAGGGTCGGCACAGTCCCGTAACCTCAAACTCCCCGCTCCCTCTCGCGATGTCCCCGCCCGCGGGACTTGGCAGCGCCGCTTGTGCGCCTCACGCTTTCGGCCAGTAGGATTCGGTGGGCGCGAGGTGGCGGAGCTCGCGGATGAAGGTGGAACGCGCAGAGAGACGAAAGCGAACGAAAGTCGGAGGGCCGGTAGTACCCAGAGAAAACAACGCAGACAGAGGGGACAGAGACACCTCCCGGCATCAGAGAGCTGCAAGCCCCTGGGCTGGAAGCGAGGGCGTGGCCGCCGGTTAGTTTGTGGCAGTTTTCGGGCAGTTCCTTCATATTCCCCCCCCACCCCAGTGTTTGCGACGGGAGGGAGGAGTGAGTGCACACGGCCGCCATCTTTAGGACCTGTCTGTGCCTGGAAAGCGAGCTACTGGGCCCCTTTTGGCCCTGAAGAGGACTCCCTGCACCGTGTGACAACACACATCAGCAGCCCCTAACCGAATTGGTATCTGGGCAGTGGGGCAGGGGAGGACACTTTCAAACGGAGACGTTTAAACGGACGCTGCGATTTACCCCCAGCTTCTCTTTAAATCCGGCCTGTTGGACGGGTAAGTGTCCGCTACTGAAGCGCACCTCGGCGGGCTGGGTCGGCCGCTGGGCCGCGTCGGTGAGGTGGACATGGCCCGCAGCGGGTCCGTCTGCTCCGGGTACAGCTAACCAAGCTCGTCAGACTGCCCCAACCCGAAAACCAGCGCGTTAGCTGAGGCGTCCGAGTGTCGGCTCGCTAGTAAACCTTATGTAGCTTAGTTGGCTAGCGTGTTCCATAGCATGGGTGTTTCAGTGGCTATGGCAAATAAAGATGGGTGTAACTCTTGAGTGAGCATCGGTCCCAGAGAGCCGAGTCGCGGTACTGTCGCATGTTTTAGTTGGTTGGATTGTCTCGTCTCAGGTTAATGTTAAGATGCGTCGGTTTTGGTGCAGTGCCGCACGGTGGTACAGTATTACAGTGCCGGGGGGGGGTGTCCACTCCAAGGTGGAGTGGACATAACGACAAGAGCGTATGTGATTATGACAAGTCGTTGTTTACACGTATCTCTGTCCATTTGTTTTGCCGCTTTGCAATTTAGCTAAAGTGCGATGTCGCCTTGCAGTTTAGCTAACCTGAAGTGCGATGGCTTTCCTTGATCAGAATTTAACCCTCCCCTTCCCGGGATATTCATCTGAGCGTTTTTCTCATTCGGAGTGTACCATCGCGTTATCTCCTTGATGTTACTTTGAGCGGCTCCGACTGTCTCAACAATTGAAAGGAATTTATTGTCAATTTGAAATACCCATATGCAGTGTCAATCCTGACCGTTTTGGAATAAGGCGCGGTGAAATTGCTGGTAGTGCTGGAATAAGGTGTGGCAAAATCGCAAGCAGTGCTGGAATACAGCATAAACCATGGCAGTGCTGGATTGAGCTGCGGTGTAATTCCTGGCAGTGCTGAAATACGGTAGGTTGTAATCTTTGGCAGCACTGGAATAAAGTCGAATATGGTCAGTATTGGAATAAAGTGGAGCGTAATCCAAGGTCATAACTTTGGCTGGAACATTGGGGGGGGTTGAGTTTTCCACCGATTATGGGGGAAACATAATTATTGGGGGGGTTGTATTAGCTGGTTTTGATTTATTGGGGGGGCGGGCTACAACCCCCCCATCCACCTGTTAGTGCTGTGCTGGAATGAGGTGTGGTATAATCCATAACACTGCTTTAATAAAGTAGAGCATAATCTCTGGCACTGCAGGAGTATGGTAAAGCATTCTCTTAGGCAGTGCTGGAATAAAGTAGAATTGCAGTGCTGGATTAAGGTGTGGTGTAATCCCTGACAGTGCTGGAATAAAGTTGAGTATAATCACTGGCAGTGGTGTTGTCCTCAGCATTCTGATATTGACTCCTATGAGTTCTTGTGCTGACACCACCAAGAATTTAGCTGCACTCTTGCAGTGCCTGTATGTTAAACACTTGTATGTTAGTTGTTTAGCAGCAGGTACTTGTCTTATTTTAAATGTCAGTATAATTTTATGGATGAAAATTCATCAGCATCGTAGAATTTGGTTGGATGTTCTAAGGCTCTGGTCCATCAGCCTGCCACTCTGTGTGGTCCTTAAGCACATCCTGCTGTTGTCTCAGTAATGCTACACTTGAGTCCTGGGGGTATTGCACAAAACTTTCTTCATTTCTTCATTAGCCAGATAACTTAAGCCAAATGTAAGGATTGTCCAATAGAAATGTGACTTACCAGTCTTCCTATTGGACAGTTTTTACATTTTGCTTAAGTTATTAACATCTCTTTGTGGGAAAATTTGTTTGTTCTGTGCCATTCACAGGAGTGAAGGGCTTGGTCTGTGTAGATGATATAGCATTTTTTTATATGAATTGTAGTCTACTGGCATCTTGTGCCATGTTGAGCATCAGAGATTTTTGGTGATACTGATGTGTTCATTAAAAAAAAATTACCTTCAGACATCACCACATTTTCTACTTTGTGTAAATGTAGGGTTTTTGTTCATAATGGAAAAAAACATCAGCAGAAGATCCAGATTGATATTAATTTGTGCAAATGTCTAAACTGGGCCTGTGCAGTGTATTTTGTAAAAGGTAGAGTGGAAAAGAACATGTACAAGGCTAGTTGTAAACTGTGGTCACTTTGCCCTTCAGTCTGTTATGTGGAGTGTGTCCATATGTGTAAAGAAATGGTGGTGGGAAATCAAAGCTGAATGGTGCTTTTTCTGAAACCACCTCCGTCCCCCTCACTAGTGTCTCCCTGTAAGCCATTTACTGCTATTATTAGCTTGTCTTCAGGCTTTTTCCTGCAGTTTTAGGTAAATTGTTCTTGATCTAGGATGTGGGGGTGCTGAAGTCCTTATTTTGTTTTAGAGCATACAGACGCTCCTTTACTTACAAACTTATGAACTTTCAGACATACGAACGAAGAGGATTGGACTCCCGTTTCCTTTCCACAACATAATATTTTTTTGTTCTGTGCGCCAATTTCACCTGGTACGACTTCTGGCCTCTACTCCCGCCACACAGCAGCGTAGCGTGTGTATTCCCAGCATCCTAGTTCTTGCGTATACCCTTAAAATGGCATTGAATAACAAGTTACAAATGGCTGTTCTGAATGTAACTCATTCGTAAGTATAGGATCGTCTATATATTCATTTAACACAAGCACAATTTGTTCTTTTTCCTTTGGTCACTATTGAATTGCTTCTTATACCCCTCCACACTTCCCCAGAGGCTGGATTTGGGTGTGGATGTGGTGGATGGCAAGGTTGACAGGGGACAGTTGTTTAGGGGGGAAAAACATATTGTGATGAAAGACCAAAAAAACGTAGAAGTTCTGTATTGTGTTAAAGCATGGTATGGGGGTGAATATAGGCATTTGCATGTGTTTTTCTGTCTAAATTGTTAAAGAAAAACAAGATGTAATGAATATTCAGAATACCCCCACAGTGTAGCTGTTTATACATAACATGTGACTCTGGATGAATTTATCCACATAAAATGGTCAGTAAAAACTGTGAGAGAACTGAATTGACCAGAATTATTTTCACCCCATTGGCCCGTTTTAGCCACCAGCTGGCTCATGACTGGGCGTAAACCCCATAGTCTTGGTTATATGAGTGGTAGGGAAATCTCTATTTAAAATACCTCCACTGTTTGGACCAATGGTCATGCTTACAAGAAGGGCAGTGGAATGAATGAATTGTGAAGATGATATAGGGGCTGCAGAAAGAGCTGGCAGTCGCCCCATCTCTGTTTAGGATGTCTGTTTCTCTGGTTATGGTCACCAGCAGCACACCCAGATTTTGTTTTGTTGTCATTATTGTGTTATAGGATTTGGGAGGGGTGGCACAGTGGATAGCACTCACACGTCTGGGACAGGGGTTCAAGTTGCCGTCATGAGTCCTTGTGTGGATTTTTTATGTCGTCCCCATGTCATTCTGGAATTTCCTCCTGGTTCTCCAGTTTGCCCTCTTGGTCCAAAAATATGTTGTGGTGAATTAGAGTTACCAAATTGTCTGTAGGTGTGAATGTGTGTGTGAATTAGATATGTGCACTGCAATGGGTTGACATCTTATTTTGGGTAATTCCCTGCCTTGTGCCCATAGCTTCTGGAATAGGCTCTGGGCCCCTGTGACCCTGTGTAGGACAGGCAGGTGCAGAAGATGGATCAATGCATGGATGGATGGCTTAGGGTTCTGAATACCATATTGTTCTTCTGGCTGCCCGCTTAGCCACTTTTTGAAACGGGCTGTTTTCGAGTTAGGGCTGTGTTGTTGCGGGCATAGCTGTCAAATTTGCTTCTATTTTAATTTTCAGTGCTTTATAGCCATAAAACAGGAGTTCCTAATAACCTTTGTCTCTAACCACTGCCAAATGAGGAAAGCCTGTCTTGCACAACCCCTGATTGTTCTGTGAGCAGGCAGTCTATACTGGAGAACTGATTTTCCCCCCTTCATAAGTAAGGAAAGGGTTAAGTTATGGGGTGTGGTTGAGACTTCAGGTCACAGCAGAGGAAGTTATATTACAGTCCTGAGGCCAAAGGTAGCTTTAGGGAACCTGCCATTTCTGGGGGACCAGGATCTGCTGGAAAACCCAAATGAGAGCATGTAAAGCTGGTCATAAATAAACAAACATCTCATGGGATTAAAAACACAGCAACTAGGAGCAAATCACTTAATGTTTTCTTGCCGTTATTTTTAGAACACGCCTAAAAGTTTTGAGGAAGGATTATTGAAGGCTATGAACAGACTAATTGTGGGAAATTTTTATGATTCATGTTTCATGATATTTTTTTTTGCTACAGTATGATCTGTTATTAGAACTGACTTTAAAAAAATCTTTAAGTCAAGTTTTAATGACCAATTCAAGAAACATTTGATATGTGTAGAGTTGGGAAATGTCTTTATACATTTCTATTTTATGTAACTAAACCTGCCTGCTACATTTTTTTCAAGTTTTTTCATTGAAACATCACTTAAAGGTTTGTGGTTGTGGGATTTTTTGTAATAAAAAAGGCCAAATGTACTAATAATAAGATTTCTTGAACAAAACAAATGCCCAAAATTGGGGTGAATCTGTGATTGTTTATATTAAAGGAGGATGTGTATTCCTTGTTTCAGTTAGACATTTGTACTTGTTCTGTATTTTTAAATGGCCTGAGAGCCATGTACATTTGGCTATTGCAGCAACACCAAGTCTTCTGCCCTGGGAAGTTGGCTGGATGATCTCACTGTTTCGGGTTACATTTCAGCTGTCGGTCTTTCAGCTTGGGAAAGTACCGGTGAAACCTGCTGGATTCTGACCTCAGCGCGTGCTCGTTTGCACCTTTCCTTGGCACTTTGCACTCAAGACCCCTCAAGTCACCTGACGGATGAGTGGATTTTTGTGCGGTTCCAGTAGTATTTTTCTTTTCTTTTGTGGGGGGAATAGGGGCTACATACATGGCTTTGCATAAAGGCTGTTGCTAAAGAAGTTATTAGGGGAAGGAATTGGGTGGACTTTCTCTTGTATTCAACAATAATGCTCCTGAACTATGATTAGTCCAGTGGTCATCTGCTGAAGGTCTCTCTTTAGGCTTCTGCTAAGATATGGAGGCACTGTCACTACTTGAGCATAGTACATGAGCACTTCTGAAACAAATCATGTTAATGACTGAGATTTGTAAGTGGGACATAACTCTGGTTAAGGAGAAATGGTTTACTATGTTGTTTTGGCTTGCTGCAGCCCAGTCCACATCATACCTTGTGTCCCTTTAATAAATAGGACATTCACAGAACTTGTCGGGTTTGGTGATTGCACTTTCTCTCTACAGATTTGACCTATAACCTTGTACAGTAAAATCCTGTTATAGTGGAATTGCTTATAACGTAATATTGTCTATAACAGACGAGGTCCGCTGGTCCTGGCCGTGCGCCGTTAAGAACATGCAGAATAAGCATAGCGGACTCGCATATAATGGAATTTAGCTTATAACAGACAAACAATTTTGTCCTCAAGGCCACTTCTAGCTGTAGTTTTGTTCGGCTATAACGGACATGCCGGCTCCGCCTACAAGGTGTGTTGTGTGCCGGCGATATCCAGCGCAGATACGTAGTCGGGATTATTAATAGTTACGCATCTGGTCAGGTAAAGTTGGATTACTACATGTACAATATAATAATCTATATCACAAGTGTGTCTGCTGTCTAGTTGTGTTCTGGGCATACAGCAACAGACTTTGGATATAACAGACTGTTTTGCCAGGTCCCTTGAACTCCATTTTAACTGGATTTTACTGTAGTGATGTTGACAGCTGTCTTACTCTTGTCGTCTTTATCGGGAATCTTTGGTGTTATTCTCCCATTCTAGGATTTGGTGAAACCTTGCCACTCTATTTCCCTCATTATTACTATAATTGCATTATAAGACTTGAACAAACAATATAGAGATATATTATTTATCATATCGACATTTGTTAAAAATCAAGACATCACCATCAATCTTGTGTGTCAATCTTGGCAGATATATAAGCTTTATCAATATTCAGTTAAAGACATTATGTGAAACAATTGATATTGCGTTATGGTATAGTAGATACTGGTGGGAGATTTTATCTTTGACTGCATGCCAGTTCCATAGATCTGTCTACTGGAAAAATGTACAAAAATGATGAGATGGCTATCGGTTACTGTTGATATGGACAAAGTTTCTGCAGCAGGAAATAAAAATTACTATTGAACAAGGAGCCTTCATTATTGTTTTATGTATTGTATTGGAAGCGTTATAAGACTGCTTAATTTGTACTTTATAAATAGACTTAATTATCAGGTGGTATCCAAAAATTTCATGATGCTTCATCCAAGAGGGTTATAGTAAAATGAATCCATTTTATTGCCAACCCAATTGTAATTCTTTGTGAGCTATGGGTTGTGAGTTATGTGAATATAACTTCATTTTGGGAAAAAGTCTGCATAAAAGCTAGGGAAACAGTGAGTTGTTTTGTCAGCCAGGGACATGTGCACATGCAGACAGGAATACGTCGAATGTCTACAGTGGGTTTTGTTCCTCTCATTTGGAGATTGCTTAATCTAAAGGTGTAACTTGAATTAAAAGGAGTTGGAGAGTTGCACCTGTTTTTGGCAAGAACAGACAGAGACCCATACTTACTGCCATGCAGCGGATATTCAAAACTTTGAATGTTATCTGTTGTCAAAGCCTGACTGATGGCGTAGTATGTTTTAGACTGGAATGATGTGGCCTTCTCGCCAGTCAGTTGTGTGTTTAATGAAGGCATTCCTTTCAGACAATATAAACTGAGGTTATAGTAGTCCTAGTGGCACTGCTGAGATTGTGGACATGGTTCTTTCTGAAATTTTCTGTGATTTTGTGTTGTATTCGGGTCAGGTGCTGTGAACCTTCCAGGTACTGCTGGGATTTCTTCATTGCAGTGCTTTCTGACAAGGTCTCGCGTGTGGTGTGCCCTGTGGGGAGTCACTTGAATGTAATCCTACAAGATGCTTATAGAGGCAAAATCCTTGTTGTCTTTTCCCCAAGGCCATCGAGCGCGTGTCATTTCAGCCTGATGAATCGCTGTGAAGCGAATGCTGTGTGGCACAGGTTGCAGTTGTTAACATGTGTTTCCGGTTTGTTAAAGCCAGGGGTGGGTAGTTGTATCCAGAAAGGGCCACTATGTGTGCTGGTTTTTGCTGCAATTCCCTAATTAGATTACTTATTAGAGGACTGATTGGCTGAAAAGTCCTCACACCTGGGTTTGAACAGCTGTCATAAAGGTTATTCCAAAAACCTGCATACACACTGGTCCTTTGAGGATAAGCTTCCCCTCCCTTGTTTTAAGCTAGTCTAAAAGAGTGGGAAAAATCTGGAACACTTCAAGAAGCAGGAGTAGTGTACTAACGCTGCTTCCCTAGAATAGTGTAATGTTTAGCATGCATGCTAATTATTGCGGACAGTTACGGTTAAAAATGGGATAGAAAAATGCTGGTATGTGTTTAGGGGGGCATGCCCCTAGTATAGTGACTGAGTAACGTGGCAACAGCGTGTCCCCGGAAGGAATCCCGCTCCAATCCCGCCTGCACTACACAGACTGATTCTTTTTCTCGTTGTGCTTATGGCTAGGCCCTGCCACAGGCCGCTGTGCCGCTGCTATTCAGGAGTGTCGTATCGGCATAATCTCTTCACAGTAGCTGAATTTCAGCCAACACCCCTAACCCCCCCCCCCCCCAACTTCCCCTCAATTCCCCATATCATGGCCCCCCACCCTTTCCCAGAATGTACACAAACACTACAGTCCTCTGTTAATGGGAGCTCAGTCTTCAGCTGTTTTGAGAACGCTGCAGTTCAGTGCGACATGTGACATTCCCTCACCCTGTGTCTCAAGGTTTTCTTCCTAATAAGAAACAAACTAGTGGTGCCGCCTTTGGTTTTTAGATTTTATGGTTTTACATTTATACACTTAACGAACTTACTAAATCTTCATCAGGAAACAGTATTTGATGAGAATCAGTTGGGGGAAATGAATTCAATACACCGTTTTCTTAGCAGAAAGGACAGATATTGAAGGATCATACTTGATTTGGCTAATTTGTTATACGAGCAGATCGATAACAGGAAGGCAGAGTGCTGTGCAGTTCTCTGTGGTCTCCCAGGAGATTTTTGGTTTTATCAGCACATTTCACATTATTTTCATGCATTATTTATGTGCCTGCTGGATTCCAGAGTGACTTAGACAGTTAGATTTCAGACTTAAAACCTGTTCAAAGCAGTTCAGGTATTTTGCCAGAAAAGCCTCCTCTCTACTGCCCAAGAGCTTGACCCGGTAGCCTCTTGGTCATGACTCTGCCTCATTACCCTCTGCTCACTTGTGTTTTGTACACAGTCAGTACAAATGCGGTATTTAGCAGGTGGTGATCCCGTTCCTCTTGTGTGTCTGTTGTAATGCTTTGGCGTGATGGTGTACATAGCCATCCCTGGCACTGGCCTGATTGCTGAACATGCTAGTTGTTTGTCGGTTAGGGAAGAACTTTGTTTCAATGGAAAGGGGGTGGTTTTTAAAATGCCCCCTAGCCTTTCCTTGTAAGTTGGAGTGCTGTGATTGTAGCTGATTAAAATGCAGACTTGAAGTTCTTTAAGGGTTATGGTTAGTGTCTCTCTCTTTCTCTCTGTGTGTCTGTCTTTCCCCAGGATTTGTAGCACATTGATGGTGTGAACAGTCTCTGGTTTTATGTAGTTTTCCGCATCACCTGCTAAGCTAACGTGGCCATGAACGTGCTAAAACGTGCAGTCCTTTATCACGATAAGCAGATTCCTTGGCAAGGAACATTGCTGCTGTTATTGTAAATGAATTACATGTTAGAGAAAGACATGTAAAAACATGTACTTTTTATCTTTCAATCAATATTCCAGTCTATATTAGGAGTGAGGCATGATGGGTTTAAATGCTATTGAAATTAGGTTTGATGGAAGTATTGAATCCATCGTTGCTTCGTATTGTTTTTCCACCCCAGGGGCTGCTGACTGTCCGGCAGGCCTTTTACAGCTGTACTCCACTACCATTTGGGTTGAACGGTCTCCATAATCAAGGGAAGGGGGGGGGTTGTCTTGTGACCCAGGCGTTGGCTTTGTGTGCAGCTGATCATCTGAACAAGGCTCCAGGGACTAAGAGCCTTCCCCCCTCCCCACATGCTCGCAACACCCAGCCAGATGAAGGCAAGGGGCTAAATGAAGCTTTTATTTCTAAAAAGAGCTGTCTTGTGTTGCTTGTGCATGACTGCTAATGATACTTTGTCAGTGTATATTTTTGAGAAATGTTCATTTTTATGTATTTTTCTATTTTGAACCATAGCCTTTATTTTAAATCAGCAAATGCAGGCATGTGGAAGAATGGAGTCGCTTCTCCATAGGAGCTCCCCCAAGGAGACTGCCGGTGTAAAATCTTTGCTGCTCTGTTTCTGTTGACAAACACCCCCGCCCCTTTGCGCTTGGCGTAGGAGTTTGGGTATGATGGACATAGTTGTGTTTTGTCGTGGTGCTCTGTTTCTTGTTTTTGTGTTTTCTATGAAAGATTGTGTAAAAACACAGACATGCCCTGTGTCCAGGTGGTCATCATAAGGTAGGTCTGCATACCCTGTAAGGTGTAAGTAGCCTCCTGGTCAGGCTAACTCCTGCAGAGCAAGGTGAAGATAGGGGGCAGTGCAGCTACTGCTAGCAAGCAGCATGCCTCAGAGGAGGAGCCACAGGGCAGGCCAGCAGGGAGCTCCATGCTTATATGGGCAGGCTGAGGTCTTGCAAGGGTACTGCAGTCAGCCCAGTGACTTAGTGGTTAGCACTGTTGCCGCACACCTCCTGGGTTGGGGTTTTGTGATTGCCAAGACCCTAACCAGGATATATGAACAAAGTGGTGTGAGTGTACATTGCTGTGTGATTCAGTTCTTTGCAGAACTGCCACTTTTAAAGTTTCCAGACTTTTTTGATTGTATGACTCAGTTTAAGCAGGAACTCTGGGTTTCTATCAAATGCCTAGAAGGCAAGTTTAGCCTTTATGCTCCTGCAGTCTGCTATGGCATAGGACTTCATAATGTGGTGAAGTCTTTCACACCATGTCTGTAAAGTATTGGCTGTACCAGAAGAGCCAGTTGACTGATTGGCGCTAAGCTAGACAGGTGAGTTCTGTGTTCAGTGCATGCAGAACTTCACCCCAGTCATCGCAAGTTGACTCCTCTGACCTGTGCTTAGTTTGTGTTCCCACTCATGATGCTGAAATCAGCCTTTTTATGTGTATTAATTGTGTTTGCAGTACAAATGGTTCACTGCATGTACTGTAAACTAGAAGTCTAATGGGCTTCTGTTACAACATTGGATTTTCCTTCTGTGAACTGGATTGCCATTGCATCCACAGTGTTTCTTAGACATTCTTCTTGTACCTCTTATGATGCGTTTTCGTGTTCCACGAGACAGGATTTGCCCTATAGAAAACAACAAGGACCAGCAGTGTTAATGATGTGATTTTTAAGCATGTATTGACAGTGTGCTCATTTTGAGTGATTTTTTATTTTAATATTATGAAATGATTTTCATTGATACTCTGCTGCTTTCATGGTTAGTCATGTTACAATAGCATGGTGCTGAAATACACAGTTAAAAGTGTTTACCATGACATCTGCAGTGCCTTAAAGTCAATGATGGAATTCAACTTTCACTGCATGAGAAGTCTGCCTTGTATTAGTGCATTTGTTGTGCTTAAATTCCTGTCTTTCTATGTCCCTGCCCAAAAAGCCTCTTTGAGGAGGTCCTCCATCTAGATTTCAGAAAGATGCAGGTTTTTCAAAAGTCTTAGTACCAGTTTCCGGAGTCTTGATGGCACTGAGACATCTTGCATTTGATGTCTGCTGATGGTCTTTGCAAAACCAGAACTAGGGTTTTGACAAACTCTTACAGCTTCAAATCCCAGGATATCTGCTGTTGTACCTTTGAGTTAAGATCCTTAATAAAACTAGTGTGTATACAGCCTCCTCTTTGCTTCCAATTGTTTGTGCTGTGGTCTTGTCCCTCAGAGGGCCACCTTCACCTTAACGTACCACTTAACTCCATGTCCACCAGGGGGCCTCGTATCATCAGTTTGTCTCCTGCTCATCTCTTGGTTTTCTCTCACATCCACTCTGGCCGCTTTTCAGTGTTATTGCCCTCTTGCAGCCCCGATAGGATACCTGTGCTACCTGGCCTGACTAGTGTCTCTCAGTGGAGACGGGCCTGCTTCTGTGCATATTTTAATTTTTTGGCATTGTGACGAATGCTTATGGTGCTTTTCCACTACCAAGTCCGAGTTGTACCGCAAACTGTTGTACCTGTACTGACAGCAGGGCCAAGAGCATGACCAAACCGTGCAGGTTGCATCACCATCATCTGATTGGTCAATTTGCATGGAGGTACTGGTGTTCTGTGTCTATGCATGGATTATCTGAAGGGAAAAAAAGGTATATTCTATATATTATTCATTATTAACAGTATAACGCATGACGCTTTCCCAATAACTCTAAACTTTAACATTTCCAACTACCTATTTAAAATGCACTGCTGTAGAACAGCTGAATAGAATGGATTCATAATTCACATTTACACAAGCGAATTTTCGCAAGCAAGCGTAAGATGGCAGTGCTCACAGACATGCTAGCAGAAATTAGCACAGTCACTAATGATGTACATTGTGTGAACAGTAAATAAGCGCATCTTCGGTTTTGCTTTCTCCAAGCCCAGCAACGCTTTTACTGAGGTGATTTTTCTGCCATGGAAAACCGAAACACGCTGGAACTGCTCCTTAACTAGTCTCTCTTTGCAGTACAGGTCGGATCCTGTATGCCAGTGGGAATGCACCATTAGATACACTGAATTACAGTGACACCACAAAACACTGAATTACAGATCTCCCCCCCCCTCCCCCCCAGGTGCCCATGCGTACAGTGCCGTCCTGTTGCAGATGAGCCAGCACCGGGGGCTTTTGCAGCTCAGTCGCAGTCGCAGGCCCAGATAATCCCCGGCGGCGGCGGCAGAGCTCTCCCAGCATGCCCTCCAACAGCCGGGCAGGGAGCCTGAAGGACCCCGAAATCGCCGAGCTCTTCTTCAAGGAGGACCCTGAGAAGCTCTTTACCGACCTGCGTGAGATCGGCCATGGCAGCTTTGGGGCTGTCTACTTCGTACGTACCTTCCTGTGAGCGGGGGCTTGCAGTGCCCCGACCCCACTTTGCAGAAGCCCATGACTGGGGTTAGGGATGCACAATATTGGGGAAAAAAAATCACATCGCAATATTTATTCTTTCTGCGTTGTATATTGCAATATTGGGATTTAAGAAAATCTAATTATTTCAACAGTTGCAGGGGTATTCAACTTAAATTTAAAGAGGTCAAGTTAGAGAAAAATTCTTGAA
>JAODKF010000044.1:12132768-12149227 GCA_026779585.1 Mormyrus proboscirostris
CCCCCCCCCCCCCATCTCCCCAGAAATGGCAGGACATCATCACAGAGGTGAAGTTCCTACAGAGGATACAACACCCCAACAGCATTGAGTACAAGGGCTGCTACCTACGCGAGCACACTGCCTGGGTGAGACATGACCCCTCCACCCTGGGAGACTTTACGTTGGACTAATCGTTTCAGATGTTTAAATATGTATCATCTACTGCTTGTTTAGTCAGACTGCAGTGAGGATGCCCCCCCCCCCTTAGTGGTGAAACATGACATTACAGAGCCATTTAAATTTTGCCATTTAAATTTTTTTTTTTTTTAGGATTTTACATGTCCTGTGCACTTAAAAAGGATTGTTTTGCCCTCATGGCCATGGAGTAACCGCTCAGTTTGTCTCCAGTGGAACTGTGCTTCTGTATTCTTAATGGAATTGCTGATATGTGACCAGTTAGCTGAGAGGAGGGGTTTTTTTTTAACTTGCGTATTCTCTCTCTGTGTAGCTGGTCATGGAGTACTGCCTGGGTTCTGCTTCTGATCTTCTGGAAGGTACATTTTTCTCATGTCATTCCAGTATCGGCGGCTGTGTGAGAGTAGGGAGGGCACTGGAGGAACAGTCATTTAATTATGTCGCTTATGTCATGCACTGTAGCACTATGTGTGAAAAGTGTGCGTGTATGTGTGTGGGTCAGGCACATATTCAAAGGTCCAAATGCCTCGACAATGTACAGCAACTTTTTTATTTTTATATCTTGTGGGGACCATTTAGTTTGGTGATCACATGGAGAAGCTCAATATAAAAATCTGTAATTTCAATAAAAAAATACAAAAAATCTTGTAAAAGTCTTGTATTTTGCTTGGTTACTTGTGGTTAACGTTAGGGCTGGGTAAAGGGTTATGGTTGTCATTGTTGGGATTAGAATTTTCCCCTATAGAAATAGAGTCCCCGCAAAGATATGAATACAAGTGTGTGCGTGCGTGTGTGTGTGTGGGGCAAGCACACCTGATCCTTGTTCCACAACAGGCATGCATGCAGTTCCCGTCTCATCTGGTGATGCATAGTGTGTAATTCTGGCTCTGGTTTGTTTTTGGGTGCCGGACTTGATTTCCATCCTGTGTCGTGTGTTGCAGTTAATGTTTTCTCTGTCATCCTTTTCAGTGCATAAGAAGCCGCTACAGGAACTGGAGATTGCAGCTATTACCCATGGTGCACTGCAGGGCCTGGCCTACCTTCATTCCCACAACATGATACACAGGTGAATGCCATTGTGTCTGCACCTGTGTGCTGCCTGAGGAAATGTGTGTCTCTTGCACCTTCCTCACTGCATCACTGGGCCCTGCAGGGACATCAAGGCTGGGAACATCCTGCTGACAGAACCCGGGCAGGTGAAGCTGGCGGATTTCGGCTCTGCTTCCATTGCCTCCCCCGCCAACTCCTTTGTGGGGACGCCATATTGGTAAGGCTTGCGATGATAGCTCTTCCTCCGTTGCTTTTCTTGATTGTGACCCCGTTATCTGCTACCATAGGTCTGGGGACAGTGTTAGTTTGTAACAGATCCGTATATGATCACTCTGGGCTTAATCTGGTTCTTAGACCATGTCCTCTGACAAGCCAGTGCAATGCAATCACGCCCTCCCCACCCCGTCCTCAGGATGGCCCCCGAGGTGATACTGGCCATGGACGAGGGTCAGTACGACGGCAAGGTGGACGTCTGGTCACTGGGAATCACCTGCATTGAGTTAGGTAAGGAATGCCGCGTATGTGTATCTGCGCTCCTCACCGCCAGCTGGCTCCTTCCTTCACACTCTCCCTTTGTCTTTCTGTTTATCCTCCACGGTGACTTAGCACTTTATATGACACTGGTCACCACCTTTATTTTTTTGTTTCTTCCTCACTTCCCCTGTTTCAGTGCCACGTGGCTGCACTGCTCCTTCTGTGGCTCCTCAAAAGTGCTCCCGCCCCATTCACCACCGGTCTATAATGTTTCGCGTCTCTGGTTCCGGATGAAGGCCTCCGTGGAGCTTCTTGTCTTTTGATGGGAGGCTGCCTGGCTTCAGGCATTCCCTAACCCTCCTTTCTAACACCTTCTGGTTTCAGCGGAGAGGAAGCCCCCACTATTCAACATGAACGCGATGAGTGCCTTATACCACATAGCGCAGAACGAGAGTCCCACGCTGCAGTCGAGTGAATGGTGAGTGCGGGCCCAACCCTACGATAATGCCGGTCACCCAGAGCCGCTTACAGAACCAGCAGAGGGCTGGGTGTCATTGTGCTGCAGTGAAAGTACCAGCAGCACAGTCAGCCTTCTGATACATACCTGATAACATAGCTTTACGCTTAGGTTGCATCATACAAGGATTCACTCTCAGGTTCACAGTTTCTTTTTAATCCAGATATTAATCTACATCTCTTTCCTTCCCTCTCTTCAGGTCAGATTACTTTAGAAACTTTGTAGATTCTTGCCTTCAGAAAATCCCTCAAGACAGGCCGCACTCAGAGGAGCTCTTAAAGGTCAGTCCCCAGCGCGTCCATCGACCACCATGTGTCACATTGGCTAGCAGCTACGGTTACCATCGTCCATTTTTCCAGTTTTTTTTTTTTTTTTTTTTACTCCAATCCAGTGTCACCCAGTCATACCTTTTCATAACTGCAGGTCACATGCTACTTAAAATGCCTCAATGCGCAGTGTGTCAAAGTGCCTGTGGGCTGTTGGTACTGACTCCTGTAGCTCAACAAGCAGAGTGTTGCACTAACAATGCAAAAGGTTGTAAGTTGAAATGCTGGGAAGCACACAAAATGTAATTGCTCTCTCTAGTGTGAGATGTTTTAAATAAGCGTTAGATGAATGAGTTCATATGATGATTGATCACAGTAAATTTCATAATTTAGTGTACTGTTTTAGATGGAGCTTTTATGAAAAAATATTCGAAATATGAGATGCTCACACAGGGATGTGGCAATCCCAGTGTCAAGGTTTTATCAGTGGAAAAGGTCACGGCTGACCTGTCACTTTTGAGCTCTGCGTCCATTTTATCACACATCTAGGTAATGCTCAAGTGCTCTGCTGGGAAGATCACAAACTGCATACTAAAAGTGGCTGAACTTATGGTCTGTCCGGACATATTTTTCCATGCCCCTCCTTCCAGCATGCCTTTCTCCTGCGGGAGCGGCCTGAGTCGGTGCTGATGGACCTGATCCAGAGGACGAAGGATGCTGTCCGAGAACTGGACAACCTGCAGTACCGCAAGATGAAAAAGATCCTGTTCCAGGAGGCTCCCAACGGGCCTGTGGCAGAGCCCCCTGATGGAGAGGAGGTGGGCCTTTCTTCCTCCCCCCATTTGTTCTGCCCATTTGTACCAGTTTCTGGAGGGGGGGGGGTTAGGGACCCTCATTTTGCCCACGAGGTCCGTCACCTTTTATTATTGATGCCACCTACTGGCTCTCGCCTTTCATTTTTAATGTCTCCCTTATTAGCCTTTTTACTCTGTGCTTCTATTGCTGACTGTCAGCCCCTTCCGTGTTGTACTGCCTGCCGCCCCCAGGAGCCAGAGCATGGAGCGGGCCGTACGGGCACCGTGAGCAGCGTGGGCAGCAACCAGTCCATCCCCAGCATGTCCATCAGCGCCAGCTCCCAGAGCAGCTCCGTCAACAGCCTGCCGGACGCAGCCGGCGCCGCTGATGACCACAGCGAGTCTGAGCTCATGGAGGGCGACCACACCGTCATGTCCAACAGCTCTGTTATCCACCTCAAGCCGGTGTGTTGCCCACCTGCCTCGCTGCCCGAGGGGGATTATTTGTGTTTTGCAGACAGATCATTTTTATTTGCTGTGACATCGTATGGGTGAATATCTGGAGCTGATCAAAGCTCTGAGTCAAATCACAACAAGAAAATGGAAGCAATGCTACTTAGTGGTGGCACATGATAGGGCAGCCACTGATGCAGAGCTGGTGAACTTGATTTCATTGAGACAGACAAAACTGCGCTTATAAATAAAAGATTTTTTTGGAGAGGTGGCGAGAGTGTTTCCCAATCCGGCAAAACATAGACTGCCTGCTGGTCCCTGAGGATCAGATTAGATTGGGAAACACTGGTATAGAGGACTAGAGATTGTAGAGGTTGGGAATGTGAGAGGAGTGGGGAATAGATTGGGGGGGGGGCATCCGGGGAATACATAGTCATCTTTTTCATTGCATCTGGTTCTTGGATGACTCCTGCACTTGGACAACTAAGGACTTCCTCTTCAGGACACACTTTTTGATAGTATATGCATTAAAATTGAGCTGCATCACGCTTAGCACTGACCCTACCTCATCTCATTAGGAGGAAGAGGAGTGTTACCATGACGAGCAGGAGTCGCACAGCCGCCCCACAGAGCCACCGGCACCCCCCATGCAGGTGCCCCGGCAGAAGCCGCACCGAAACCGGGAGCACTTCGCCACCATCCGGACCGCCTCTCTGGTACGAGCTCGTCTTTGTTTGCTGCTTAGGGCAGTGTTTGACAATTCGGTCGTCAGGGACCCACAAAAAGTCTGCTGTCTGGCAGGGAGCTCAGAGAGAACAAAAACATGAACCGACTGTGGGCCCCCGAGGACTGGATTGGGAATCACTGGCTTAGAGGCTTAATAAAGGTTATGAGGTCATACCAGATGGATCTCTGATTAGCTCCCTCCTCCTCCCTCTGTAATAAAAAGTTTTCACCTCTTTTGGACACCCCCCGTACAGTGGAGGAGCAGAGGGATCGGCACGCCTCCTCCTGCCCCCATCCCATTCCTGTATCTCTTCCCTGTGTTTCTCCCAGGTGACACGGCAGGCCCAGGAGCACGAGCAGGACTCGGAGCTGCGGGAGCAGATGTCGGGATACAAGCGCATGCGGCGGCAGCACCAGAAGCAGCTGATGGCGCTAGAGAACAAGCTGAAGGCCGAGATGGACGAGCACCGGTTGCGGCTGGACAAGGAGCTGGAGACACAGAGAAGCAGCTTTGCTGCAGAGATGGAGAAGCTACTCAAGAAGCACCAGGCCTCCATGGAGAAAGATGTAGCGTAGCTCCTGTCTCTCCTACGCACTGACCTCTGTGTCTTGTGCTAGAGCCCCCGTTTCTCCTACGCACTGACCTGTGTGTCCTACCCAGTAACCCTCATCTCTTTTTAACTGACCTTTGTGTCCTGCACTGTAGCACCCATCTCTCTTACGCACTGACCTCTGTGTACTTTGCTATAGTCCCCCCCATTTCTCTTACGCACTGACTTCTGTGTCCTGTAATATAGCCCTTGTTTCTCCTACACACTGACATCCATGGTTTGATGGACCTTGAGTCTGTTATTACTACATTGTCCTCAGGAAGGGAATGATGCATTAACCCTGTTCTGTCTTCCCCCCTGCCCCCCCTCTCTGTATGTCTTCCCCTTGGCATTTCTGTGTGACCTCTGTTCCTCTGGCTGCATCCCCCATGCCTCCCTCCATCCTGTCCCATGTGTGCAGGCTAAGACCTTTGCCAGTGATGAGAAGAAGTTCCAGCAGCACATCCAGAGCCAGCAGAAGAAAGAACACAGCAGCTTCCTGGAGTCGCAAAAACGAGAGTATAAGCTGCGCAAGGAACAACTCAAGGAGGTGCAGCCACTCGCACAGGCATACACGCATGTATGCAGGACACACCCAGCGGCCTCCCGATTCACCCCCCTCCTTGTCTCCCCAGGAGCTGAATGAGAACCAGTCTACTCCCAAGAAGGAGAAGCAAGAGTGGCTGTCCA
This sequence comes from Mormyrus proboscirostris, assembly GCA_026779585.1. NCBI lineage: Eukaryota > Metazoa > Chordata > Actinopteri > Osteoglossiformes > Mormyridae > Mormyrus > Mormyrus proboscirostris. Next base: position 12,138,503 of record JAODKF010000044.1, read on the forward strand.
AGCAGAAGGAGAACATCCAGCACTTCCAGGCTGAGGAGGAGGCTAACCTGCTAAGGAGGCAGCGTCAATACCTGGAGCTGGAGTGCCGGCGCTTCAAGAGGCGCGTGCTGATCGCACGGCATAATGTGGAGCAGGACCTGGTGCGCGAGGTGAGCGCCCCCTAGAGCCCACGACCGGTCCTGCAGCCTTAGGTCTGGTGAGCTACTCTGATCTCCCAAACCCCGGCCCACCACAGGAGCTGAACAAGCGTCAGACGCAGAAGGACCTGGAGCATGCCATGCTGCTGCGGCACCACGAGTCCATGCAGGAGCTGGAGTTCCGGCAGCTGGGCGCCATCCAGAGGATGCGGGCGGAACTGATCCGCGTGCAGCACCAGACTGAGCTCACCAACCAGATGGAGTACAACAAGCGGCGGGAACGCGAGCTGCGCAGGAAGCATGTCATGGAGGTGCGGCAGCAGCCTAAGAGTCTCAAGGTGAGTGGCTGTTCTCCGGAGTGGGCGGGGTGTGGGGGGGGGGGGCAGTGTCCAGCACCACAGCCCACCATCTCTTCCCCCCGCAGTCCAAAGAGCTGCAGATCAAGCGGCAGTTCCAGGACACGTGTAAGATCCAGACGCGGCAGTACAAGGCGCTGAGGAACCACCTGCTGGAGAGCACGCCCAAGTCGGAGCACAAGGCCGTCCTCAAGCGGCTGAAGGAGGAGCAGACGCGCAAGCTGGCCATCCTGGCCGAGCAGTACGACCACTCCATCAACGACATGCTCTCCACTCAGGCGGTAAGTCGGCCAGAGAGGAAGGGTGCAAGCACCCTGCCAAATGTGCTCTACCAAAGAGCTCCTGGAATACTGCCAGCAGAATAAATAACTAATAAAAGATAATATTCAACGTTAGCATTTAATGGAGAACTGTGGTCTGAGGCAGCGCAGGGCAGGACTCGGGTTAAAAATCATCTCTAGAGGTTTTGTCAGCTGGGGGGGGGTCTCACAATACATTTTGTCTATTGAAATACCCATTGGCCTAACATGGAAATCCCCAATGTATACCAGACGTTTGGTCTGAGGAAAAGAAATCGTAGGGTTCCTGACTGCCGTCTTTCTGCCCTTTTTTTTCTTTCTCCTCCAATGACCATGCCCCGTTTCTTTTAACCCCCCCCCCCCCCCTTCGCCTTCCCTGCAGTTGCGATTGGATGAGGCACAGGAGGAGGAGTGCCAGGTGCTGAGGATGCAACTGCAGCAGGAGCTAGAGCTGCTCAATGCCTACCAGAGCAAGATCAAGATGCAGACAGACGCACAGCATGAGCGGGAGAGGAAGGAGCTGGAGCAGAGGGTGTCGCTGCGTCGGGCCCTGCTGGAGCAGAAGGTGGGGCTCTGCATCACTTCAACAGCCTTTTAGCTGCTCGTCTCAAGGCACACTTGGTGATAAATCCTGATAGCCGGGTTTTGTGTGTTGATGCCAGTGGTTTTGATTTTTTTATTTAGTTTTTATATTGTTTTCAATTTTTTTTTTTTAAATACCTTTTTTCCCCACTGTTCTTTTTTTATTTTAAAGATCAATTTCATTTTATATTTTAGTTTCAGTTTAAGTTTTAGTAATTTCATTTCTGGGGATGAACTGGAAGTTGTGGAGGTGTTTTATGTGTCTGATCTTGCGTGAATATAGAGAGAACATTGTGTACTAATGTCCTCAAAATAGGCAAAACATGTTCCAGATATTTATGGTAATTAAAGGTAAACAAATCACTATTTCAAATTTCTACTAAATAGTTTTAACATAAAGTTTGACATTCATTTTTAATTTAAGTTGGTTTTGTAAGCAATATTTATAGGTGTTGGGTAGTGTTTATTATTTTCATAGCTTATTTTAATTTGGCTTTGTTTAAATATCCTCTTATAGTGTTAGTGTGAGTTTTGGTCACCCCTGTGTGCGTCCCACAGATCGAGGAGGAGATGCTGGCCCTGCAGAATGAGCGCTCGGAGCGCATCCGGAGCCTGCTGGAGCGCCAGGCCCGCGAGATTGAGGCCTTCGACTCAGAGAGCATGCGCCTGGGCTTCAGCAACATGGTGCTTTCCAGTATCTCCTCAGAGGCGTTCAGCCACAGCTTCCCGGGGGCCTCAGGTGGCTGGGCCCCCCACCAGCACCCCGGGGGTCCCCCACAGGGCCAACACTGGGGGCCGGGTGGGGGTGGCGGCAGCGGTGGCGGGTCGAGCCGCAGTAGTAGCAGCAGCGGCCATCACCATCACCATCACCACCACCATCACCACCACCAACACTCCAGTCAGGGTGGAGGGGCCCCGCCACAACAGGCCTGGGGCCAAGGGAGTGGGGTCGTGGCTAGTGGCCTGGGGGGTCCTCCGCCCTGGGGACATCCCTCAGCGGGGCCTTTGGGGGTGGGGCCGCGGTCTGTGGGAGGGGGCGTGCGGAACAGCCCCCAGGCATTGCGTAGGACGCCTTCTGGGGGGCGCAGCGAGCAGGGTATGAGCAGGAGCACCAGCATCACCTCGCAGATATCCAACGGCTCACACCTGTCCTTCACATAGGTGAGCCCCCCACACAGCAGAGCCAGGGTAGGGCCCCCTCCCCTCTCCTTAACCCCCTCCCCTTCCCAGTCAGGGTATCTCCCCCCCCCAGCATGCACACAGACATGCACTAACATTGCCAGGTGCGTTGACCTGTCTGCTCAGAGGTTGGAGCAGTATCCATGGTCATCTGAATCACTTTGTCTTGCTAGGAGAAAAATGTAGGTGCCGAAATTCATAAGGGCTTCAGGAAATATAGGTGTGTGTGTGTGTGTGTGTGTGTGAGTGTGTGTGTCTGTGTGTGTGTGTCTGTGTGTGTGTGTGTGTGTGTGTGTGTTTGTCACAGTGCTTCGCTAGCAGTATCTTCCCCAGGCATGCTTGAGGTAAAATAGTATCTTCTCAGGATCTCAGTGGACAAAGTTTATTAGTCAGTAAATTGTTAATATATGTTTTTAGTTTTTTGCCGATGTGACATGCAGAGAGGCAGGTTATCCGAAGCCACCCCTGTGCTGTGATCTGTGCATACAGCTGTATTGCAGTTAGGGAGCGTGATGAACCAGGTATCCAGATGTCCCCTGCCCCAGAGCCTCTGGCCTTTAGGACTTTAATTCTGTTCGCTTTTATGTTGCACGTCAGATATTGTTGCTAATGCCTCATTGGGGCAAGCAGCAGACTGCACTTGATATGTACAAAATAAATGTAAATATATATATTTTTTTTGTTTCTTTTTTTTTGGAACACTGTGCCAAGAGTGACACAGACGTGCCCCTTGGGGGGGCTTAGGAAGCCGAAAGTAGGCTGGTAGTGCTGACAGCCCGGAGGGGGGTGGGTGTAACTTTCAGGTTTTAATGCATCTCACGAGTTTCAGGGGCTGCTTGCCAAAATCCAACCTGCCAGGCATCCCTGACTTCTACGGGCAAAATGTGATGCCATCATTTTAATGGATTTAATGTACCTGTCCATCAGTGTAACATGTGACCTGGTCTTCTAGGAAGTACAGGGCAGGCGGGGGGCAGGGGCATGTGATTTTAGGGCCGCCTTCTTTGAGAAGCACTTTAGACTGTTTGAAAGGAGGAAGAGCAGCAGCAGGTGGTGGAGATGGCAGAGGACCGTGGAGGTGAGGCTGGTATCTGGGGTGGTAAATGCAGGAGGGAAATGGAATGCGATGGTGAGTCAGGAGGGATGGGGGATATCCAGGCAGTGTCCACCATAACCTGGAAGATGAGCCAACCAGGAGATGTATTATAAAGACTGCAGGGGCCAGTCCAGTCCAAAATGGCCTCAGGGGCTGAACTTGTGTAACCCTGCTGTCCTGGTGCTCAGCCTGTAGGGGTAGCGCTTGCTTTTGCTTGTAACTGCTTTCAGGCAGTCTGTCATTTGACATGCAGCTTCAGCCATTCGGGCACGCAGGGTGTGCATCGATGCTGCAGCCAGGGTTTGTCAGCATTGGTGGTCAGGCCAGCAGGCAGGATCCAGTTCAGTGTTCGCTGTAGTTTTGTGTCCTCTTATTGGTGGCGTGGGGGGGCTTTAAGCTGCAAAGCCACACAAAGCTTCAATATGCCAAAGCTTTAGAAAGCGTCACTACTAAGACAGTGTGCCAAAAATCATTAAGCAGTAAGCATACATATACAAAACGAATGCCCCACACACATCTGTACTCAACAACATCACATATTGTTTGCCAAAAGTGCAAAATCTGTTCGAAGACCCTGGGTACACTCTTCGCACCATTTCCTAACCCTCTCCCCCACCCCCTATTAGAGTGCCCTCCCTGTCTCTGGCCCTGGGGGGCAACAGGTTGTGACCGCTGAATGTTATTCTGGGTGGGTGGGAGTTGCTGCTGGCGCCCCTGCCATGCCCCTTCCCTTTCTGACCACGCCTCCTACTCCTTCAGACCCACCCCTTTCTAGCCCTGCCTCCTACTCATTCAGACCCACTCCTTTCTGGCCCCCTCTTTCTCTCTACCTGTCTCTTCACTAGCCTGGCTGGGCTCTCATACCCAGCACAACTACCTTGACTTGCAAGTTTAAAAGAGTACTAAAAATACATGTGTGTAAAAAACGCAGCATCGAGAGCAAGGTGCTGCCGGTATGTTTTGGTGGATATGGATGTGGACAGATACAGTCTTGATTGGGGTGTATAGGAAACAAATGTTTATATTGTATATTTAGAATTTAAAAAAATGGAAATAAAAATAAACAAATTAACTGCTTGTATTGTGAAAACAAAAGAGATAATGACTCGGTTTCTAACATTAATGTTTAAAAGAATAAAATACACGCACATCTGTGCGCACATATACACGCAGAGTATGACGCCCTGCAGTGTTGTCCACAGGGTTTGCTTACCGCTCGCTGGTGCTTCCTGCTCCACTACATCCACTAAAGCCCCCTTTTTTATCAGCTCTGATCGGGTCTCCGCCTCCGTCGGGTCGTGCTATTGGTCAGTTCGTTGCATACCTTTTTAATAGCGAAGAACAAGCAATGTCTGGTGTGTCAGGCGGCTTGTGACCTGTGTGCAGGAGTGAAGAGGGCTCTCAGCAGCCTTGATTACCATTTTCTTAAGAAAGCACCTGTGGGGGAGTCGGGCGTCAGGCGTTGCGCCTGATGTGAAACTCACTTCTTCTCCAAAAGTTTACCTTTTGAGGGAGGAACCTCCAGCACCTGCTGCCAGATAGCATGCTGCAGTCAGTTTCTTTGCCAAGAGCAGAGGTGTGTGTTGATTGGTATTGGTATAAAATTGTTTTTTTTCCTGTTAACCTCATTGAGTGGAAACGGCAGCCAGGAAAGAGGGAAACCCTTTGGAGGCAGTAATTTACTGTGGTGAAACCTAACAAAGTAATATCTTTGGTCTAACACTGTGCCATGACCAGAGCTGCCAAGCCCCCATCACACATCCTTTCAGTCGCCTTCACAAAATGCACGTTTTTGTTTTTTGTTTTATTTTTATTGAATGTCTTAGCGTTGTTTTGGAGCAGATGGTGAGTTCTGATTGGTTTAACACCCCTGGGACCTGGAACCAGGGGAGATGGGTGTCTCCTTTGTACAGTGTATTTGTCAGTATTCATGTTATGCCCCCTCCCCACCCTCCCCCCGGTTGACCATTGCCATTGCAGTCCATATATAACCTGTGTTAAAAATGTATAGATTGTGAAACTTGTTACTGAATGTTTGAAAGATTTAAAAAAAAAAAAGAGAGATTATTCCTAAAATGAGAGAAAGAAAAGAAAGTGAAATAAAATGTATAAAAGAGCCTTGGCAGTATGAACAGATGACTTTAGGTGCAAATGTAATATTTTGTTTGTAATTACTTCTTGTGATGGCGGAGGGATACTGGACAAAATCAGCTGTAATAAAAGTAATTTTAGTACGTCAGGAGTCCAGTCTGTTCTGTCCACATGGGAAGCCAGTGACTCCACCTGAGTTAGGGTGAGATTTCTTACTTGTTACTTGTACGAAGCCAAAAAAGCAAAACATCAACTTTGGATGATGCAAACAGACAAAAGTCCATGGCTTCCTGCACAGTTTATTTAACTTTGTTAATGAATGATGTCTCTGTACACTCGAGCTATGTATACAAGCTAAGAGAGCGGATTCAAGCGGATAGTTTGGAATAAGTTTTCCCACAATCGTGTCAGTACTGCTGCAGAGGTATGGGCACCTTATGGGTGCTCCTCTTGAGTTTCAGGGTGTGAGACAGTCAGCTTGGTCCTGTTTAGCTTTATTGTAAATTCACCATAGAAAATTTTTGCAATTTTTTTTTTTTTTATTTAATTTATTTATTTATTTATTTATTTTTTTACAGTGAGGAACAAAAATTATGTGCCCAAAAGCAGGCAGTGGAAATTGAAAGCAGTGTTATAGGGAGGGTTAGATCAGCTGCTGTGTGGTAAGTAATTAAGGTGACCACCTCATCCATGTCAGGGAGGGCACTTTGACCTAGGATAGGATTTGTAAATTATTATTTCAATTAAAAGGACCTGGATTTAGCTTTAATGATGAGTTCTTGCTGTGTGCTGATGGGTCAGTTTCCTATAATCATATATGTATCATTTGAAACAGCTGGATGAATCCTTCAAGAAAAATAAGTCAAAGCACAAGAAGTACTGAACTATTTAGCCAAGCAGAGAAGCCTTTCAGTTTTAAAGTAGCTTGTAAAATCTGCAGTAGCTCAACAAGGTATTAGTAGGGAGAGATGTTATGAGAATACTCACAGCTTGCTGCTACCCTAAATCCTTCATAGTCTGTTATGTATAATCTAGGAAGGTCTAGCAAAGTAGTATGGTTGGTGGTATGGAGAGAACCGCCTGGTGACTGCCCCCCCCCCCCCCCCCCCGCACTCACTCTGCCATGCCCTCCCACCTTGAGAGACCTTTGGGATTTTCCTTCACGCACCTCACACCTGGCTGGTTGTGTAGGCCCAAACGTATCCCATCTGCTCTCATTGTTGCCCCTCAGCGGGTATAGGATCTATGCCAAGTGAACAGGTCCCGCTTCTCTGCAGAGCTGATCTGGTCCTCCATCCTTCTGGCACCCCCTGCTGGTGTCTGTGCATGAGGCCAGTTGGGGGGGCCGTCCCTCCTCAGCTGGGAGGCTCGTCGTCTACGGTTCACTGTAGTGTTGGTCCTGTGGCGAAAACTTGGGCTGGTTCCCATTTGCATCCCACCTGTCTCCTCTTCCCCCAGGAACTCCGCCACTATGGCAAAATAATCCAGTACCATCTCATGGCTCCACCAGATGTCATCACCTTCAGTCCCGGGCAGCTGAAATCCACAGTGGCCACCGGTAGCAGTCAGAGCCAGCAGGAAGTATGGACTGCTGCGGAAAAGGGCAGTGGGCAGGGCTGCAACAGGGGGCAGCAGCGGGTCGTCGTGGCTGCGCAGGCAAAGCACAGGCACTGCCACCTCGTCTGCATCACGCAGTGGCTCATTCCGATCCCAGTACACTTCCCAGTCCTCCCCGCCTTTGCTGCCACCAGCCTTTCCGGAACAGAACATGAGCTCTTCCATGTGGCGCAGAGAGGAGGAACCCAACACCTGGTCCACATCCATCACTGCACTGAGTGCGCTCTCGTACCTGCCCAAGAGAAAGCAAGAGATGGTAAAAACAGACAGGCAAGGCAGCATCAGTTTGCTACTGACAGGCAAATGAAGCTTCATGAACCATTTGCTTTTTTGACCCCATTAGATGGTGCTCTTGGTTTGCTTTGGGGCATGCTTTGCACCGTTTTATGGACAGGGAACACCATCTAGTGGGGTCAGAAAATACAGCAAATGGTTCATGAAGCTTCATTTGGCCATCACTAGCGGTTACCTGCTCAGCTGGAGTTTACGGTACAGCAGCACTCCCCAGTGGTAGAGTGAAGGAAGGGCCGTCTCGAACCACAGCCTCCCCTGGAGGATGGGGGACAGGCAGGCTGCTGCTGTCAGGTAGGAGGAAGAGCCACACTCCCCAAGGTAGGAGAGGAGCACACCGGAGCCAGAGCCCTCGCTGATGGCCAGCAGTGTTGAGCTGGGGTGGCGGCTGCGGATGTAGGTGATGGCCTGGATCAAGTCGGAGGGGTCCCCGAATTCCTGAAGCCTGGGGGTGACCAGTGGGCAGCCTGCGACACCTCTAGAGTGGAACACCACGGGGTAGAAGCCCTGGCGGAGTGCCCGGGCACACAGCCCCTGGAGGTGGGGGGTCACAAGGCCCCATGCATTCGGCACAACAATGAGTACAGGTGGGCAGGAGGAATAGCACCCGAGGACTCGCTGCCCGGCTGTGAGCTCCATCTTCGGACGTGGGTGGGGGGCTCCTTCCAGCCATACTGCCCAGTCCAGTGCCACCACGCCCCCGTCCCCCATCTGGAGGTGATCCCTGGCAAAGCGGATCTCCCCATCACTGACCCCCACAAAACTGGCAAGGGTTTGGAGATGCGGGTCGTTCCAGGGCCAGTCAACTGGGCAGGCCCGGGCCAGGGAGGCACAGCGCTGGAGTAGGAAGTAAGCCAGAGCCGTAGGCTTGTATAGGAGCTGAGGGCTGGGACGCACCATGCTAGCTGGGGGGGACAGCGGCAGATACAGACACCAGCAAGCACATAGCCAAAGCACTCGTAGTGCCACCCGACACAGCCTCCCTACGAGGCCCCACACCTGGGGCAAATGGAGAAAACAGGCAACAAGGAGCAGAATTATTGAGGGCAGGAGGCATAGCATTCCATTCCACATGATGCAGACCCATTGTGGAGAAGCTGGTAAGGATAGACTGGGGATCCACATCCTACCACTAGGCCGTCCCAGCACAGTCTGTCCGGTCTCACTCTTCAGAGAGTCTCCTCTGCCCTGAGCTGCCTGCCTGCTTTTTAGCTGCTTTTTCCTGCTCTGTCTGTCCAGCTGAGCTGATTCCCTCCCCCCATTAATCATTGACTCCTCAGTAATCAATCTGGCCATTCTGTATCATTCTGCTCCCACCCCGCAGTGTGTACAGGGAAGCTCAGATCAGTATGTTCCTGTCCTTTCATTGCAAACTGACTATTTAGGTAGGTATCCACACGTACAACCAACCACAAACAACCAGCTTTGTGCACCTGCCTGTTGGATACATCTAACCTGGCTACATTTCCTAGATGCTCCCTTTAGTTGCATGTGGCATGACGATCAAGCTTTCAGACTCGCACTCACACAAGAAACTTTACAGCAAATCTATAGTATTCCATTATAAAAGCTTTGGGGTAATTTGCGAACCCTACAGACTATGTACAATGTAATAAACCTGTTACATAATGTGTGTGCAGACATGTCTTGAACATCTCACTCCAGCAAACTTGCCAGAGTTGGCAACCCTGGTACAACTATGTACGTTGCTACCGTTGTTAGCGACTGTGCTCTTGGGACACTTACCCCTGTTTGTGCGTGACATTGTTAATCTATCCTGCACAAAAGGGACATAACCAACACATGTCTTTGGTGACTTTCTGTAGTTCAGGAAAAATGAAAACAGAAGTGGTGATTGGCCTCATTATAGTCTTAGGATGAAGTCTATCTCTGTTAAAGTAACCACAGTAGCAGTAAGTAACTCAGTCCAGGACATGGTGAGTATTACAGAATGTTAAACTGATACTGCAGGACACTGACGTTCATTGTTTTTTTAGAGCTAAAACCATGGAAATTTACAATTACAAAATCAGAGATCATCTTGTTTCCTATCCTCAGTTGTTCAGGAGGTTCTCCGGTTTAAGATCCATAAGCCGAAAAGGAGTGGTACACAGGCTGACAATCAGGCTTTGCTAACTTTGTTTTTGCAGCAGACCTGCCAGTTCACTTCAACATGCTAAATTTCCATCCACCAGAGGGCGATACAGAAAGATAACTCGTTGTTTGTGGAATGGTGCTGTTGCATTAATATTCCATTTTTCCATTCCTGTCTCTCTTTGTATATGATGCTACTGTTGTCTGTCCCTGGTGTCCAGTTCAGGTTCTCAAGGGTGTGCACGTGTCCAGTGATCCTCTGCTCTGGACAAAAGTATAGGGGCACACCTCTTAATCATTGAATTCAAATTTCAGTAAGACCCAATGCCACAGGTCAGAATCAAGCCTAGCCATGCAGTCAGGTTTACAAATATTTGTGAGTGAATGGGTTGTCCTGAAGAGACCGTCAGCATGAAATTGAATGTGAAGGTCAGATACGGAGTGCCACAAGGTTCAGTCTTAGCTCCCCTACTATTCTCACTATACATGTTACCTTTAGGCCTAGTTATTCGTAAGCATGGAGTTAGCTTGTACTGCTTTGCAGATGATACACAACTATATGTATCAGCCAAACCAGAAGATAGACAACAACTTCAGAGAATGGAAGAATGTTTAATCCACATCAAAAAGTGGATGTCAAAGAACTTCCTCCAGCTAAATCTAGACAAGACCGAGGTGCTTCTAACTGGCACTAAAGCCACCAGAAGTAAACTATCGGGCATCATAGTCAATCTGGATTGACTGTCCATTGCACCAAGTACTGCAGTTAAAAACCTTGGTGTTACTCTGGATTCTGATCTTTTGTTTGATTTACATGCTTCTAACATTAGCCGTACTGCCTTCTTTCACCTGTGTAATATTGCCAAGTTAAGAAACACACTTTCTCTCCAAGACGCAGAGAAATTAGTTCATGCGTTCATTACCTCCAGGCTCGATTACTGCAATGTCTTGTTCGCCGGCTGTCCAAATAGGTCATTAAATAA
>JAODKF010000044.1:12173852-12184538 GCA_026779585.1 Mormyrus proboscirostris
GGGGGTGTTTAATTAATTACAGAAACATTTACAAAGTTACTTACCATCATCTCTTTAGTTTGTTTATCTTACATTTAAGAGCAGAAAACACGATTTAACTGTACTCATGTGTCTGAATGTAATATGTTCAATATTTAACAATTTAGGTTTTTTTTACATCTCTGTAATCTGTTCACGATGGGCTTGCATTTTAAGCCCAGGTGAGCACAGTTTCGGCATTGCTCAGCACACCTCCCTTTGCCGCTTCCCAAAGACATTACAGAGCAGAACTGCAGTCACTGATTAACCAGGCGCTGACGCACAGGCGGGATCTGGGCAAGCCCAGAGCAGGGGTTCCGCTACAGGGACTCATGTTGGCAAAACCACCCCGCCTAGCAATGCATACCCCACGCTAAAGCAAATGACGTGACCACCACGGTGACTTAGTCAGCGCTCATAGTCCATCCGGCGAATTCGGACACAGGAATCACTCTCATGAAATCGACTTCCTGCACACGAGAAATGCCTGTATACGTATACAAACATACGGCATACACAGCCCCACCCCCTATGTGTGTTCAGTGATATTGCTGTAAGTTTATTCATGGTTACTCCCCAGAACAAAGAAAGTGGACTTTGGACCTCCATACCCAGAATCCTCTGCATGCACTGAACATAGGCCTGATCACCTGTAAACACAGGTGCAGCTGGGCTGCCATTTCCTGGTCATGCCCCCCCCCCAATAAGAGTCATGTGATAACATTATTTAATCACGCGCAGGCCAAGACAAGAAACACAACATCAGCTGATAACACACCAGACTGCAACAGCAAGCCCTCAATCAAAACACACTTTGCTTTCTACGAAATATGACATAGTACACTCAGGTCACCTAAACAGAACCCTGATTTCAAACCTTATTTAAAGGCCCCACATCTACAAGGCCTGCACACTAAGCTAATGCCACGCAGCCGTATGACACGTAAAAACATTTTGCGCATTGATTTTTACTCATTTATCTGATGATTTTATCCAATGCAACTTGGATTGGAGGGAAGGATTGCAATCTGTATGCTGCATGGGATTTAAACCCATGACCAAGCTCATGGACCAGAGGACCAGGGATTAGTTCATATCTTACACCCTAACCTGAAAAAAACTTTCCCACTTGCTAAAACCTAACACACCATTAATGACATTTTCATCCTCTCTCTCTCCCCTCCTTCCTTACCACCATTTAAGGTATTTAGAGGAGAGCTGACCTGTTGGCTAAGGACTCCTAACCAGAAAACTGTCAGTTTCAAACCCATAAGGCGAGCCAGATACAGGAAACGGGAGAAAGACCAAGAAATCAAGCCAAGCAAATATGGAGAAGCCTGCTGGTCTATTTTAGGGTGACACTCATGTCCATAGAGGGGCTGGGCTCTGTGGCTTTTTAGGGGATTAACAGCGCCCCTAACGTGGCTGGAAATTGGTGTAAATCAGCATATTAAATCCCACAGGCACAATTTACAAGCAAAGTGACACAGGAAAATGACGTTACGTGGCCGGAGCCGCCTGACAAGTACACCAGCCGAAAGCTTAGCTATAGCGCACTAGTTTTTACCCGGAGGAGCCGGTCACTTCATTTTACTTGGCTTCTTCGGGGAAGAACTGCAAGAAATGTTACATTAAGCCGAACGTTTTATCCTGCCTTTCCCTGGGGGTGATACTCCTGCATACGTCCTGTAACACCATGCTTTCTGGGCCGGTGTAATAAACACGCCGGAATGTTTTCAACACGTTGCCGCTGTGTCACGGGGACCCCCCCCAGCCCCGACTCGGAGAAACCACCGGCCTAGACAATCACTAGTACCCAAGCATGTCCAGACCTGCGGGGGTTTCGATCAAACCTGCAGGCGGGCCGTCACAGGTCGGCGAGCACCCGCCTTACCCCAACCTGACAGCCCCACTGCACCTGTCAGCGAGCTGCTGTGCGCAAAAAAACATGTCAGTGAAACCTGCACGTTTACGCGCATTATCACTGCCGAGCGAGAGCCCGATCGGACCGCCGGCTCACACTTACACCGGGCTGATGTTGCTCTGGACGACCATGGCGTTTTCGGCGAAGTACGGCGTCATCTTGGCACCGCAGCAAGCGCAGAAGCGACCAGCTCCCGAGCCGGCGGCCACGACCGGGCTGCCTAGGGTCATCGGGGTAGATCTCAGAGACACCTAACCTCCAAGCCCAACAAAGTGCTCCGCCTTCGCTCAGCACCGAAAGTAACCGGACGTGATACCGAGAGTGACTTTTAAACGCCGCGCGTCTCTATAAAAACTTCGCCCGTCCGCAGTCAATCTCTGTCCAGGTTTGATCGAATTCCATTACAATGTCAAGTTTCCAGTTCAGGGGGGAAAAAGTTACGAAGTCACTGTAACAGCGAATATAAGTTCACGATAGTTAAGAAGGGAAAAAAAAGAAATCTCCGCATAGACGAAAAACTAAAGTTTTAAAACGCCGCCAAATAACATATTAATAGTGTAGCGATGACCCGCACAATACCTATTTTTAAGTAAAGGCTGCGCGGCGTGTCCCAGCCGCACCGGGCTACCGCACACACTGAAACCTGGAGCGCCTCCGACTTCCCGGGACTTTAACTGCGGGGAGGGGAGGCGGAGGAGGAGACAGACACGTGTCTAGGCGGAAGGTGTAGGGCCACGACGCGCGGCTATACTGCTGTAGAAGCAGCGACAGATTCTTCGGGTTTTTACTTTTTCGTGCAGTATCAAACACGTGCGAAACCGATCCGGACACACACACAATCGGCGACCTTCCGTTGAACCATCTGTCGACATACCCCAAGGAAAAAGAATTTAAAAATCATTCTTTGGCGATCCATAGTCTGTGTCTGATAAACATAATCGTTGGTGAAGTTTTTGTTTCAGCTGATATACATTTGTTTTCTAACAACAATTTCTTTAAATTACAATAATTTTGTCCAGTACTTAATGTTTGTCATTGGACCACAAACAATTATGGCATATTCGCCCATTCTAGCAATAATGTGAGTTCCGATTCTGATTTGTATAACAACTTCATAAACAATTATATATTCTGAATTTTAAGCGCCTGCTGTGCAGTATCAGATGAACCAGATCATTTTTTAGTTAAAGCGTTCAAGTTGCCACCAACAATTTTGTATTTGGATGCAACATTACTAGACAACATTTATATCATTTCACAACAGCCCATCAAACCTCCTTAAGATGCAGATTAAACTAAAAAAAAAAAAATCACGATACACTCCATAGTCTCCTGCTGGAAGGTTCTCCACACCATAATAATCACAACTTTATTGATCCCCGTGGGGAAATTCTTTTGCCAGAGGAACAAGGTCTGTCCTACGAAGGAAGTGCTTCCGTGCAGAACCCTACTGACGCACCTTTCACGTCATTTGGTGGGTTAGACAGTATCAGGCAGCATGAATTTCATTTGAAATGGAGAATAAGGGTCCTAACACAAACAGCCCATAGGTGGGAATGGTGTGTACCCTGTGATGGGTTGGTTGAGTTATTTCCTACTTTGCACCAGTAGCTTTTGGGATAGGCTCTGGACCCGAGAGACCCTGCGTAGGACAAGCAGATATAGAACATAGATGGATGGTCTATGTCTGAAGGTCAATGGCCCTCTCAAGACTAAAGGCATCTCCTGAGGTGCCCATTTTCCACAGGCATCCTGTAAACAGGCAGAGACACGTGGCTGGTGATCTGCCGGGGCTGCTTATCAGGGCCGAAAGATGATCCTCTGTTTGGAATGTTACCTTGGGGGGGGGGGGGTCCTGGGTGCCAATGTCACCAGCAGCAGCAGCAGCAGCAGCATGGCCATTGGGATGAGCTCTAGTCACACGACAGATTGCTCAAGACTGTTGACACTCTGAGATGACCCCCCCCCCTTCATACACACAGCTCCATGTGCCCTGCTCCATCCATCAAAAGAAGGTAACTTTTGGTTCCAGAGCAGGGACATCAAGCAAACAAAACAAGCCACCAGGAGGTTGTGGGGTCAAAGCCCTGCTCTAAATAACTGCTGCGTTATTTTATTCAGCAGGCTGATGGAAAAACTGAGCTTTAAATCAGGCCCCAGAAGAAGCATAAAAACAGTGGTGTCAAATACGTGTCAGGTTGAAGGGTTACAAACAATCGCATGCTGCTTTGCATAGTAGTACGTACACAGAGTTCTGACCAGTGGCAACGTTGTCATAGTACATTGTGCTATATTTAGTTCCCGTTTTGCAACGTCTTTTTTTGAGGAACCTAAAAGGGTCACTGTAAATAGCCAATCTCCCTCAGTTAGTCCCACCTGTGCGCGAGGTTACAAAATGCAACAACTGGCAATAAACCTTGCGACAAATGAAACTAATCCTCCACTGAGTGGTGGAGCCAATGAAAACTCGCAAGCAGGGTTAGCTAGTGAATATAGAGGGGCGGGGGCTAATAGGTGAGGACATTGCATCCTATAGGTTGTACATCTGTGAAGGCACTTGGAGAGACAGCAGCAAAGATTCTAGGAGACATACTGAGTCCAAAAAGGACACATTAAGAGCGAATCCATCCCCCGGAGTCTGAATGAACAGCATCGCAACCACGTGCCTGGGCCAGAACACACCACTGGCGGCTGGGCACTCCTGTACAGAGCCTTCGCTGCGGATGCAAATAGACACAGCTGCCTCACGTGGTGGGTCGAAACTCTGTGTACGTACTACTATGCAAAGCAGCATGCGATTGTTTGTAACACTTCAACAGACCCCCCCCTCCAAAAAACAAAAAAAAAAAAAAAAAAAAATGAACTTCCTCAAACACGGTCCTGGGTCAAGGCAAAGTCAAAGTCAAATTCAGCAGGGATGATAAAATAGGACCAAGGTAGTCTGTGGTAATAACAGCATAATCTATCCAGTTTCTATAGCACTTACCACCAGTATTAGCAATTTTAAATACAAACTGATTGTCAAGAACATTAGTGGTTAGCTAACACAGCTGAGCTGTTTCATGTTGCTAGTATACATAGAAAACTACTGTTACTCTAGAAACAAGATTAGTAACGTGTGAAGCAACATGGATAAAATTCCAATAACAACAACAACAACAACAACGTGAAACAACTTCACCCCGCCCCAAACAGGCCACCCTAGACACGGTGGAATGGGGGTATGCAAACAAGGCTGCTTCTGAAAGGATGCAGTCACTGTCGTATCAGTCACACAAGCACATCCAGGTTTAACAAAACAAAAAAAAAAAAAAAAAAAAAAAAACACACACACAACATAAACAATTAACGCCACACAGTAAGATCATGGCCACTTTGACTCACACACCTAGAGCAGCGCCAACACACACACACACACCTGCCTTTGTCTGGTCAATGATTAAGCTCATAAGCAAACAAATTTTCACTATCATCCATGTGTTAGGCCAAGTAAAAACATCTGACTTGACTATCTCAATAAGCCACAAGACCCAAAAGAGCAGGTCCTTTCCACACCAGGAACTCCCGATGGCCAGCAGGTCAGTGTGACCTTTGACCTTTAAGAGGACAACACAGAATGTAACAGATGTAGCCGGCACACTTTCCCTGGAAGACTGTAGTTCCAGTTTATATCTTTGAAGGTACAATAACTTGTCACTAGGGCTGTACCCTCTGCCAATTGCACCCTAGCTATAGCTAAATGTACCTTTTAGTCTAATTTAAAGCACAAATGGACAGTGCGGAACATCCCCAAGATACAAACATTAATGTACTCCCAATGGTACAAAAATGTACTTTATAAAATACAGAAATGGATTTCAAGGAATATTTATCTATAGCTAAGGGTACATTTTGTAGTACAAGCCGAGGACTTTTTCTAACAGTATGCAGCAAAAACATCCATGGCAAAAATGAAGTGTATTTTATCATTAATCATGAAATCATTAAAAAAAAAAAAAAAAATAGGTAATGAAACGCAAGTGAGCAGCACCTGACTGCGGGGAACACGAGCTGACAGGTTATACCAGTCTGCTTCGGGAAGTCTGCTGCGCAAGCACAGGGTCAACTATTGCAGCCACACCTGCGAAGAATGCAGCAGCCAATCACAGCAGTAGAGGCAAATATGGGTGTGGTAGCCTCATTAACAGCTGCGCAGGTGGGAGCAGGGCAGGGTCGGGGTAACTGTCATCCCGGCTGCTTGACTCACCTCCTCTGCTGGCAGCGCTGATCGTCTTCTCCGCTGCCGGTCTCCTGTGGACAGAAGCACAGTGTCCATCAATCACCCTAGCACTCTGTGGGATCAGAGCCACACGGTTTAGCATCGACGTCGGGAAATGCCAGCCCGTCATAGTTACTCCCACACTTCACCGACAAGGAAGAAAGTCTGGGCTTTCCTGTCAGTCACTCTCAAAAGGTGTGCCAACACGTACCAGGAAAACAGGGACGGAAACTCTTACGAAATTACAAAACAGGGATGACTGTATGTCTGGGAGTTTGTCTTGTTCTTTTGCTAAAAGCATTTGATAACCAGGCAACCTCTGTAGAATCTCATCTCTGCCCCTGAAACGGCCATCAGACTAAATTAGGAGTGCTTTCACCAAGTACCAAAACCAGCCCCAAAGTCCTATTTTGCTAGAACATATGATTTGAAAACTTGTATAAATGTTCCATAACCTCATTTTACTTAGACTAATTTTGCATATTTAGTTAAAAGTATGTTTCACGTCAGAATGTATGGCATTCAAGCAGGCTTAGTGAAAACGGCGCTCAAAGACCGTTGCAGTATAGAAATCGGCCACAAGGGGGTGCGAGAGTCACAGTAAGAAAGTCCAGGTGAATGACAAAAGAGGCTCAGGGTGCACAAGGGAAAACAAGGCAGTAAACAAGGCAAACATACCTACCTGGAAGTAAGGGGCAAATGACCACAGGGAAACACTGGAAGGCCAAACACCCAGATGGACAACCGGGACGAATGGGGGAGCGAGCACCACACATGCTCTGATGTCACCCCCCAACCACCACACCCATGGACATCAACATCATGTCGAAAGCATACAGGGTAAAACATCAAGGGTGAGGATGCTCTCTCACCCGGTCCCTGTGCACCTGGTTTTAATCTTTATCCCCCCCCCTCCCCCCCAAGGGAAATGAGCTCAGCTGTTTAAGGTGTGGTCAGTGGAAGTCATTGGCAGATCCGTAGCCGGCATCACTGCACACACATGAGCTTCCTGTCTGATTGAAAAACATCTGCCCACCACAACGTCCGTGTGATCAGGCATTCGGCCCCACGATCCACAGAGAGTGGCCTCACGCTGATTAGGACACTTCCTGCGGGGGTCAGCTGACCACTTCATTCACCCCTAAACAGGAAGATCCCGGTGCTCACACTGGGACATGGGCATTCCTACAACTAGGGGGTGCACCAGCACCAGGATGAGAGCTGGTTAGGACCCTGGACCTGGTATGCTGATCCAGCCCCACTTTACCGATCTAATGTAACGTCACTGCTTGTCAAAACGTAAAATTCTTTTTTTTCTAACCGTATCATTAGAAATCTACTTCAGTCTACCAGATCAGTACAGTTCTACACAAATGGCTTTGTGGCAGGTTATCAAGTAAAAATGATACATTTTCCATAAAGTGAAAGGTAAAAGTCACTTCAGCATTAAATCACATCTCCTTTTTTTAAAAAAAAAATTGAAATGAAATTGTGTCTCCATTTTTCAAATTCCTAGATAAAATGGAATATCCACCCAGTGCCAAGCTCTAGATTCCATTTTAATGCACACATAAAAATATTTTTTCATTGCCTTGACTCTGTAGAGTTGACAGCTGCAAGAAGCATTATTACCTTTGTGTATGCTCTTGTCACTCCTTAACCCTCACCCAACCACCACAGTTACGCAAAACCAATTGTTTTATAGCACAACATTAAAGGTTCAGGCATCTCACAGGACAACCTGCATGCGTTTCTAAATGGGATCACATGACAAGCAGATGATGCTGTCAGGACCCCAGACGATGCCAGCCCAACTCGTTCACTCTTGAGACAACAAAGAGTCAGTTATGTTTACGATGGGGGGGGGGGCACTCTGAACACACACTATTCCATTGCGCTGATCAGGATAAACGATCAGAAAAAATCAATCCATTTGTAGTTTAGATTGAATTCCTGTGCAGCATTTGAACAGGAATCTGCATTTTTGCATGAACAACACGCTACTTGCCAGATGTTCAGCTGATCCATTAAAAAAGAAAAAAAAAAACATTTGGGCTGTTGGGATACCCAGTCTATGTCACCAAGACCTGGTTTTCCACTTCTCACAGGACACTCTGCTGCACCAAAACCTGCCAGAGGTCTCTAGTCTCCAGAACTGCCCCAACAATCAAACACCTCTGACATCTGTGGGCCAAGATGCACGCACAGCAAAAAGGCACCACCTAATGCAATGTTCCACCTCCTACACCTTCTGCCCCCAGTAATGGGGAAACATCAATAAACCACCACCCCCCCTTCAAAGCCAGACCGCTCAGCCACCACCGAGATACCACATTGTCCAAGACATTCATAGATCCATCCAAGTTTCAGTCTTACCTCATGAAAATTGCAGACACAAGAGGGAAACATTTAGGAACCACACACTCACGCATCTCTTGGTTTTCGCAAGCTTTTCTCAGTTTAAAATTTATTTATTTTGGCAGCACTTTTGCCCGAAGAAGACACAAGGGAGATACAGTAGATAATGGCTAAAAAGCATACAGCTTCTAAACAACCAGCACCAATTCATGGGCTACTAAAACGCAAAGTGTGGAAAAGCTGTAGGAACATTTCTTAAAAACATCGTGTGTCAGCAGAGTTCACGCTGCTCTGTGTTTAATACCCGCTGTGTGCCCTTTTCAAACTACTCATGCACCAGTTTATTACATCTTTTATACCTGCTTTCCAAACCCCACCTTAAGTTCTCCGGGTGTGCGCTTTGCAAAAAAAAACAAAAAAAAAAACAGCGGTATATGAGGAATCCCGGCTATTTAGTCGCTTCCAGCTTTTCGAATGTCAGCATTTCCTAAAAAATGTTCTAAACTTACGAGTGGCAACTGGGAATTAAACAATGAAGCCACGTTTTTATAAGATCTGCGGCTATAAATGAGACCCCTGGCCTGGACAATATGACCGGTAGCTTTCGGAGCGTTACACTTCGCGGACTCCAGCTGTACAATTTTAATTTACATCTGTTTATTTAACGGACTCTGAAAAATAATGTCAACTTGCAGCAAGTGGTGGTTAACAGCCGAGATGAAGGGCCCAACGCTAATGCAGGAGTCCTAAGCCCCACACCGCCCCATTAACATGAGGAATAGCCGCGGGGTGAATAAACCAACAAACTGTAAAAAGGAAGCACTTCTTTTATTCATCCGTGTTCAAATAACAAGTTAATGGTATTCCAGAATGTGAAATAAGGGGTCGGAAACTTTATCATCAAAGGTAAGACTTCAGCAAAACAATAAAAGTAACACAAACGGTGCCACTGGCATCGGGGAGGATAGACGGCTAACAGTGAAATATGACAGCCGAGACAGACGGTTTGATTTAGGGCATCATAAAAACTTTCTAACAAAATCCCTACATCACATAACGAGAACCGGGCGACTGCTACGCGGGCTGTGTCATATTGATTTTGGTAGTAAAGCTCATTAATACTGTAGACCAGTTTCTCCAGGTCCCCCAGTGCGCCCGTAAACCCGCTACAATGCATCCGCGAGAGCCATTCGCGCATGCGCGGAACAAGGAGATACTTTATGGCAATCCAGTCCTCGGCGGGGCATGAAAATAACGGAAAAAAACCCAAAATGTACCGGGCGAGGGACAAAAAAAAGAGACAGATACTCCTATCGTTTCCCTGATTTACTCACCGACACACAGGGACTAGACGTAGCGCTAGGGGTCGGAGACCGTTGTACGGTGACCAGCGCCATTCAGGATCCGACAAACCAAGACCACGGAGACACCGACATGATTATTCAGGAGGGAGAGAAACACCCCGGCTCCGGCTCCGACTCCGGCTGCTTGGTCTGCTCGCTCGCTGCTCCTTCCTCTATTCAAGTGGTCGGCGCATGCGCGGAGGCCGCCGGCTGTCAAACGCCGAAAAACCATTAACTGTATGAGCGCTGGACTGAATGAAATAGTCAGCTAACATAACAGGTACAGAGAAGTAAGCAAGTAGTGATTAGAAAACCATGGTTTCGGCTAAAAGTTTTGAGCACAGAATTAAATTGAGACTTCCACAGCTGATGCCGGTACTGGATGTCACACAACATTACTCTTTGAAAGTTCAAGCTCCTGAACCCCATCAGTACCCTCTCAGAAGTCACAGACTACAGGGAAGTTATGTTTCCCTCCACACATCTGCAAGGCACTGACGACCCATTTCATAGCAGGATGATTCTGAAAATTATCTACAGCTGTCAACTGTTAAAAGGAATGGTCTCACATATTCACATGCATCTCAGAAACAGCCTTCATGTCAGAATACAGCCTACATTAGTGGAACAACTTTTAGTCAGGAAGCAGTTTGTGAAGCTTCCAGTTTTGGGTAAGACTTATTTATCTTTTTTTTCATGAAATGCAGGGGCGGACATTTCAGGTCCAGAAAGTAAAAATCCAAACCAGGATTTTGTTTCAACCAACCAGTTGAGTATAAAGAGTC
>JAODKF010000044.1:12187787-12210628 GCA_026779585.1 Mormyrus proboscirostris
GGTCCGTCCTGCCGGGGGGTGGGCTGGGGCCCCTACAGTGTGTGGGGGGGCCCTCCGCCGAGGGGGGAGTGGGATCCCAGTTGATGGGACCCTTTGGCCCTGGACCCACTGTTCTCGGTGGGGGGGTTGTGGGCGGGACTGTGGGGCTCGCCGCCCATCCCCCCTCTGCGGGCCTCCTTGTACGAGAGTTGGTGCCACCTTAGTCCCTCACGGGCTCCCTCTCAGGTCGGGTGGGTGGTTGTCTTGGGGACGTGTGGCCGTGGACCCTTGTGCTCTGTGGTGACCTTGGTTGCCTGTTTCCCCCTGCCTTCACCTTGAGCCCGGGGGTGGGGGGGGCTGTCACGTCCCCTGACAGCATCAAATGCCAGCACATCCAATGACAACTCGGTTCACACCTACACTTGCACGTACAAGAATGGGCGCATACAAGTTTGAGCGATCAGTATCATTATTATTTCTTTTTAGCATATGTTATATAGGAATTGAAATATACATGTATATTTGTAGGATCACATGTGTGAATGCTACATGTATATATATAATACTATATAATATATTATTATATAATAATAATGTTGATACTGTTGTTGTTATAATTTTTGTTGTTTGATGCCATTGTAATGAGTGTTATGTTTCTTATGGTTGTTTGTATTCTGTATTCCCCTACGCTTTGTTTTCTCCATCCCATTTTTATTATTATTCTTCTTATTATTTCTGTTTACCTTTGTTTTTCATATATATAAAATCACGGTACTAGGACGGGTGAGTTCGGAGTGGCCACACTCTTTACACTGTACCTTTAATTTAATGTAAAATAAAGTCTTCCGAAGGGGGGGTGTAGGGGGGGGAATCGCGAGCCATGATGGCGTCCAGCCACCCCCCAGTCCCTGTCTCCATTACCGATTCGTTATGATTAGCTCTGTTGGGTCATCTCTGTTGCAACACGCCCGGTTACTATGGGAGCGTGGACTTTCTCCCACATGCATGTCATATACTCACCGGTTTAAACTTTAATCTCGGCAAATAATCCCACTGAACACTGCTACCGTAACACATAATATGGTCCTTGACATTAATAAATAATCAGACTCCCGCGAGCCTTGTGACTAATGCAGTCAGAAACGAACCCGCAGGTCGACTTGACTGATTAACATATTAAACGTGCCCTTAATCATAGTTATATTGTTGCAAGAGATCAGCTTCTTCGTCTAACCGTTAAAATGATACCTCGCCCACGGTACAGATCGCTCGACCATGGTGGGAAATTTCAGTCTAGGAAACTTTAAATTACGCTAGAAATGGCATCGCGCCATCTAGTGACCTTCCTTTGTGGCTGCCGATAGCCCACCATAATTTTACATTTTGATACTTGCGAATTAGTTTTTCACCCAGAAAAACTTGTCTATTAACGCTACCTTAGAAGTAAGCACGATTCACGTTGCTGCGAAGTTGACATTAATCTGACTAACTATAGACCTCGCGTATTAAATTACACCGTGTCCTTATATATTTATACCGTTCCACACAGTAGTGCCTGTTGGTAAAGTAAATGTATTACCGCATTTTCGGTATTGCCTCCTATTTCGTTTTGGAAAAAGTAAAACCTACTCCTGATATATATAGCAATAAAATAATTTATTTAGTTAAAAAAATGTAATTGTGATGTAATTTAGAGTATTTTACTAAAGCTCAGTGTCGAATCTGAAGACGGTGAAAATTTTGCAGTGAAAATGGCTGTGCCTGGTAAACAGTGAGTAGCCGTTTGCTTTTGGGGTTTTTTATTGTTTAATAACTCACTCTTGTGATTGTACTGTTAAATGAAGATATAAATGTAATTTAAACATCTACATTAACATAGCACCTGATGAATAGTGTTGTTTTCCTACCCTGTTTGCATCCAGAGACGGGTCAAGCCCGCGGAAGGCACCGCGGCTAGCATGTAGATTAGCCGATGCTGTGGTGTGTTTTTATAGATAAACGTGTGATAATAAATCACCAGCAAACGTTGTTTTGTTAAATGTGGTTATGTAGCCTGCTTAAAACATCATAGGTATCTCATCCCCGTTCTATACCCTTAGATAAGTACTAATGACATAACGTATCACCTTCTAAGCAGTATAATAGTTATTTACTGGAGCCTGTCGAGTGTTCTTATATTTTTATTCTGTTTTAGCTGAATGTTAAAGTATAGCTCTTAAAGTAAGTAAAAATCCCATTTGGACCTCCGTTTTCTGAAATTATGCTGTGTATCGCTGGAAATCCCGAATAATGCAACTCTACTTTTTTGATCTTCTAAAGGTACGGATTAATTTTGCCCCGAAAAGGCGGTGCGAAGGAGGCTGTCGTGCCTCGACCCTCAGTTTTTGGGGATGATTCTGATGAGGAAGTAAGCGGCCCACCTCCAGCATTCACTTCCATAGTAAACATCTGAGTGGATAAATAGGTGTAGTACCGTTCAAATCACAATAGAAGACATAAGCACGTGAAAGCATGAATGATTGAATATGGGTTTTCATTTCGGAGGTTGGTGGATGAGGTGTTCTCTGTTGTTTCAGATGTCTGTCGGAGAGAGTTTGCAGAAGGAGGCAGCAAAGAAGAAAATGATGAAGCAGGTAAAAAAAAAAAAATGTTGGGATTGGGAGTGATGCTTCATTGGAAGAAAGTTGTCTGATGGAACATGATTTCCCCTCTGGATCCAGACCCGCCTGGAGATGCAGAAGGCGCTGGAGCAAGACAGCAGCGTGTATGAGTACGACAGTGTCTACGATGACATTCAGAAGCAGAGGGAGGAGACTGCCAAGCGTGTGCTGGGCACGACAGAAAGGAAGGTAGGCAGAATGAGGGCCAGGCAAACTGACAACCCCTCTGACCATCCAGGGCCAGTATTAAGTAGCTGGATTTTTGGGTTAGCAAGATAACTTGTCGGATTTAAGGTACACCAGTTTAAATGGATGTTAGCCCAGAAGTAATATAGCTAACCAAGAAATCTCACTTCGTGATACAGGCCTCAGATATTGGCAGCACTGTGGGTGGAAATTTCAGGGCAGTTTGCTGCTGTAATTTCACCTGTGTATGTTGCAGGATCAGTTAGACTTCTGATGCAGAAGACTATATAAATTCCTGATGAAATACAGTACTGAGCAAAAGTCCTGCGCTAAGAAAATTAAGTGATCTTCATGTTGGTGTAAAACTGATGTCTGTCGAAGTGTGTCAGCTTAGTCATTTCAGAGCTTCTCCAAATGTCACCCCAGCAACCATCCAGGAAGCAACCATATAGTTGTTGACTTGACTGCTAGCACCCGCCATATTTGACTAAGCAGTACTCCATCAAATTATCTAATTAGGTTAATGAAACAATTAATTTAACAAATATTTGGAATGGTTTTGCAGTTCTAGCCATCCAACAAGATATCAGTAAATTTTTGGAGAACAGAAGAAATTCTGGTTGTTTTTTATAATGTTTATGATTGGTCATTTGCATATATCTTAAAGAGAAATGGTAGTGTGTTTTTTCTGAGCAAATGTACATGGTCTACCCAGACAAATAGCTTTAAATATTTTCATTGACTGCTAAGATTTTTGCAAGTATTGCACATTTCTCGAGGTCTAAAAGGTAAGACGGAGCCTCCGTTTGACTTGTTTAGTATATGGTCTATTTGTCATGGGCCGATGGGCAGGAGGGTGGATATTTAGACACCAGTAGAGGCTCAATACCACACATCACTGGGCATTTACATAACTGAACATCACCGCTCTGCCCTGAATAACCTCCACCCCCATTTCCCATCATGTTCCAGCCCAAGTACATTGGCCAGTTGATGCGGGCTGTTGAGGAGAGAAAGAAAGAACAGGAGCGAAGGGATGAGAGGAAGATCCAGAAGGAGCGGGAGGAGGAGGGGGATCAGTTTAAGGACAAGGAGGCTTTCGTGACGTCGGCTTACAGGCAGAAGCTCCTGGAGCGCCAAGAAGAGGAGGAGAGGGAGAAGCAGGAAGCCGCATTGGAGGGTGAGGGACCCGGGGAGGCCACTTCCAGTGGAAGGGGGGTGCTTTTTTGAATTTTAATCTGCAGAGGAAGTTGTGACAGGCAGCCTGAATGGGAGAAACTGAAAATGATTCTGGAATCCATAATGACGAAGACCAAAAATTTAATGGAACTGTAGCAAAATGGATAACAGAAAATTACAGTCATTTGTGTTCATTTTGTGTTTGCTGCAGCGGCTCTGGATGTAAAGAAACAGAAGGACCTGAGTGGCTTCTACAGACACCTGCTGAATCGGACTGTGGGCGAGGAGAGGATACCAGACCCAACAGCACCCAGGTAAGCTGACTGACCTCATCACAGGGATGAATCGTGTCAATGCTGCACATTCTGTCCATTTCTTACATGTTTGTCTGATGGATAAACAGGGAACAAACAACAGGAGAAGACAGGACCCAAGATGAGGCTCCAGCCAAGGCCCAGGACACAGAGGACTGTCAGGATGGCTCAAAGGAGGGGGTGGGCCAGAGGCCGGACTTCAGCAGGCCTGCTCTCAGTGGCAGCCACTCCAAGCGGCAATACAGACAGCGGTCTCCCTCCACTTCAAGCACAGAGGAGCGGAGGGAGGAGGAGAAAGGGAGAGGGAAGGAGGGCAGGGAGGAAGAGAGGCGCAAGGAACGGAGGAGTCACAGGGACAAGGAGAGGGACCGGGATGACAGGGATGACCGGAGGAAGGATGAGCGGGAGAGGAAGAGAGAGAGGGATGAAGATAGGAGCAGAGGGAGGAGGGACCGTGAGGAGAGGAGGGAGAGGAGAGAGAGCAGCCCGAGGGACAGAGAGAGGGAAAGAAATGGACTCAGGGAAAGGGAGAGAGAGAGGGAACGGGACAGAGAGAGAGCCAAAGAAAGAGAAGAGGAGAGAGAGAGGGGAAGAGATAGGGAGAGGAGAAGCAGGGGTGGCGATAAGGATCGGGACAAGGCAGAGGAGGAAAAGGAGCCGCCCCAGAAGAATGAGAGCAAAAAGGAGGCCGAAAGGAGGGAAGGTGAGGAGGAACCAGATGGGGATACCAAACCCTGCCCAAAACCCAACAAGTTTGCCAAGCGCAGCAGTGAGCAGACGGTGACCTCAGCCAGGGAGCGGTTCTTGGCCAGGCAGATTGCCCGCTCCACCACCAAGGCCTACATCGAGAAGGAGGAAGACTAAGACATAAGGAAGCCATGCAGAAGGAGCACAGATGGAGGACAACCTGCTGCAGTCAGCGTGCACAAGCCCCAGTGACTCTGTTTATAGGGATGTTCATGTTGTGGGAATAATACATGATTCAAAGCATTTGTCTGAACTTCAGTGTTGGACACCAAACCCCTGATGTAATTTACAAGATGTGTTTTTAAAGGATTTAAGAAAACATTGATAATCACTGTTGTTGATAGAACAAGATTATTAACAATAATAAAAATGTGTTTGAGTTCATGATTGCTTTGGAAACAAGACTTGGGTATCCAGCTTGACACCTCATATTTCTGCAGTTGTCTGAGATGTCCACCAGAGGGCTTCACATTCCACAGACTGAGCTGGTTTTGCTGGATCCTTCATGGGCACAGCTCCCCCCCCCCTCCTGTGTTTAGGGCTGTTGTTATGGGAGGGACAAGATTGATGCTTCCTTTTTGAGAGACAAGACATTTCAGACACTTGCACATCAATTATGCTATGGCCAATCCCGAACCAAAGCAACCGCTGCTCTGTTGAACCATTCTACAACATGCAGTATCTGGGGAATGTTTAATCTGTGGGGGGAAAAGGCCAGGAAACTGCCCATGGTGGACTGAGGTAGGGTTATTAATATGGATGATGAGAAACTGTCCTGATGTGTGATATTCATGAGGAAGGAGATGACAGCAAAGGAACTTGCAGGAGGCATTTTGAAGAAGTGGGACAGCCTTGTGGTATAGAGCAGTGTTTTCCATTCTGGTCCTCAGAGACCCACAGATAGTCCATGTTTAGCAAAAATGTGAATTGTTTGGGAGGGAGCCTGAAGACCAGGTTGGAAAATGCAGGTGTAGAGGAGACGTCAGAAACCACAATGAATAGTCCCCAATTTATGATGAACAGATAACCCAGAGAGGACACTTTGAGCTACTTCAGGTTTTCCAAACTACTGGCTAAATAGTTCAATTGTTGTGCATTGACTGGTTTCCCCGACTGACAGACTCATCCAGCTGTTTCACATTAATATTACTGACACAGGCATGATTATAATTGAACAAACGGCGCAAGAAGCAAGAACTCAGTGCTTTAGTGAACTCTAGGGGGGTGTTCCACAAAGCAGGATACCTCAGATAACTGGGTTAACTTAAGCTAGAAGTCAGGATTGTCCAATAAGAGTTAAGGAGCATACCTATTTGGCAATCATGACTCTCATTCAAGGAAACAAACTGGTCAGAGCACAAGAAGAATTGAACTATATAATTAAGCAACTTCCAGTTTTCAAGTGAAGTAGTGGATTATGTGGTTATCATACCCCGGCTGGCACCAGCACACTGTCCCATAGATGTCTGCTACTCTCCTCAATCACTGCTTACATCACTGCTGAGGTGAACCAGACCAAAAAAATGGTAAGAGAGGGTTGAAACAACAAGGAGGAATTGTTTGAAATCATGACTCTAGGACACAGACCCATAGCAGATTTTTAAGCAGAGGCTTGTAGAAAATTGAAAAACACACCTTAGGAATTAACATATTTTTGCTTTTTATTCTTCATAGAATAACCATACAGAAAGTTAAGATTTTTTTTTCATTGGATATTATAAATGGAATTAACTAAAAGCTCCACCCACTGTGCCCAGGATAACTGTTTGTAACATGGATAATATTTAATAATCATCATAATAATCAATAATCTAACCCAAGTACATAAAGATCTGTATATTGTTGTATTGGTGGTCTGCAGTAATGCAATACAGAGAGTTTCATCTCCTTAAAACAATGACCCAGTTTAGACTTTAGGAATAGATAAAAACTCCAGTCATGTCCCACAATAACAAACACGTCACCGCACCCTATGAGCCTTTTGCTTTTGATCAATTAACCCCACCTCTCATTACCTGAATGTGTAGAAAAGGCACATGGCGCCATGAGTACTTTATGTATGAGCCATAAGCTGCTGCTGGTACTCCACTCCGTTGGAGGCATTTCTGCTCCATCGCCCCCACCATTGGCCCCCCTCTCTTTCCAATCCTCATGGGCGCACCAATAAGCACCCACGTTTGTGATGAGTACTGCACTGCAGTCACTGTGGGTCTTCAAGCAACTACAAAATGGAAAGTTCCATCCTTTTACATTTCTGATGTTCCCATGAAGCAGGATAAGGATAGATTCACTGTAAAAAGAATTTCGGGCAGCTGATGTACAATTTCCTTTGAAATATTGCTTCCTGCATCAGAACCAATATCGAGGGAGAAGCCCAGGACCAGTCCACGCAGGGGCTCCCGGTCATCGCACACTGTGTGCTGTTACATTCACTTTAACTGACGCTAGAGGCTGCATTGAGTGATGAGATGGACTTCGAGAAGTGCATCACTTCAGCCACCATAATCAAGTGATTTAAGTGGCTCCTGTCTAATCTGGATGAAATGAAACCACAAGCCAATATGTCCTCTGAACATAATTTATCAATTCTTCCTGACTCACACCTCAGTTTTTTTGTGTGCCTGCTGAACAGGAAGTTGCTCTCTGGAATTTAAAAGCAATGCCAAAAAATGACCAACAGAGGTACAGGCAGATGGAGATAAAAATTCCTGATGTCATCATACACAAAGATACACGATAATCGTACAGCCATTCTTGTATTCAAGTGAACTTAGTGGTCCACATCAAAGGGCTGGTTGACTCCTTCCCTACTTGGCGTGATTCCGCTGCACAAGGCATGCCACACGCTGCCGATAACCCTCATTCCCATCAGCTGCTCAATCTCTATACCACCAGACCCAGCTCAAGGTAATTTTTCATATAGCCTCATATTTTTAGCAAAAATATAGCATCTGCCTCCTATAGACCCTGCTTCAGTGAATGAAGAGGGCAAACTGGCTTTGGAGATACAATGTCAGGCAGCCACTCCTGGCTTGTATCCTTCTGAATACATCATTCATCACCGTTTCAGAAGAGTAACTCAATGCAACAACTGAGATCCTGATTCTTTGTTAAAGACACTGAACATTCAGAGCACATTCAAGCAAGGAAAACACACCAAGCAATAAAGACAGCAAATGATACAGGGAAATAACAAAATCGTTTTATCTGATACGCGATCATCTCATTTGAAAATCTTGGGGACTTGTCTTGGTGCTGTACTGTCAGGGGAAGAGTCTTACAGTTTAATTACTTTCCCATCATGAGAAGAGCTCTCCTTGTTTAAATGCTTCTGGCAGACTCCAGCCTCTGTAGCATCCATCCTTCCACACAGTCTATACACGTGCACCACCAAGTATGCACGAGTTAACCTAAATTTGCATATAGAATGTTTCCCGTTAGAAATATAAGAAGCCCAAGTTCTGGAATCGAGGATGGAAATTCTACACTAAAGCAATGCTGTGCTTGTTATAATCCATCCCATGTACTTATTTTTAATCACTAGCCCATTTGGCAGCCCATAACCTTGGCAAAACTTCAAGGCCAACTTGGCATATTCCAAGACCCATTAGGAGCATTTGTAGAGAACTTCCAATCACAACATAAATACCAGCACCAGAAGAGATGTGATCTACCTAATATTTCAGTATTTCTTTTTAACAGAGGAAGACTAATGAAATATAATATAAAGCCAAAGCTGAACTAAGAGCATGAAGGAACAGCCTGGGCAGTTCTGCAAGTCTCAGAAGTACCAGCGCTAAATAATCCAGCAACTCACAGGAGCATCAAGACCCTATTACACCATAGGGGGGCAGTTTAGCCAAGAGGCATGTACAGTACACATGGGGAAAGCTGACTGCTAGCCCCAATGGCCTCTAGATTTCAGTGCGACGCCCATCTGTCACTTACACTGCTTTGTGCCAGCACACCTGTCAGAGCCAACTGACCATCAGACTTTTAGCTGGTTCAGGTGATCTTCTGTTAGACCTTAACAAATATACTGAAAGAGAAAGCTGGGAAGCACTTCCCTGGGGTTGAAAACTGGGTCTGATAAAACTTGCAACCTAAGAAGTTTTTTAAAATTTTCAAATAAAAACCCATGCTTCACTGAACTGGAAATCATAATTAAGGAGAGAGAGAGAAGGCATGAAAGAGGAAAGAACTAAAATGTATTGTTGATTTTTCTTAAAAAATGGTGTCCTTTGTCTAGAGAAGTCCATGGTGTGGGAGTCTTTGGATGGATGAGAGAGAAGTGGGACAGAGGTGGTGGGGGGGGGGGGGGCAACCCCCCCCATTTAAATTTTGATTTTTTTCGTTAGGCTAGTGCTCCCATTGGGTCCCAGGCAGGAAGTACAATGGGAT
The DNA here is from genome assembly GCA_026779585.1 of Mormyrus proboscirostris. Lineage (NCBI taxonomy): Eukaryota > Metazoa > Chordata > Actinopteri > Osteoglossiformes > Mormyridae > Mormyrus > Mormyrus proboscirostris. The sequence goes on from JAODKF010000044.1 coordinate 12,197,254, forward strand.
CCTGTTTCATCACTTCCAGTATCTCGGAGGCAACAAACTTCTTGTCCACCACAACTTCGTAGACGTACTCCGAGAACCAGTCATCTGTCATGATGAGGTAACCTGCGGATTATAGAAAGAAGCCAGGTCGGTTAAGGGATTGGATTTGTAAACCAACTCGACACATAGAGTCAATGAAAAGAGAGGCCTGTGTCATGCCAGTGAGATCCTCAATCAAACTTCAGTCCAGATGGAAACATGCAGGGAGGCAATTAGGGCTGTCAGTCACATAATGAGGACTATGGATGAAAGATCAACCCCACAGGGCTTGAGGGAAAAAAAACTTTCACCTTTATTTCCGCGATCATCTCCCCAGGAGTTTTCCGCACGCCATTTCTCAAACGCACCCTCCTTCCCTTCCTGACAACCGGAGAAAGAGAGGGCAGTCAGTTTTGGTTCAGGAGGGCTTTACGCAGAAAGATCGACTCTTCATTCCAGTACACACTATGAGTCTGAACACACGTGTGTGTTCGAGAGAGAGGGCTCACGGCAAACCTTGTCAGTAACAGCAGTGAGGATCATGGCATGGGTCATGAGCGAGTCGCCATAGATCAGTCTCTCAGCCTTAGACAGGTTCTTCACAGAGACTCCAAACACCAGTTCGTGGTTGAACCTGCGGGGCGCAAAAAGCAGCAGTATGGGAAGGAGCACGAGGAAGGTGGGGCTACCAGTGATGAAAACAGACAGCTGATAAGCCACTTGCCCCTTGGGTGGACCGATAGACAAATGGGATTGTCTGACTGATACTCACACATTCATGTCATTGATGCCCAGTTTCCCGTGGAAGTGTTTCCCCACATCACAGCCGAACCACACCGCCTACACAGAGGCACATGTGAGGATTGGACACAAACACCACCCCCCCGTCTCACACATACACACGCACACACACACACACTTACATACACAAGTTGGTCTTCTTATCTAAATGGGGATGGTCTATTAATTTCTTTGGGAAAAATCACGACACTTTTAACCTCTACTGATCCCTAACCTTAACCATAAATAACCAGCCCAAAATCAAGACGTTTATACTTTTTTGATTGCATTTACAGATTTTTATAAAACTAAAGTTATCCAAATGGGGACCTCAAAAAATGTCCCCAAAAGTAGGGAAATTTCAGGTTTTACTACACGTTGGGGACAATTTTGTCCTCAAATGTGATCTATGCAAACACACAACCCCACACACACACACACACACAGCCCCATCCCTACCTCACCAGCCTTAATGGATTCTGCTGCAGCATTCTTCAGCAACTGGATAGACTGGTTGTTATATAATGTCTTCCTCCCACCCACCATGTTACCCAAAAACTCCACTGTGTACATCTTTGAATAGGGACTTGTGGGCCGTGGGTCATTCACCAGGCACACCTATAGCAGTCAGGAGGAGACAATCAAAACCTACAATACCTTCTTAGCCCTGTTAACGTGGGGAATGAGCCTGAGAAGTCACTTTAAAGGCGGATGACGATTAAAGATGCATTTGACTAACACAATGCAGGACAGAGGTGGCTGGCACAGGGCAGGTAGCCAGTGTGTGACGTACCTTGTCTTGGATGTTGTAGACTGGCTTGACGTGCTCCCTGTAGAACTCCTGGGGCGTCATTTGGCCGATGCGGTGGAAGTTCTTCTCCTTATCCCGGAATTCCCAACAGATGGTGTCAGGCGGGCTGCCCAGGCAGACACTGACTATGCGGAACACCTGAGTCCAAGTGCAAAGCAATGGCCCATAATTACCAGAACTTGGGCAGAAGGACCATCTCACAAGGCAAGTTTCTATGTCACCGCTTAAGTGCTGCCAAATCTGATCCATCAACATGAGGAATGGTCTTTGTCTGCACCTTGAGTTTGAAGAAACGAGGTGTACACAAACATCCCTTGACCATTCAACAAGACCCAAGAGATCTATCATGCACAGCCATCTAGCCTAACTACATAGAAGTTCATCTGGGCAGCAAGGCAAACACACACGCACAGGCTAGAACTCACCTCCTCGATCATGGTGTCCGTAGCTTCAGACAGGTCCGCTTTGGTGTAGTTGTTGAGCACCATGTCCCTCAACCTCAAACAGTACTCCCGGAGCTGAAAGATACATGGTCATTCTCAAAAAAAGCCCTATGACAGAAACACCGGGATATAATCCCTTATGTCCAGGAATCATCCTCAAAAACAAGATTCACCAGGATTCAGTAGCAGAACTGGTCCTGTATGTCATCCCACCTTGTGATTGAGGATGTCATTCATCCTCCGCGATGCCTCCGAGCTGTGAGACTCCGGGAAGCACTTCTTTGGAATAACTCCATACTTCTCTGCAAAAATGAAAATAAGCAAATGAATAAACCAATATATATACATGAATGAAACAATGTAACAGTGTGCAGTCGGCTTAATTTGGGGCCAGTTCTAATTATAGGTGGAACAGGTGGTTGCCTAGGGCCCCTGAATTGCCTGTGTTGTGAAAGAGGTGAAATAATTATTACTAGGGTAGTTAGACAGGCTTCTCAGGTAAAGCTGTGCCTAGTGACCCTGAAAGGGTCTGGGAAGGTCAATTTGAAAAGGCAGACTGCGATGTCAGGAATAGGGAGGATACAGGATAAAGGAAGTCAGATAGAAGATTGGGGTGGGGGTGTCACATTTACCGATGAGGTTGACCAGCATATCCCACTGTCCCCCATCATTTGTGGGGTTAGACAGCAGAAACTGGACCAGCCGCCCGTCAACTGGCTCATTCCGAAGGGCCGTCTCCACAAAGGCGTGCAAGAAATAATAGCAGCGCTCCACCTGGTACACAGAAGTGGAAAAGCAGCTTAGACCAACTGAGAAGCACGGACACGGTAAAGCTAATAGGGACCTCCGGTCTCCACACAGCCCTGGGGAGCCGGCACCTCTGCGCATGCTCACCTTATCCCAGAAGAAGAGGTAGGACTGACTGAACTCAAACTCCTCGATGTTGAACTTCTTCATGAAGGGCAGGCGCATCACGTTGAGGCAGGAGAAGATCCAGCATCGTCCTGCAGGGGAACAAGTAAGGTAATGGGGGGTGTGCTGTGCGGCTCAGTGGGCTAAGCCTTTGTGCCTATGCTCTCACCTGTAAGGAGAGCAAGCTAGAGGAAAGAAGATTTCCCTGTTCTATTTATTTATGAATGTACATGGGAAGCCCCACCACATATCTTATGATGGTCCCGTGGGAACGACGTCTCGCACGACTGTAAAATTTTGTATGGCTGGCAGGACAGTAAAGTCCCACTTGGCTTATGCATCTGCATGATCACTGGACTTTCCATGTGTGCATGGAGTACTTTATAGAGTAAATTACACCTTGTCACACACATTTTTAATCACAAGTCAAATTCATTTGCATGGGCTTTGCGAATGTATCACCAAAATTACAATTCTGAGAGGTGCATCACCCAGATATCGGTACGGTTCAGGACCCTGTGGAATGTCACAGTGCTGTGCTCTTGAACAGATAACTGATAATTGACCAAGTTAGTCGTGATATATGCCACGCATATATTTTTTTTTTAGACCCATCACATGCATAAATAACGTAAGCTAACTACTGGCTCAACAAGTTATCTGTCCTCCTGGCCATTTAAGCACTAACTGTAATGTAAGCTGCCATTTTCTCTCTCAGTACAAAGGTCGTTGCCAGGTTTAGACCCAATGCAGTTCAGGGAAGCAGTGCAGCCCACTTTGCCAGAATGAAGAGTCCCAACACCAGGGAGTCAAGTGAGGTGCATGACTTTAGTAATCAACTTAATGGGGTTCCCCTTTTAACCATTAATTGTTAATACATTAATCCATTAACCCAGTAATCACGACTGGCTATGTTTGACACGAGTACTAATCTAACCTAACACAGTTACATTGTTTTACACCTGCCCCATGGATGCTGGGAGTGTTTTATTTCCAGTAATCTCCAGAACATTCCCAGCCTTACCAGAGCTCTTCTGGTTGGTGATGGGCTTGCCCTCCATTGGAATGCTGTGCTGGAAGATGTGCACAGTGTCCTGGACAGTCTGCCGGTGCAAGCAAACCTCCAGAGGGTCGATGCAGGTGGAGACATTCTGGGCCAGCAGGTAACGCGGTTCTGCCTTCAGGCGCTTGGCAAAGGAGGCAATCTTGTCCTGGCTGAGTCCTGGGACAGGAGAAGTACAGGATGGGATTGGAGCCAGGGGATCAGAGTCCGAGATGAGAGGAGTTAGCATAAAGCTAGAAATCATACCTCCAAAGATATGGAACAGGGAAGCAGGGCAGTTTCATATAGATCAAGGGTGAAAAACAGTATTAACTGAGACACTAAATTCCAAACAAGTTACCGTATCAAATAGCTTACACATTATTGTCTGTTCTCACATACTGACTGTACATTTGGTGCGGTGTGGTTATGCCCTTATCGTACATGTCGATTTGAACAGTCACAGTTCATTTACAATGGAGACAGTATAATTAGCACTGATGTAGCGTAGCCAGCAAAGAGATGCCACAGCCCTGTCTCGCTATAAAGCGTCCTGTTATGGGTGATGGGAGATCTGTGATCGGGGTGGGGGGTAGCAGGACGGTACTCCTTAGGCGTCCGATACGCTTAACCCGTCATTAGCTTGAATAAATGTAAAACACACCAAATCAATGAGTGCACTCCGGATGTACCGAAAGTCATACTGCATTTGCATCAAACTGCGTTTGCTGAACCGTAATGTCAGCACAATCGTCCAAATAGAAAAATGAAAAGATCGTTTTAGCAAAATAATACCCCATACGGGACAAATTTTCTACTTACGTACAACACTAGAAACAGTTTCTGTTAAAGTTAATATTAGGTTCTGACTTCACCGCGAGAGGTATCGCTGTATTATCTGGAAGTCAAACGGTTTGAATTCACCGTCGACAAAGCATAAAGAGAATCATGCTGACATACCAGTGTCCATCGCTCCAGCGGGGGGTTTATGCTGATCTCTGCTGAAGGGTCGCCGGATCGGGGGCTGATCGGTCTTTGTTTATGGCCCCACTCACCAAAGCAGTTCATGTGCCGGAAACAGGAAGCGAACCGGATGGCAGTGTGACCCGATGCTCAGCGCACAGACTCGCAAAAACGTTTCAAGAAAGACAGTATTTCTGTAAAATCGCAGTGGTATAGAGGTCTACCTGTGCAGACTCCACAGGGATCACCAGATGAAATATCAAATAAGCTACTAGTCAGGGACAGGCGGGAGATATGAAATGCATTTGTGTGACTCCAGAGTGTATCGTAAGCCCATAAGAGCCCGTTGAATCAAATGGAGCCGTGACGAGTGACCCGTCATTAAATAAAAAAAAAAAACGGCTTTCGCGCAAATTGCGCGCGCTCTTCGGTTCCGCATATGGCACTCTGTGGCAGTCACGTGGCACACAGATCCTCCCCGCATGCTCGTTCATCCATCTCAAACGTAGCCGTATTGTATTTACCAATGATTCACGTTAACCTCTCCCATAGGTGCAATAGCACCGTGAATTACAAATCATTGCAATTCTGGATTAAACCAGAACATACAAGCCATTAAATCTTTACGAGTGATCAAAGCATACGACATCTTTAATTGTCAAACTCAGATGGGAAAAAAACAGATCCAAATACATAAACATCACCACTGCAATATCCCACTCAATGCACACCCAGTCAAGTGTGGTGAGAACGTAGTTCACGAATCCTCCGATGAAGTGGGCTGAGTCGACCATAGATGTAGCAGCTCAACTTCACAATCGGTTTATTTACCGCAAACAAAACTACAGAGTTTCTTCTCCCCCCATACAAATCAGCTTTATTAAACTCAAGATACAGACAGACAATAACTGCAGTGAGCACCAGGCGTCCTTCCGGAGTGTCAAATAACTCCCAGGTGGTCTGGAGAAACGCCAACCCTGGGAAAAAAAAACCCAAGGCAATTAGTCGGGAGTGGTATAAACACACAGCAAGACAGTATTTCACCGAAAGAGGTGTCAGAAAACCATGTATTCACCACTGAGCAATCTGCCGGTAATTCCAGCTATTCAGTTTAGGTTTCATCATTTCACTTCTCAAACAAAACAAGATGTCTAAACAGCGCCTGTTGGGCCAGACTAAGTGAGGCAAGCGCGTCTTCACGTCACAGAAACTGCGGCAGGCTTACCTTAACGGGCCAAAAAAAGCCATCCCACGAATCAATCAACGGACGGGATAAGAAGCTGCAAAAGAGAACAGGACTAAATACAGCGCATAAAAGCAAGTCTAGACGTCGCCACTTGGTCTTCTGCCATGTCTCAGAACATTGGATAAAATCGTCAGTTATCGCATCAGACGGCACTTCCTATTCCACGTTATCATCACCGGAACATGGCATACATATATAAAATAACACATTCAGGAGTGTAAACTGAGGTTATATACTCCTTGTCAAAAGACAGTTTACAGGCTGATGAGCAATCAGAGGTATTAGAACATTACAAGATGAACGGGAGATATGAAAAGCATAGACTTACCCTTAGGAAGATGCACAGCAAGCCTCCCCTCTACTCATCGCCCTAGAATATAAAGAGTAAAGAACGGCCTATTCATCTAAAACCGGTCTTAACAATACAATTCTGAAGAACGTGAATAACCCAGTTCGATTATTCTCTTTCCAAAACTACAAAACCCAGAAGAAAAACTTACCCGAACCCTGGAAAGAGACTAATGGGAACAGACATTTGCCACGTGCTTTTCGGCACATGCAGTTCATGCCGGCAAACAAAACACATCGCTAAATTTAATAATGTATCATCCGAAAGCAGATATAAGGAGCTGCGTTTTTAGATATTTTACATAGAAAGTAGCCACATTAAACAGATTCAACATAGACATCGCCTTCCACGCCATCCTTCTGAAACCTAAGAGTCCTAGAACCTAGACGGAAAAAGAAAGAACGGGGTCGAGCGCCCATTTTTATAGCGGACCACGTCGGGTGACGTCACGACCACAGCACAAAGTAGTCCGTCGAGCAACACGAATATGGTTGCACGAAAGTTCCGCTCTGGCGGCTCTTTATTTTCAAAAAACTTTTATCAATAGGATGTCTTTCTGAGATTTTTTTTTAAACTGTTATCGGTAGTTTCATTTATTAGGTACCTCAGGCATTTGGGTGGCATGGTGGTTCGCACACACATCTATGAACTACGTCGCAGCAGACCCAATACATACAACGGGGGCCATACATATTTACATAAAAGGGGTTAGAAGCAATATGCATGTAAAGAAAAGCTTGTCAACAATGTCACATTACTGACACAAAATACCTTTTATTTACCAAAGTCTATATAATACATAACATTCAAATATGCGTAGATAAGATTAAATATTTTTAAATAGTTAACATTTTAACATTCTTTTATGTCGTATATATGCTCTGTAATTAATACACATGACAACATAAGATGTAAATTTAACAGATGGTAATATATACATTGGACACTGGGAATTGGAAATCGAAATTATTTTTATATGTATTACATCTCGGATGTAAGTTGTACAATAAAAAAATGAGCAGAACGTTTTTGTTGCTTGATTACCACTAGGGGCGCTAGAGGTTTGGTTATTCATAGGAAAGATGGTGTAACGCTTAAGTCGTGCTTGTACAGAGGAGTTGTGCTTTCACAGAACAAGAGTGTTTTGTTAGGCACCTTTTGTTTTGATAACTTAAAAATATATAGGAGAATGTTTTGATTTTCCCGCCAATTCAGTAGGGAAGGTTTAGGGGTTATATGGTTGTGGAAGAATCTGAAATGAGATTTGTGCTTATGACTGAAATATGACATGGGTTATCAATATTTTTCTGTGTTTACATTCGCTTAGACACATACAGTTAATGAATTTCAAGTATTTCTTTCTTACCCTTAACACCACACTTAAGATGGATGCCCTGGAAATTCTGCTGGCGTCATTGGTAACGTCAGTATCAGTGTGGGCACAATTTATACCCAGTTTTGGATCTGGTACCAAGAAATTCACATTAATTGGAATATGTTGCATGTTGATTTTGTCTTGTCTTAGGTCACAGTTATATGGCTTTATTTTATTTGTTATTTTGTTTGAGACTCAACTCAACTAGTCAGCATGGTTTGGTGACTTTTGGAATGGCATCTCCACTCACAGTGACAAATGTAGGTTGCCTATTTTGGTTGTGTGCACAAACATAATATCCATCCTTCCACACCCTAGACTGGATGCCAGTTCATTGCAGGGCACACTCAGAGTCATTCGCTAATGGGCAATTTGGAGACTCATGTCTTTGGATTGTGGGAACAAAATTGTGTTCCTGGAGAAAACCCATGCGATATGGGGAATAAATGCTGAGTCCACACACACAGAGGAGCCCCCGCATCATATTATATGATTATATATAAATAAACCACTGAAGTTTATAACAGATGGTGACAAACTTGTGCCCAGTAGTGTGTGTTTCAGGTTTCATGTTCAGCCTTTCATTTAATTATCCCGAACCAGCCTGATTTCCTTCTTTTAATGCAGCCATGTGTTTTTTTCAGAGCTTCTAAATCTGACCAATCATAAGACATGCTGTGCTCTGTGATTGGTCATTCTCTCCCACTAAGCTATGTGACCTCTGGCATGTCTGGCATGTCCTCCTTAAACGAGCAAAGAGGATATTTGAATTAGGCTTTAAATGATAGACTGTAGATGTTCCACTAAGTAAGACCAGAAAATGCAGGAGAAATAGGCACCCAGAAGCGTTGGGGTACTGGGATCTGGTTTGAATGGCAAATGTTGAATGAGGGTTTGCCAGTATCGTTGACCTTTGTGGGAGCTGTGTTCCTGGAGAACTAATATATTTCAGTTGCATTGTTAATTGCTAGCTTTTTTCACATTTGTGTGTGCGTGAGAAAGATGTATCATTGTCATGTAGAAAGTTGGGACTTTTTCTGTTGAATGATACAGAATAGTAATGATAAAAATCCATTAGATTATCTTTTGTATCTTCGCTACAATTTTCCTGGCTCCTGTGCTCTTTAACTATGGCGATTCTGTTGCTATGTCACCCCCTGCAGGTCTGATTCAGACCAGAGAATTAAAACTTAGAGCGAGGATGACACAGAAGGCTGATGCCTCTATTCCTTCTCCACTTCCAAACATGGTGTCAGTAACCGCATGGTACTCCTACCTAAAACAAGAGGGAAAAAAAAAAATTAGAACAGGGCAGTGATAGAGAGTTAGGTATACTGGAGAAATAAAATGCCTGACAGAGGAAACAGAAAGCACTTAAACACACCATACCATACTCTAATCAGGCCCCAGCTCCATGCTTCAGCTAGTGTCCCTGTAAAGATAAGATGACACTTTGTCAGATGTCACCAAAATGTTTATTGCACCACAGACAAATCTATTCTATTCAAACAATAAAAAAATATCCATCCATCTATTTTTTATACTGATTTGAAACTACAGGTGTAAGGCAGGGAATAGTAAACCCCACAACAACACAGGGAGAACATGCAAACTCCACACACATGGAACCCTGAAGGAGACTCAAACCTTGGTCCCAGAGGCATGAGGCAACCACACTGAAGTACAAACCATACCTACATCACCAACACCAGAGTAAAAACTGCACCCTAATTTCTTAATATGACATTTTCGACATTGGACTATAGTCATGTTTACATCATTTACGTTAAATTTATTTAAAGTGGATAAAATGGTTTTATCCAACACAGCATACATTTTTGTAACCTTACTCAGGAGCCCAACACTGAAATCACTACGATTTGAACCAACAACCATCTCATTACAGACACAGCATCCTCATTCCTCATGGAACTGTTTGAAGGTACAAACTGATATTCCCAGTGATGTGTAACTGTAGGGTCTAAAAGCTACACTGTTCACAAGTCTTTTCATTCCAAAGGTACTGCTCATGCATCATGTCCATAATGCTAGACCAGATGGGATTAAAGCAATGTTTGCCATCTTGGTTCTGAGCCTAACAGAAGGACAACTGTACAAACTCGTAGCACGGCATTGCATGACACTCTGAATGGATTTGGAAAAAAGAAATAAATGTCTGGTTCCTTGTTCCAAAACATTTTCTTCCATGAAGGAAAGGGACAGGTTGTTGAATCTTACAGCCAACAGTTAATGTGTGTGGTCAGTGACAGTGATTGATCTATATGTTCCCGGGTGTTTTATAGGATGAGACCTGCTTAATTTCTATTTTATGAATGGCTTATTTTAAGTGGACATGATAAAAATGGAATACCAAAAAATATTTTCTTCTGTTTTGTTTGTGCATTCTGATCAAAACACTCCAGTAACCTGTCCAGTTTCTTAGTTTTCCATCTGGATAATCTTGGCCCGTCAAGGAACGTATAGTCAAATCATCTGAATATTTAAGAATTCATTTTGTGTGTTCATTTTGTACCAATTTTGTTGAATAATGTGACTGTGACAACCACATCTTTAGCTGTATGACCCTCTTAATAAGTAAAAAGTAAATATCTAATTTAGATTTAATCTGTAGCAGTTTGCATAGAGATCAAAGAGTCAAATATAACCCAAATTTAGCAGTTTCATGTTCTTGGAAGGCCTAGCTGAGGTACTTCATATAATTGGCTTTGATAAGACATCCAGCATCATAAACTCCTGAGTCATTTTGAACACAAGCAGCAACTAAATGACTGCAAGTACCCGTAAAACATGGTTCTTATTTCACCAGTAGGTGGTGCTCTGTACTCAGCATGTAGAATGCAAAAATGTGCCAGAATTCACTGAAAATCAATTCAGTAGCCAATTAAGTCGAAGAAGTATGCAAATGCATAATGAGTCATATTTTTACACCAGAAAGTGTAGCCCCAAAGCACCATGGATTTATAATCATAAGAATGTTAATTAGGCTTCCTTTGTTCAGTTAATTAGATTTGTTAGAGGATGCAGTGAGACACCAGAAAATGCTGCATTAAAAGGGACTAAAAACTAGAATATGTTTTTGCAATTACATGGTGATTAAGGTGGCTTTTAAATTAATGTAAGTAAACATGTTGGCTTTCATTAAAGAATAACATTCATTTCCCTTGACATTCTCATTCTGAGCTGCCCAAGTCTACTTGTTTCTGGCAAAATAAAACATCATGCTGGCACGACTTAAATAAACCTAGTAAGACAAGGGCAATTTTGAAGGGGTTGACAGAAAGACTTACTGCGGCAGAGTGGGTCAGCTTGTCGAAGCGGAACTTCAGGTTGGACCTTGGAGACGTTTTTCCCTTTGTGTCTTCCCCACGTGAGATTAAAAAAAACAGGATGAAAAAGAAAGTTACGAAACACCACCATAGGGAAACAGCATTTGTGCAAGATGTGTGGTGGTCATGGATGCTGAGTTTGACCTGTAAGGAAGACAGTGTTTAAGGCTGGGGGGCCACACCTGTTGGACTACGGCACCGGATGACTGGGGTCCCCGGGCTCTGCATATCCACACTGAGGGAGGGGCTGTACACTGGTGGGTGTCCTATAGAAGCCTGGAATATTATAAGATGGTTTGGAGAGGGGGGCAGATATAGACCAGCACCAGTACTGTATATGACTGCAAATCCCATTTACAGAGCACACCTACTAGTGACTTAGTAATATCATGTAAGTAGTAGCAATCAGCTGGACTGAGAGAGAAGACGGTTGTTGATTCAACCCCTGGTTTCTGTTTGTATATTAGTTGCTCTAACTTGGTGGGAACTGAACCAAGATTATAACCAACTTAGGTATTATGTTGTCTCTAGTGCTGGGTCAGTGTATGAAAGCCAGTCGCACTCACTGGGTCCAGCTCATCCAGAATCTCCCCTTCACCAGCAGCACTGCTGAAGCTACTGGTGCTGGAGGAGGAGCGGGAGATGTCAGGCCGTCCAGTGCCGCTGCTCTCTTTCTGCTTAGTCCACTGCCTTTGGAGACAGGCACTGTCTGACCCCTTGACCATCCCACTTTCAAACCCTACTGGATCTGCCTAACACATCCCCCATTCCCATCATGCTTTGTGACTCACTTCTCTTTAATGGGGTTGATCTCCGGGGAGCTGGGGTTTGACAGTGTTTCTGACCTCACCTCCGGTGAGACATGGCTGCCATCTGTTATCTTTACGTCACTGCAGACACAGCAGTGAAAACCGTCTTCAGAGCAAAAGCCATTGTTATAGTTATACCTCTGATGTATCAGCTGAAGTGAGCTTCTACACAGTCCAAGAGTGGTGTTTTTGTGCGAGATCATGTGTGTGTCATTCAAACGAGTGTAAAACTGGGTGACTAGCGTGGGCTCTGGGAATGGCTGACATGCGAGAAAGCTTGAGTGTAATTAGCTTATCCATATGATAAACAATTTGTGATTGGTTTAATTTTTTAAATGCCTGTATATGATTTGCTTGCCAGTTTGAGTATCTATGTATGATTCAAGTACTACTGTCTAATTAACTTCTATGTATGAGTAATTGTGTGTGACTGGTTAATCTGTACAATTGCCGGTGTGTGATTGGCTTACATGCATGAATACCTGTCCGACTTGTCTGTGTTGCCATGCAGCCGAGGGAAAAAACCTGACCGTCGCTTCACTGGGCTTTTCAGTGGTGACTTGGCTACTGCCCCTGGGGGCTGGGAAGGCAAAGAGGATGGGAAGAGAAAGGGAATGGGAGGGAGGGGGTAAGATGGAAAAAAAGACAATTGTCATATTTTACCATGTTTCACATTTCAAAAACCATTTTCTCTTAGATTTTCTTGTTCTTTCTTTCTTTTATTGCATATTTGAGCACACAGACACCCCACCCCGCCTCACCGAGAAGGTACTTTTGCTGGAGTCGCTACTGTTCTGGGGCAGAATCCCACCACTCAGGCTGGGGGGGACCCCGCCGCCTCCCCCTTGGCCCCGGTGCCGGTGCTGGCCCGCCATCGTCTCCATGGAGTGACTTCGGACCCGTATCGCTCGCTGGGGGGGGGGCGGAGGGATGGGTCATGTGACACACGCTGTACCACAACACTGACAATGGAAGCAACAGGCCAGACGCTGGCATGGGACGGCACCTTGAAGGTCTCCAGCAGCCCTGTGTGGCCCCCGTTCTCCAGCTTGTCATCGTCACATCCCCCTCCCAAACCCTGCATGGCCTGAGTCTGTCGGTGCAAATCTTCCATAAGGTGGTCCAGCAAGGCCGCCCTGGTTCGGCCCTGTTGCAGCAGCCCAGAAAGACAGGCACGCAGACGCACACATATTCACAGCAAGGCTTATTTTCCACATCATTTCCATTTCTATTTCTATCTATCTATCTATCTATCTATCTATCTATCTATCTATCTATCT
>JAODKF010000044.1:12231240-12252520 GCA_026779585.1 Mormyrus proboscirostris
AAACACCTGTCAGCAGTAGCGGCTGAATCGCTGGAATCGAAAACCGGAATTTTCACTGGCTGTGAAAATAATGGGAGCCTTTTACTATGCACAATGGGGTGTGAACAGGTGAAGTCATGTGAGAAAACATCCCACCAGTCATTCGCAGAGCATAGAGAGCATCCTCACAACGGGGATCACAGCCTGCTTTGATAATTGCTCTGCCCTGGGCTGCAAAGCTCTGCAGAAGGTGGTACGTTCAGCTGAATACATCAGTAAGGCTGATCTGCCCTCTCTGCAGGACGCTTACCTCTGATGATGCGGGAAAATCAGTAGCGACGCCACCCAGCCTAACAGCTACTTCTTTCCCCAGCTGAGGTCTATACCTTGCATGCGACAAATTAAACCTTCAAAGCCTTGAATCCTTCCTTCTCTGTTTTGAGAGTCAGAACAGTCCCTACCAGTAGAAATCAGAACAGGTCAGTATATTTCATAGAGCACTGTTTCTAACATGGCCGCCTGACAGCACGGAACATGAAGGCAGAGCACTGTTATTACAAGGGGACTGGAAATTATTTATGCTGATGCTTAAGAACTATACAAACGAGAGGAGGCCATTCGGGCCATCAAGCTCGCTTGGGGAGAACTTAACACAGCTATAACCCACCTTTTTCAGTAAGTTACCCCCCATTGTGGCCTTAAGCAATGTTTCCCAATCATGTCGTCGGAGATCCACAGACAGTCCACATTTTATCTGGAGCTGGGAGGGAGCAAAAATATGGACTGTCTGACAGGGAGCTGGAAGAGAGCAAAAATGTGTGCACGGTCTGGCTGGGAGCCGGGAGAGAGCAAAAGCATGGACCAACTGTGGGTCCCCGAGGATTGGATTGGGAAACACTGACCTTAAGAAATATTTTCAAAGATTGGCAGCTCCGTTTCAAGTTGCTGTCCTCCACCACTGCCTCCTGTGGCATTACATTTTACTCATTTATCAGACACTTTTATCAAAAAATATTTACAGTTGGGAAGGTGACGCTTCAGTCCAAAATTTATTAACACTTGTATATTTTTCATGATAGTGCTTTGTCCATTTCCACTGCCACACTCGGGAAAATGGTGAAACAGCACCCTCTATAGGAGCAGTGAAGAATGCCCCTTTACAAAGGTGTCTGTTCTGTTCTTATATGATCTCTTCACAGTCTGTAACATCTGCCTCAAAGAATCAGTAAAAATCCCGACTGCAGAAAATCTAATACAAAAGTATGGCGCACAATTAAGAAAGAGTCTCATTTAGAAAGATACATTTACAAAGGGTTTTAAACCTGTCATAGTGCCTTATCTGTAGATACAGATTCAAAGACAAAACTGAATGTGTCTTAAAACATCACAGGAACAAATATTTCTGCTAGAGCTGCTGCACACATTCATTAATAAACAAAAATACAGACATGGAAACAGGCACATCCATTCTGTTTGAAGTATAGGCTTAAAAGTCACATGAATAAAGAAATGTGAAGATATATTTCTTGGTAGCACAAACACACACACACACACACACACACTCCTAGGTGAGCTTCTACACTGACACTTAGACAGAGACAGGACTCACCAGAGCTTGCGCGGCATGTTGCTGTCATATAATGTGAGCTGGGCTCCTCTCTGCCCAGTCTTATTAAGATGAGAGGGGTATTCAACACATATTCAACCTTTCCACACACACACAGACACACGCACAGACACAAGCACACACACACACACACACACACACACAAACACATTATTCGGCGCTAACCGTGCATTAAGTTCAAAGTGGATGCAGAGTCGTGTTCCATATCGTTAAGAGGTGGTAATGGAGAGTCTTAGAAAAAACCCTGCGGGCATTCAGACAAAGTGAATAGACACACACACACACACACACACACACACACACACACACACATTCACACATATCAACACAAGTTGCCGGAATTTCACACAAATCTTACACTGAAAGGTACACGTTGGTACTTTTTTTCTGACAGTGTACAGTGGGACACATTTCTGGAGCAGTGGGGTGAACCTAATGATGCATACAATTAAAGTATGATCTGAAGTGCCTAATTTAACAGTAAAACAGCAGGAGCCATTCTGGGACTTGGACTTTACTGGTCACGAGTCTATGCTTACAAGTACTTGCAATGAATAGCCTCATGAATAAAATCTCACAATCACAATATAGCACACAGGAGTGCTTGCAGATGCACACAGGGCTGATCGAGGTGTGTGTCAGACTGAGTATTCATACAGTGGACTGTGAGATGAGGTCATGGGTCATTGGAAACCTTTGGTTAACACATGCATACAGAGACAGACAAACACAGGATGCACAAAGACAAAGAACACAAACAGAGACACACAGACACAGACAGAAAGACACAGACAGCCAGACACACGCACGCACACGGCTACTTAAGCCCCCCCCCTAGCTGTTGCTATGGTTTAAGCAAAGAGAGGGTGAATCAGGAAAACAAAAGAAATGGAAATCGCACCTGTGTCGAAGCACACCTGCTGACTGAGAGCCCCCCCCCTCCTCCCCCATGGGGATGCAAAGCTCTCTGTCACCATTATGCTAACACTAACAGATTTATAACTGCAGGGCACACAAGCAGATCTCTGCCATCTCTACAATGACGATGACATCCTATAATCTCAGGGCACCCAAACAGACCATTGTCACATCTCTGCTAATGCTAAGAGAATTATAGCTAAAGGGCAGAAAGGAAGAGGTGCTGTCGCCTCTCTGCTAATGCTAACAGATCTATAACTGCTGGCCACACAAAACCAGCTGCAAAGGCTAATGCTAACAGATCTATAGCTGCTGGCCACACAAAGCCAGCTGCAAAGGCTAATGCTAACAGATCTATATTTACAGGCTGCACAAAGACAGGCACTAAGGCTAATGCTAACGGATCTATGACTACAAAGTGACAGGCGCAGAACAGAGATCTGCAACTCTGACAACATTGTTAATAGACTTAATCTACAGAGCTTTTCCATGTCACTGCTATTGGTTACAGATTTTTGACCACAGGATAAACTGCACCGCAGATCTTCACACGCTCGCTAAGAAGCACTGGCTAAATGCAAACAAGGTTGTGTTCCTCCATCTGATTATTAATCACCCGGTGATTCCCGTCTTCCACAGCAGCCTTAACAACCATCACACATAAACTCAGGTCAGAAATCAGTGCTTTAATCCTTCACAGAGTACTATAGGAGGCCAGTTAGGAAACTTAGGAAACAGTTAGGAAGAGTTTGTCCACTGTTTTCCCAACGTGACAGTAGTGTCTGCTGCTGCAAAAAATGCTCTTTGACCTCAGAATCAAGGAAACCCCATTACATCACTGTTATGTAAGGCAGTATTTCCCAATCCGGTCCTTTGGGACTCATAGACAGTCCATGTTATTGCTCCTTTCCAGCTCCCAAAAATGTGGACAACCTGGCCGGGAGGTTGGAGGGAGCAAAAACATGGACCGACTATGGGTTGCTGAGGTCCCGTTAATGGCAGCTGTCTAGGGCCCACTAATTATCTGCATTGTGGAGGAAGTGATATGATCATCATTTTTATTGGTGGGGGCGGGGGGTCCTACCAAGTAAAGCTTTGCCCAGGGCTCCTGACAACCTTGGCTGTATGTAATGTGATTTTAAAAGTGCATTGAGTTAGGAGAGTCAGACACCCAGGATGCCCCCCCACCCCTCCCCTAAAGAACCACACCCATTGTGTCCTGCTGAAACCAAGAATGTTTTTTGCTAATTGTAGCAGGAAGTGGGCAACCCACGTTATACATTATATGGCCAAAAGTACATGTACACCAGCTAGTCCCACATCATATTATGAAACCAAGGGTATTAAAATTAAGTTGGTTAGTTCACTCTTGGTTTTATAACTTCTACTTTTCAGGCAAAGCTTTCTGTTAGATGCTGGATTTGCAGCCATTCACTGGGGATTGATGTTGGGTGATCAGGTCCCATTCAGTGACTTTGTGTAGCTAACCACTTTGCAGCTTAACTTGTTCCCAGATGTTTTGACCTTTACAATCACTTCACTTGTGTTTGAGCAGGATAGCTCTGGCAGGGCAGAAATGTGGCAAACTAACTTGTTGGAAAGATGGCATCGTATGATGGTGCCAAGTGGAAAGTCACTAACCTCTACTATACGACAACCACCCATTTCGCCAATATCGTTTGTTGCAAGTGTAGATTAAATAGGAGATTCCCCTGAGTAACTGAGTTGTCTGCATACCTTTGGCCATATAGCGTATGTATGAACTGCTATCTGGACAGGATGGCCAGGCCACTCACCGAGTCCTCAGGGCATTCACGGTGGACTTGTCAATCCTGTAAAACGACAGACCAGAGCATCAGGGCATGTGTTGATGGGGCACACACAGAGATCATGTGTACATATGTGAGCTATTTGTAAACATATGTGCTAAGACATGTAAAAATGGAAATGTGAAATTAAAGTTTTTCAAAGGACTTCCCACGTAATGTGACCTGCAGGTACCTCCACCTCGCACATGTGTGCGTGTGTGACCACTATGCACGGCTGTAAAGACATCGTTCTGCACATGGCTGCAGCGAGCTCTGCTTCTTTCACACAGCAGAACTGGGTGCGATTTGGGACTACCACCCTTCCTGTGTGAGAACCCCACCCTGCCACACTTATATCCTCAACCTCCACTGCACAATAAGATTAACGTACAGTTCCATGACAGCAGACAGCACCTCTAACCCTGCTGCGAAATAAAAAAAAACGCATTAGCACCTGACATGAGATCGCCGTTGATGAAGTGCTGTGGAAACGAAGATTATTAACGGCTCTTAGCTGTTCACGGTGGTTGAGGGTCTTAGTGTTTGTGCTATTGACCAAGATATCAAACATTACTCTACTGCAGTGTTAGTTCCCAGACAAAATGTACACCGATTACTGTAAAATTTCAATAAAAAGTAATTCCATTCATTTTCATTAAAATCAGGCCCCTCTAGTAAAGGCTAAATTCTCCTTTTCCTAAATCTCTAATGAAGTTCCTGCCAGACAAATCCATCAGTACAGTCAGTGAATTAAAAAATTGGGCTCTTGCAAAAATCGCACGAATCTTGCAAAAATTGGGCTCTCGGCGCAAGCAAGCAGCGGTGGAGTAACATATTGGCTGTGTCTGAATTCAGTGGCTACATCCTTCGAAGGACGCAGTCTATGTAGCTCGAATGGCTGCGTCCTTCGAAGGTCAGTGAAATGCATCCGGTTCCCCAACCTTAACCATAAGTAACCAAACAGAAAATGAGGCTTTTGGCAATTCAACAAAAGAAGGACAGATTTCTAAACTGCATTTGAAGGAGCCTTCGAGCCATCGAGCCATACATGGATGCAGGCCCTGAATTCGGACACAGACAACAATCAAGAGTAAAACATGCCTGTCTCAAACTTTTCAGCTGCTAGTGGGTTGTTTCCTTCCCCCCACTGGACAAGTACAGCTGTGACCAGATGTGTGAGCTGGGGCAGGTGTGGGAACAATTGAAGCAGGGTGGACTGAGACACACTTGCTGGCCAATATAAACAATGAATTGACTTATTGTTACATACAACTTAAATGATGATATGATGAGAAACTTAGATAAACTGTTGATCATGAACATTGCTTGATAACATACATCACAAAGCAGACATGAACGTACTTCCAACCAATGCTAGTCTTTTAAGACCAGACAACCTATACATGCACAGCAAGGCTGACTGACTTAGCGGAGCATGCTACATGCTACTGTTTTGATAGTATCATGGAAGAGATAAGCACTCCCTCAGAGGTTTCAAGAGGGTGAATGAAGCGACGGCTCAGTGGCCACAACAGCTTTTAAAAAGAAGATATTGTGGACTAAACAATGTTAAAAAGACGCTGGTGCTGTGGCAGTACTTTGGCAATTTATTCCATTTAATTTGTATAATTTAATGTTTTTTCATGTTTTGAATCTGTTTAGTGAAGCAGAATAACAGATACATTTTTGATTACACCATGCTACGCAAGCAGAGAGGGGCAGGGACTCACCTTAACCTGATTGATGTTTTACGTCCCTGACAGACACTCACACCCTCCGTTTGCACGCACACACACACACACACACACACACACAGGTGTGTAATTATGTCTTTGTGGGGACTCTCCATTCATTTATATGGGGGAAAACTCTCATCCCAACATGGCGAGCCCTAACCTTAACCATAAATAACCAAACTAAATACGAGACTTTTGGCATTTTTAGTTTTTTGATTGCATTCACAGATCTTTGTGGGGACCTGAAAAATGGTCCCCACAACGTCAAAATAACCGCTTTTTATTACATTGTGGGGGATATTTGGTCCCCACAAAGTAATATAAATATAATCTCATACAGTGGTGTTTTGTGATCTCACAGGTGCACACTCTACACCACTGTAATTCACTGAACACCTCATTTTGGATTAGGGATTACGTCAACAGGACATGATGGAAGAGACACCTGTGATTGGAAGGTCACCTGTTTGAGCCCAGCCTCAGCAGCATAGTCACATTTCGCCTCTGGCTTGCTCATTGAGGGCTTCGGGCAGGGATAATATAAAGCGCTTTGAGACAATGCGATGTTGTTATAAAATTGCTATAATATTTGATTGAACATGTCTGTGGACCATTAAGCAAGGCCCTTAATCCCCAACTTTGGGGCACAGCGGGTGGGATGAAAGCCCCCACTTCCCTAAACACACACTGTACTCCTACAGCACTGGTAAAGACATGTCCTGACCATTCACACCTTGAAAAAGTCCAAGGGACCCTAGATATTGCAGAAACTCTAAGATGTTGTACGGCATTGTTCCTCAGCCTAGTCCTTGGGGACCACCAAACAGCTCATATTTTTGGTCCCTCCCAGGTCCCAACACACCTGTACCAGGTATTCAGTGTTCTTGATTTGTTGATTGTTTGGTTCAGGTTTGCTGGGACTGCCTGGGGGTCCCTGAGGACTGGGTCGAGAAAGACTGCTGTAGAAGGCTGAACCGCGAACAAATGTGCTAGGAGGCAGCAACAGGGTTAGGGTTAGACTACTAGTGTATAGGATTCAGAGCATGCTGCACGCCACAGACAAGCCTAGAATACTGTCAGGGTCCCGACCTCCATGAAGTATGGCTCATGCTCAGGTCATTCCACATAACAAGCACAACTCTCTGAAGAGCTGCGGCTCAGCCCTGGGGGATAGATCTCCCATCTCAATGCTGTGGTCAGGGTGTGACTTTGACTGTTAAAAGATCATATCACCAAAAAAATCAAAATGCACCAGTGTGCAGCTGTAGGGTGGGGTGGCTACTCTGTTTCTCACGACATCTTGCTGACCAGTGATTCTTCCACATGTGTGTGTGCAGAAAATAGGGAGACCATGTTCAGTTTTGAACCAGTACCTGGCCCAGTGCTCCAGGTCCCTCCCCTTTTTGGTTATAGAACACAAGAATGATTGAAGGGAGCACCAATAAGGAGCCTAACTTGGAAAAGAGCAAAATAAGAGCATCAGTCTGGCAGCTCTGCTGGTGGAAGTGCAAAAGTCTGACAGAAGAACGCCCTACTTTGTTGAACCCCATGGCAGACAAAACAGCATCAGAACAGCTGGTCTGAGAGCTGAATATTACACTGCAAGACAGGTGAGGAGCTACTCAACATAAACAATCCAGCAGATTTGCATATCTGTCCTGTTTCCACTCCGGTGTCTGCGACGGCGACATAGGAATGCAAGAACCATAATGATCACAGCAGAGTCCAGAACCCACGCTGTGTTTCCTGATCGGATATGCGTCAAAAATAATCACCACTCATAGTACAAATCAGTCCAACAAGAGCCTCTCAGTGATGCTAAGAGAACCAAGATTCAGGTGTTACATGCTCCAAATTGGCATGTTAACCCTACACTAATGAGAAACCACAACAGAAGCAGGATAGACATCAATGTAGAGAGTGAGGACGCAAAAAAAGAAACATTCAGCAAAACTGCAGAAAACAAAACTGAACTAAACAAAAGGGAAAACCCACGTGCAGCCCATCAGTCTACAATTTTACAGCAGCAGATACTCTAGGTACATTCATGTGGTGTAGGGCTCTGAATCTTCCACATTCACATATACTCACAGACATTATTATTGAACTAACCCTGGTTAATGCATATCTTTTTGGACTGACATGGGGGCCGAGGCGTGGTGGGTGGGGACCTACCATCCAAATCCCCCAAAGGACACACTCCTCTTCCTCCTGTGCATGGTGATACGTCTCAGGGATCCTGGGGTCTCTGTTTTAGTGGTCCAGCAGCAGAGCTGAGGTGTGTAATTTGCCGGTCTCTGCCTCTATCTCTCTCCCTCCCTCCCCGTCTCTCTCTCTCTCTCTCTCTCTCTCTCTCTCTCTCTAACTCACCCTTTTCATAAGCCGCATAGATCCAGCTCGTCACAGCTGTTCTTCCTGTCGGTTACACACTATGATGATTGACTCAGCTAGATCAGGGGAAGTAGAGTGAAATGGGGTGGGAGGAGAAGTAATTTCTCAGCTTACTACTCCACCCCCATCATGAGAAAGGAGAAAAAGAGCTACAGAGGAAGAAGGTGTTCTCTATTCTCTGTCTTTCCTATAGTGAGAAAAAGGAACTGGTTTGGGGGTAATTCGGCCCCCCCCCCCCCCCCAAAACTCGGCACACACCGAATGGGACTGAAGTATGGCACAAATAGAATTCCTGTACCTTCTCATGTGGTGAGGGTGGGGCACATATGCATGGTGGGTCTGTGTCTATATTTTAAACTGTGACAGAAGCTCTCGTCAACACCGGGCGACTGCTAAAACTCAAGCACAAAACCCAGAGAACCCACAGCCCAGGAGTAAACCCCACACGTAGCGATTTTTGGAACCTGTCAAATACCCTATAACCACTGCGCCACCTTCTGTACCATTTGTGTTCTGTTTACAGAACAGGAATTGTGACATATGGAATTCCTGCTGTCATAACCGTGGTAACCGTAATTAGTCTAAACCAAGAGTCGATCAGCTATACCAATGGGTGAAATCGTTATAAGTCTGAGCTATAGCTGATCTTGTATGTCTTGTGTGTTTGAACCCTCCTACACATTAATAAAGATATCATAATCCACACACAAGCCAGCACATGCAACTCATGCTAGGATTCCTTCTGCCTTTGGGGGGCACCACCAGAACATTTGTGGTCTATAAGGGATCTTTTGCTGATATGAATATGAGGAGACATGTAGGCAACTAATATCCATCCATTTTTAAAATGATTATTTTGGTCTGGGTCAAAGGAGCCCCTGGGGCCCATTCGAGGCAGAACTGGGCACAAGGTTGGGTTATAAACCCGCACAAGGATGTTGGTCTATCACTGGGGCACTATGGGAAATTTAGACACCAAATAATCAAAGGGTGTCCCGAGACTAGGCAATCTCTACCATGCCTGAGCATGTTTGAGCCCAAAAAGTCCAGTTGGATATGAACACAGCTCAGTTGGACTCAGGTACTGTAGGCATCTAGTGTGATCGGTAATTGTGCCTTAATATGCAATTCAGACATGACATCAATGATACAACTGACTAATCACCAAACAATGCGGCAAAGCGATCACTTTGGTCTGCGTTAGAGGTGCTGTGTTTGCTGGAAACTTGAGCTAATAAGAGTATCCAAGAACAACGACATGCGACAAACAAAAAATCTGAAATATTTGGTAAAATATGGAACTATCTTAATGCACCACAATTACATGAAGGTTTACATACTCAGTAAATCTATGAAGGCCGTATGTGATTGAACCCAAAACAACTCCAAATATTCCAAATGTGAGGACATTAATCATTAATATAAGGACATTAATCATTAGGCACTTATCTTATTATGTTCTCTTCAACATAAAAAGTTGCACAGTGATGACATAAGCATGTTCGAGTCCACAACGTTACGTGCAATGTGAACGCTAACCATTGGGGTAGGGGGGATAGTTGTGCTCCGGCACAGTACAAGGCAACCGGGCCAAGTGAGAGTACACCCTAAGTGCATCTCTTTGGGCAATGGGAAAAAAATCTGATGTGACATGAGGAGCACACACAAGCTTCACACACGTAGAAAAGAGGCAGGGTTTACACTCCCAACCCTACCGCGATACCCACTGAGGTTTCACAGAGGATGTTTTTACTCACGAATTCTCAGCAATAACTTTGCATAAGGGGAACTGAATAGTGATGAGGCACATCTTTAAATATATGTGTGAAGTAAGAGTAAATCATGTTACATATACACAAAGCACCAAATGCTGTGATGAAGGGAAGTACTGAAATCAGCTCCAAGGCAGAACAAGAAAACACCCTATATGTTGGAGCTTCCAGTCACTTATTTGCATGAAATTTACATTTGCATTTATTTGGCAAAGTGACACACAAGTGAGGCAGATAGTACATAACAAGCATGCAGCTGTCAAGGAACCAACTGGCTATATATATGCTGCTAGGCTGAGCATCCAAAGAACTTCCAAAGAACAACATGAATGCCGCTAAAAACCATTTTGTGATCAGTAATTATATAAACTTGCCATTAATATTACTTGGAGAGGCTTGAGAGAAGAATGGCATTGTGACCTGAGGTGTTATATGACCCCACCAGAGATAGTTATACTGGGCACTGTGTCAGTCCCTGATATAATGCCGCACTGTAGCCATGAGACAAAGACCCATAACTGCCTCCTTGCCCCACCCAACAAGACCAAATGCCCCTACAGTCTCTAAAACAGCAGCGGGTGACAATTGGTAAGTTGAGATTCTTTGGAGGTTTTTTTGTATGTTGCCTCAGCTGACAGTGCCAATTACATCCTCTGTACGCAGTTGAATACATGTACATACAAGCTGCTACACCAACCTCCGCTCCCACTCAGAATGAAGCATGTGACCAAATTACCCAAACAAAAATTATGCAATCAAACAAAACAAAAACGCGTGTGACCACATTACCCGGAACTAACCATGCGACCAAACAAAATCAAAAAAGCATGTGACCAAACTGCCCAAACAAAAAACAGATAGTTCCCCCATGTTTCTAGAACTGCAGTGATCTTCTTCACCCTGTTTTTATTGTCTCCTTTTCCCCAAGGTATATTTTTGCAGCTGTGTTTAATCCATCTGTTTATCCTGATTAGAATATCAGAGGAGCCTGGAGTCTATCCCAAGCAGCATAGGGTATTAAGTTAGGGTACACCCTGGATGGGATGCCAGTCCATTGCAGAGCTTGAGGTGGAAATTTCAGGTCCAGAAAGTAAAAATCCAAAACCAAGATTTTGTTTCAACGAAGTAGTTTAAAATTAAATACTTAAATTTCTACCTCTGGTTTTAAGTGTTTTAATTAGGCTATACACCTTCACTAGAGACTGAGTTTCTCTAACCTCTAATTACCTTGAAGTAGGTGTTACTTGTCACTGAACCAGTAGTCACTATATGTTTCAGTACTGGAATCAGACACAAGGCTACATAAGTGAACAAAATGATCCTAAATGACTGTGAAGTTAGGCTTCTATGCCTGAGAGAGTTAGCTCTGCCAGAGTGTCACTACAGGTTCAGTAGGTATGTCATGCAGATGAGCTGAGCGCTTGATTTACTGCCTGCTTCCTGGTTGGCCGCTCCCGTTTCCAAGGTGAGCAGTAGCTCTAGGTGTCCGGTCTGAGAACGTGGTACCTGAGTAATACACACTGACTGACGCCAAGAAATACATATCAATCTATAATAATTATCTGTAACGATCTATAATAATAATAATAATCTAAAACAACATTCACCTATACAAACCAAATTTACAATCTCATAACGGCTTTCTCCCTCAAACTTGGGCCATCAGACGGGGGCGCCCCCTGGTGGCCTCTGTGCCCTATGCGGCCGTTTAGTTCACCTGTACCTTGGACCAGCCCCACACCAGACTCAGGATCTCTTTCTCCTGCTCCTCTCCATCTTCCTCCCAGCTGGGCCGCTGTTCACTAAAGACCTTCCCATCTGTACAGACTCATGCTACTGCATTAACTCATGGGCTCCCCCAGGATGCCACTGGTGACCCAACAGGAGGAAAGATGACATAGAGTGTTTCCATGGTAACCCAACCCCCCTACTTATTGGAGAATTTTGTTACAAAGAAAACTAGAAAAGAGGCAAAAGATTTTAATGAAGCCTAATGGCTTTTTGAAAGGTATAACAGCAGTTCCCATGCTGGGATTTGCACCTATGGTGCACCGGGGAACCCAGCCACAGTCACCCTAACTCTCCTCTGTGATCTTCTGGCATTCATTCTTACCTTCTTCCCATTTTTCTTGTTTCATGCACCATTCTGTATAAATGATGTTGTAATGGTTTGCCACACATTCTTCTCAAGTGCCTTAGCGTGACTCTGTTGTGAAAGGTGCTATATCAAAATAAATTGAAACTGAAGCTGAAGAGAGTAAAAGAGTTCAGAATCTATGGCACATGTAAGTGTCACCCCACGCACCTTCTCCTTGGTGACCATGAGCACTACTGAGTGATCGTGCACCCTTATGCCCACCCACCCCAGACTCACCTTGGATACCTAGCAGTCACCCTGCACTCTGGAAGCCCAGATGTCGACATTTCTGCACCGGCAGCTGACAAAGCAACATCACAATGGAAAAGGCAAGCGAGAAGCCACAGAGAAAAAGGGAGAAAGAGGGAGAAAGAGGGGCGTGGAGAAAGAGAGGAAGGAAAGGAGGGGAGGAGTAATGAAGGCAGGACCAGTCGGAGGGGAGAGTTCAGGGTTTGAATAACAAAACACAACATATAAACAAAAAAGACAGCACAGACCCAGCACTGACACAGCACAGAGACCAAATGAAGATGCATTCAAAAAGAAACCACAACGGCAATGAGGTCACAGATATGAGTCCATTCACCTCTGAGAAATCCAAGCGACCTTTAACTCTCAGCTTGAAGCATAACCCTAACCCTAACCAGGACAGACATGTACACACTAACACTGACAACTTAAGCGCAAATTTCCAAAACTCACTCAATCCAGTTTTATTGTTTTTGAGACGAGACCGCCAATGACCTAAAGTCTGCTTCCTCATCATATGTTACAGTATTGGGAACCAAAACTCACTCAGTCCTCGTGTAATTCAATGAGAAATAAATTCACCCTGAGTTTCTCAAAAATGTGTCCTGTGGACTAAGTTTTGAAAATTTGCTCTTCAGTTACACAGTGACATGCAAACAAATATGCAGGAACACCCAGCGAGGGGTGTCCTGCACACATCACTGGGTACCAGCCAGACCTGATAGAAGAGAAAGCCATACAACACAAGTATATCAGTTGCCACAACCCTCAGCGAACCCCACTGAACTCTCATTCACTTTCAAAGCAGAGGTTTCCGTGGCGACTGTGGAATCCCTGTTGCTTTACTGTGAACAGCACAGGAACAAGAACACAGGAGATACAAATACAAAAATTAATGAGATGATTAAACAAATGAATGAGTGTGGTGGGGTAGATAGACATAGCTGTGAGTATATGGGTCACAACCTCTCAAAGGCATCTTTTATCCTGTTCATCACATTGTACGCCATAATTCCCCTGGCTGCACTCTCTCACCGTAACAAAATGGTAGTGATCTGCTCTACCAGAAGGGGGCTCCACTCTGAGCCTAGAAAGGTCGTACTGCCAGATGGGCCTTGTTAGTGTGCCCATGAAGGCATGTATAAGTGTGTCCCTGCAGTACGCCAGCCAAACCATTTAACGCTAAACAAGATTGTGTGCATGTGTATGAGCTCGTGGGAGCAGCACCTCTCCGCGGTGAGGCGCGGCGCAGCTCGTCCGGTGATGCGATGCCGCTGTGGGGAGCACATCCACTGGAACGCTGACAGCGTCCGCTCCTCCATCCTGAACCTGCCCTCATGGACGTACCTGCAAGAAGGACACACCCATGTCAAATGAAATATCTCATTACAAGAGATGAATGTGACTTTTTTGCTTGTTTGAACCCTGCAGCCCTCTGCCTTCATCTTTCAACCTGGTTCCTGTCACAGAAGCTAAAGCTAAACGTGAAAGGGGATCACAGTGGAAGAGTGGAAATGGAAAATAGCTCCACTATGAAAATCACCTGGGAGGAATGGAAATAAACTGGAAATAGAAAAAAAGCAAGATTGATTGAAACGCACAATCCACGGCATTGAGAAGGGATGTCAGGGTGTTGCCCAGAGGTTCATGAGGCTGAAATAAGCAGGAATAGATGCACCGAGCAGTTTTGGCTTCCTAGTAAAGAGCCTGTTTCTTTGCAAATATGTGGGACCAGCCTCAAAAAGCTGCCACACTGACCAAAACCACAGGTAACTTTGATCCTGCCTGATCCAGTACCATACGGGCTCAGATTCTCTTATGAGTTACTGTCTACATTATGAGGTCACACACAGAGACAACTGGTATGCAAATCACTCTAAAGATTAATGCCAGCTGCTAAGTGAACCAGCTGGACCCCGGCATAGATCCCAGCAAGGAGCATCCCTTTGAACGCTTAAGCTGGGTAATTAACACAGGCTGCTGTACAAACAACCACCAGAACAAATGAGCATTTTGAGAGGCTATATGTTGTGAAGGACTGTCTGGAGACACCTAGAAACACAGAATTCCTGTACACAACACCACGGATCCCAAAATCTAAAACATAAATATAGCTCCTCCCCTCAGAACACAACCAACCAGAAGAAGCGGGAAAGGTCTGGTGTGGTAGTATATCATAAGCAGACAGAGGACTTGCTGATTTTCTGATTAGTATGCATCGGCACATTTGATTGGTTGCTCCTGCCTCCTCTAGTTGCTTGGGCCCACCTCCTTGACAATCTGATTGGTAATGTCTCTGAACCAATCATTTTTCATTCTGCCCTCAGTAAGTAAAACGCCCATGAGCTAAGCCTGCTGTTTCCTGAATAAGCACACGGAGGCTCTGCACCCCCTACTGGAAAAGTCCTGGAAGTACACCTCAAAGGCAACCTAAGATGTTTATGTTACTTGTTCTGCTGATGACATGGTGGAATTGTGCAACATGCCAAGAATAGCAAGATACATCAAAGAATATATCAAAAGAATATGTTATATGTAATATATGCATATAAAAACATGCATACTCTGAATGGAGTATTACAAGGACCACCAACCATCGAGTGAATAGGAGGAAAAAAAAAGATAGAATTACTGCAGTGTACATTTCTCTACCCGCCGTGCTTCTCTAACCGTTCTCTGCCCTGACTGTCATCTTCAGTGAGCCTGACTCAGCACTCTAGGGTGAATTCTCTCCTTCCCTCACCCTCTCTGTCTCTCACACATACACAGAGGCTCATGCAGAGCGACACTCACTGTAAACACTGCCAAGTCGCACCTCACGTGTACACATGCACGGCCCACAGACTACAAATTCCTGTAAACCAAAGAAACAAAATTCCGCCCACAATGTGAGGGACACAGACAGGCTGGGAAATGAAACCGGCAAGTGACGGAGTTCAGCAAAGGTGTGAAAAGATGCAGGGCATGTTTTTTTAACCTCTTTCTGGAAATAAAGCAGCAAACCTGGCTCATTAAACCCCCCCCACAATCCATACTCGAGTTTCTCCAAGGAAGTAGACTGAATGAAAAATGAAGTCATGACAAGATTGTAAAATGGGTGGGGCTACAATCAATCAACCAACCCCTCACAGTCCCAGAACACATTAGAGTTCCCATCATGGGGGGATTAAACTGGTACATGGGAGAGTAAATCAGCACTACTGTCTCCCTCTCTGCTGCATGTGTGTGTGTGTGTGTGTGTGTATGGGTGGGTGTATGTGTGTATATTGTCTCTTCCCCTCTTCTTTCAATGGACTGAAACACGAAAACATTTCCTCGAATGACCAGGAACCCAAACATGCACATGTATGTCTCCCATGGTGAGCTCCAAGTCCAGCTTTACACTGTGGCAGCAAAGGGGTGGAGACGAGCCGGAGGAAGGAGTTGTGGGGGGGGGGGGGACTCACCATCTCACCAGCTGCCAGCGAGATGCTGTGCCTCTCTCTGCGCACCTCTGCTCCCCCGGACCCACGCTGACGCCTCCCCGGCCGCCGCCGCCGCCGCCGCCGCTATCCATCCGCACGGGTCGGGGAGACTGCGATGCAGAGAGTGAGTGACAGAGAGAGAATGGAATACAATGTGTGGAAGGGAGGTAGAGAAACAGAATGAGGGAGGGAGAGAATTGGAGCGGGAGAACAAGAAGAAGAATGAATTAGAAAGTGAGGTAGATATAGAGAGAGCGAGGGAGAGAGAGAAAGGGAGGGCTGGGCCACCACCGGACTGCTGAATCATGGCGTATCTTTCACATACTGGCTGATCCCTGGACAGCCACATAACTGCTCCTACAGCTCCATTACAGGAACCGGCCCTTATGCGCGCCCATTAACCTCTCCCATTGCACAGTCAGGATGACATCGCCCCCTGTTGGTGTGGAGGATTGTAATTCAAATGAGTGACAGACCAGGCGGAATTCTAGATAGATATGAAACAGGTACAAAGCACATACAGTATGCAGACTACAGCAGGTACAGGAGTCACACATAAGTACAATTGGAAAACCAGGCTGCGCATTTTTGGGGTATTCAGCCAAATACTCAACAAAGCAGTCAACACAAACAGCTGTAGTGACTGGATCTGTTAGTGCATTTCCATTTCCTGCTAATTAAATTATAATGAATTACACAGAATTATTTACGTTTTTAGGGAGCGTAACTGAGCTTAGAGAGCTATTGTGATGGGCATGGGTGTAAAGTATGGAGAGGATGTAATCATATTGTCATGATGAATGGGTGGGGACCTCAAAATAGAAATAGAAAAATCACTAAATAATTTAGCTAAATCAGCAAACAATTTCATGCAAACCGCTAAAACATTATTAAAAAAAGTCTGAATTATATCCATGTTTTTTTTTTTTAAATAATAATAATAATAATAATACACACACACAAACACACACAAAAGGTTATTTTCAAAAGTAAACAGGCAAGTGGAGTTTATACTCTACCCCCTGTGGACCCGCCTTATTCAGATGTGCGTTCTCTGGCCTTAAATGGACTGAGATTTTGGTGAGCGGTTCCACAGTCATGAAATTTGCTGCCTTTAAAACATAATCTTACTTTACAATAAAATCTGTCGCAGAATAACTGACATAATTCAATTTTGCAGTTCACTGCTAAAAACATGATATTTCAGTTGCTCCACCTCACAGCCATCAAGGTTTGTTCGAGTATTGGCGGTGGGGGTCAGTGCCAGACAAAAATGACACCTGACACTGTCCCCATGCTTACACTTTACAGCAAATCTGCTTGTGAGCCATTCCAAGGCATCAATTATTGATTGTCTCCGGTTTCCATTTGCGGTTGGACGGGGGTGGGGGGGGTGGTTGATGCAGGGCAGAAGCAGACAGAGATGGAGAAGAGCTCGGTCACTGCGGAGGGCGGCCAGGCGGAGGGGCAGCATTGCAGGCACCGGTGAGAACATGCTGGCTAACCTGTGTTTGCAGAGATGAAGGGTTAGGATTAGTACCTTAACATTTCTAATGGGGGTAGATCCATTCCTTCACCCCTAACCTACAGATGACCCCACATCACACAGAAAGAGTGGGTGGCAGGAATGGAACTTGAGCAGAGCAGCAACTGGTTAGATTCTGTCTCAAGTGGCAGGGGATAGATGAGGGATGCACACATAAGTTGGCAGGGCAGCAGAGCTGATAGAGAAAGGCCTTTGACTAACTGCATGCTCTTCTCTGCCAGGATTTAAAGACACCCCTGGCAGAGGTTCTAACTCCGGATTTTGTCACCTGAGAAATTCTGCTAGAAGGGGCAAGCGTCCATCTGATCTTATGATCCCTTTCGACCTTTGGTGACACTTTATTTCTGCATTTCTTCCCTACATCAACAAAAACATAAAACAACATACACATGGCTAGTGAGGAGATAGTACCAGGTGGGAGCTCATGTCAGCAATGCCTGTACCTTGCTTGTGAAGACCGTCTTCCTCAGGAGCACCTGGACCTCCATGGAGCACATCAGGAAGGCCAGGTCAGAACCACAGCCAATCACAGCCCTTTGCCTAGCATCATCAGCTCAGAGCCAATCACATCTCACTTTCGTCTATTCATCACCATTGGACGTAACCAGTGTCTGCATCTCCTTGCTGTTCTGAAGTTCTGCTTTTCTTTCAGGCGAAGGAGGTTCCGGATGAGCCCCAGCACTTTAAGAACAGGCCTGGTCATGTCCCGCAATGCCTTTCAGCACCACCAGGTAGCCCTTCAGCCCACATTGCCCATCAGTTCACAGGTGTGCCACGCAATATTCATTGTCTTCTTTTGTTTTCTACTTGCGAAAATTATGCATAAAATTTAGTAGCGATAAAAAAAAATGATAACAAGTGCTGAACACCCTTATCACTCTTTGACTTTGACCCTGGTGTGTCCCCTGCAGGATCGAGAATGGTGCCCTGCTGGTACTGTATGAAGTCACTTCCCCCAGATGAGCCATCAGGAAGCCAGGTAGCTCTTCCGAGGCTGTTTAAGAAAATACTGACTTGGTAGCACTATACCTGTATGCATAGTTATCATCTCAAGTCGCTGACATCACTACACTCACCAGGGACTGCAGGGAATATAATATTGCCATTCAGCTCTGCTTCCAAGCCTCAGATAAGCCTCAATTTACGAGAAATGTTTTTCCTGACAAAATAGGATTATCTCAGAACACAGAGATAGCCAAACAAGTGAGATAGGTTGACCTGACATTTAATGAACTCAGTGTCATTATACACTTCTAAAGCTGATTAATTGACATCTCCATCCCTGAAATTATATACTGCTTGCATTTCTAACTGGGCATTCCCTTATGCCTAGTCAGCACTTTGATAGCACATATGTTTGTAATGTGTTATTTGCCATACTTGTATTTCTACCTAATTTGTATGTTGTTTTGGGCAAAAGTGTCTGCTAAATGAAAATAAGTGTAAATTGCAATTTTGGTTTTTTTCATCCCCCAGTCAGTGAATGACACTCCTCTAGCACCCCCTAGAGGTCAGCGTGTGCACTACCAGCAGGACCCTAGACCCCACTTTGGGATAGCCTTCTCCTCCCGCTCGACAGCTCTCCCACTGTGGGGCAATGAGGGGCAGCGGAATAAAGGGTGGGCTGGGGGGCAGGAGGAGACAGCTGCCATGTGTCCCAACTGTCACCTGGCTCTACCAATAGACACACTGCGATGGCATGAGGTATGACATGGATATGGAGGTAAGGTGGGCATAGCCAAGGCCTGTATAGCATCCCCTGCTGGCCAGCTCAGGTGTCTTTTGATACTGCAGACCGGAAGTGGATAGAGTACATATAAGATACTGCAGTGTGAGAAAAAGATATGTGGCTATATGAGGGGAATTGCTGATGTGCCCTTGAATTAGGGAATAGACCTGAATTACTGCTGTGAAAAGTTCAGTACTGTGAAAGATGAAAGAGTGGCAATCACAGCAAAAATAACTCATCATTTTCCCTTTTATTAGTACTGTTTTTATTCTTTTTCCAAACTGTAACTTCAGTTAAATTTTAGGATCGATACAGGGTTCTATTTCAACTCGTTCAGACTGCACCTCAAAAAGCACACAGAGATATTGCTAATCTGATCCCTCTTGTCCAATTCCAGGCAAAATGTCTGCTTTTTCAGGGCTGGAAAGTCTGTGCAGGTAGCAAACTGCATCAAGGCAACAGAGACAAAAGTGCATCTGGCAGTGTGAAGATATTTACCAAGGAGCAATAACTGCCCTGGGTGGAACACGCAAAATGACGAATCTACTACATATTTAAAAATGCGTTATCTGTTACATACGTAATGTAAGGTACCAGTTGTGAGCCTTATGTGCAACTGCTCATTCTAGTTTTTAAATAAACATAAATTAATAAATCGTTCCTAATGACTTAATAAGTGTGTGAAAAAGAAGTACATTTACAATAAATTATTATTTTACTCTGATATGATTAACACAAAACATATCTTCAAGTATGAGTTTACTATAATTTAATTTGATTTAAACAAAGCTTATTCATCTGGCCGGTAGGGGGGGCACTGCTCATATCTCCCGACTGCTTGCTAAATTAACCCAGTCAGGCTGAAGAAACGTTTTATGGGGTTTTGAAACAGTAATACCTCCATATTGATTGTCAGAATGCGAATAAATTGCACTGCATAGATATCTGTGACGACTCTGCTTTGCACATCTTACGGACGTACCTATATAATTGATTTCCTCATAGCAGATACATCAGCTCTGATAATTCTGACTAATCATTGACATGTATAATGAAGACTTAAAGTATTCATTACTGTGTACGGTCCCTGGTGCTGTCGTTTTAGCATCTCAGATAAAGGATTGGACCATGATGAGTTTATTTCCCTTTTGCACAGCGCCATCTGCCACCCACAACCGTGACTGCTTCTATCACAACCGTGCCACAGAAGAAGCGAAAAATTAAAAGAAAATAGTAATAGCAATGTATTTGTATGATTATAATTTCTTGTTGGTTGTTCTTGGAAATAATGTCTATTGGGTGACTTCAAACAACACGTCTAAAATTGCTAATAGTTTAAATAGGCGAGTCGGAAATACAGGATGAATCGTGTTAAATGGGTGAATTAGAAAGGTTTCAGATAAAGAGTAATTTACCCACATCTATTATTATTATTCTCAAACATTCATTATGATGCATCACCGATCGCAGGCCACAAACAGAAAAATTGCACCTCGCTACATAACTTAGTTAAGTTTCGTTTGTCTTAATTTAAATATTCCCAGACTTCATCCTAATGCAAGAACAAAACATGCCTTATAAAATTACTTATTACTTTCAAACTTCAGATGTCTAATTAATTTCGAGATTTAATTAAATGCTTTAATAATTATACTACCAGCCAGTTAATGGTGTATTATTTCTTTATCGGACAACAGCTAAACACTGTAATTACATTAGTCATTTCAATTAAACGAGTTGTCCAGCTATCAAGCTACAGAGTCGTTTACACATGCATAAAATAATCAAGGCAAGTTTCAGAAAAGAGAAATGTATTTACAAAGCTCATTTCATTACCAAAACGACCTAGTGTAATTCACGATTAATCTGATGCTCTGAGCTGCCGGAAGAAATTAATTATTTCTCAGTAAAGCCTGAATTATAT
>JAODKF010000044.1:12252620-12265081 GCA_026779585.1 Mormyrus proboscirostris
TATATATATGTCTCGTCGGATAGGTTGCAGAGTCACTAGTGACTCCACCATAGACAGGCGTTGGGGTAGATGGTCAGATCTTAATATGTGATTATAGTTTATACGACTGATTTATCGTACGTGCCGATGAATCACAAACCATCATCTCTTAGCCAATCATGTTCGCTCATGTCTTCTGTGGCCCCGCCCAAGATCACCACGCGATTGCATGACCCAGCTGCTACATTGTTCTTCGAGAATGCCCTTTAGTTGATCTCGTACGTCTGCGTCGCCCAGTGACTTGAGAGCGTATTTCGGCGTGTGGCCAATCAAAACGATTTCGGCAGCGCGTTCTTGACCAATGAAAGACCGCAGCGTGAGGTTACGGTTACCCCGGATTGATTCCATTGGATTCTCTTGCAAGTGCAGCGATACCATTGGTCGTCTGGGTTAATCAATAGGAAACGCATCAAATATACCAGAACAAACGAGCATGGGCCGATGCCTCCAGTTGCAAGACATCGTTTTCTTATTTAATATTCATGAGCTTCTGCGGCTGCGGATGGAACTGTGCTTCGTCAGTCTATAGCTCGCGCGATTGGCTCGCGGCTTGGATTTGTGCCATTGTTCGCTTAAAACAGTTGCTGCTTGACACAGCTGCTACTAATAAATCATAATGTCGTCCTTGTGGAAGCCTTTCTCTGTGTCAGAGGGGCCGTGCAGTAGCTTGGAGCCCAGGCGAGGATGCTCCGAGCCGGCGCGTCTCCGCACGCAGAACCTGAACAAGCGCCTGAGTGCTGAGTTCACGGGGGTGGTGTCTAGGTGTTGTCTGCCGGGTGGGAGCCGTCTGGGTCCCCCTAGGAGGGCGATTTCGGCCGCGGCGATCGGAGGAAAAAAGATAACACACCCAGGGAAAGCGATTTTGGCAGGTATTGGAGCGACGCACCACCCGTCTGGGTGTTTTGGGGCTTTTACTCCCAAGTCAAAAGCGAATTATTATGGGGTGGGCGTCAGCTACTGGTCAGTTCTGAGTATATTGTGTCGCCCGATTTCTTTAATTTACTGTAGTAAGAGAATAGCTAATAGCAGCAAAACCCCTGCACTGAAGATAAAGGACATGCAATGTGGTGGTCATCTCAGCCCCATCTGATTGTTTGTGTGTAAAGGCGCTTCAGGTTTACATGTAGCTGGGCTGATTTGTCCTACTGTAGGACTGGGGATTGGGAACTCTCGGGGGCCGGCAGTCTCATATCCGCTTGAAGTTACGTTAGCAGCGGCTGAAATCGAACTTTCAAAGCGGGAATTTACGGGACTGTTGAGGATCTCCTCCTCTGAGGTTTATTAAAAATACCCTATTCCCATACATGCAAATCGACTGAGACATGGCAAAAATGTTTTCAATTATGTGTACTATTAAAACTTAAAGGAACTTGTGCCATGGTATGCATTTTTAAGCAGAATGCCTTCCTGGTCATATGAGCCAGGTCTTCTCGCCAGTGAGCAGCTTGTGATCAGAATCTGTGAAACTGATGTGTAACAAAATCATGGGAATAAGTCCCAAATTCAACTAACTTCGTGATACAGGTAAACATAAATGACTGCTTTTTGTACCAATGGGAGAATTAAATGTATACTAACTGTTTTATTGGTTTTCCTGTGATTGCAGGTGGTATTGCAGGTGGCATTGAGATCTGCATAACCTTTCCCACAGAGTATGTGAAAACGCAACTTCAGCTGGATGAGAGAGCCAATCCTCCAAGATATAGGGGCATAGGTGAGACCAGAACAAGTGGTTGATTTTTGGTGGACTACCTGGCTTATATTGACCCTACACTATTGGTGTGTGACTTTCACTTTAATTAGTTTTTGTGTGTATTTGGTATGTATGTGTGCTAAGATGGTGTTTCTTACACTCAGGTGACTGTGTGAGACTAACCGTGCAGGATCACGGTCTCCGGGGGCTCTATCGAGGCCTCAGTTCCCTGCTTTATGGGTCCATCCCCAAATCCGCCGTCCGGTAGGGATACAATTTTGCAAACACACATAGCATTCATACTTATCACTGGGGGAGTATAGCAATGGCCATGTTAGTAATACTGCATCTTTAAGTCTTCTATCACTGTTGGAGTATAGCAATGAGTGTGGTAATAATATTGCAGCTTTAAGTCCTCTATCACTCTGGGATAGAGTTCTCCTATCTGGCAATATAGTTATTTCTGGATAGTTGAATGTTAGTCTTGATAAATACTGAATTGTAGCAAAATACTTTCTTTCTTACTTTAATTATTTTGTACTCATTTTAATGATCATTGTACTGTCATTTTAACATGCTGCAATGTTACTGCCACACACAAGACTGCGAGGTAAATAATGGCCAAACAAGCTGAAAGACTAAAGCACGTTGCTCTGCTGACGTGCGGAGGAACTAATGTATGTATTGCCCAATACTTTTGTTTTTTTGTTTAATTTTAGTTTAGGGTACATTTTAAATAGAATAGTGTTATTATTATTTTATTATTATTATTATTATTATTATTATTATTGTTATTATTATTTTATTATTATTATTATTATTATTATTATTATTATTATAATTATGACTCTTTAGACTGATATTTTAAATTTGTGCTGGATTTTGAATGCTGGATCCAAGAGCTTGATGGGCCGAATGGCCTCCTCTCGTTTGTATATTTCTTATATTCTTATGTACTGTGGCTTAACTCCTCCAGGTGTGAGTGGCACCTGAAATTAATCCAGTCCCAGATTGTGTGATGCAGAGAAACATCAAATGAAATCTGTAGGCTGTTGGTTGGCTTTTTAGGAGGCATGGGTATGGTGATCAGCTAATTCATGTCAGGGGCGACACTGAGCTACTTCCGGTTTTACAAACTACTTTAAAACTGTTCTCCCGTTCTCGGCTAAATCGTTTGGTTCGTCTTGTACTTTTACTGGTTTGTTTCATTGATTGAAAGACTCGTCCAGCTGTTTCACACTAACACTAGTGCCACATGCATGATTATAGGAGACTGACCAATCAGCACACAGCAAGCACTTAGTGCGTAAGTGAAATCTGGCCCCGTTTAATTGAGACGGTCGTTGCTCATAGTGTCCCTCCTGACATGGATTAGGTGGTCACCCTAGGTGTGGGCCATCTTATATGATCACATCCTCATGCTCCTTCTCAGGTTTGGCACATTTGAGCTGCTCAGCAACCCCCTGCGAGACGCCAATGGCCGTCTGGACAACACCCGCAGCCTGATATGTGGGCTTGGGGCAGGCGTAGCTGAGGCCATCCTGGTGGTCTGCCCCATGGAAACTCTCAAGGTGAGCAGTTGTTCCCTGGAGGCCCTGGCTGGATCAGAACCAGAAGCAGAACATCCACAAATAACATGGATGTCACCTCTAGGCTTCCGTACTAGATGCCCTTCCAGCCATCTTGAAAATCCCAAACAAACAGGACCAGGAGACATGAAGCAACATAGCCAGAGGTCAACACTCACTCTAGATAACATTGATTTTGTGCCAAGTATGCAGGCATGCTACATTCATACAGGGACCGATTAGCACACAGCAGCAGACCCAGTATGCCATATTCCTGTTGCACCATCTATAGAAGCCTCACCCTGAAGACCTCCTTCACCAGAACAGCTTCTCTCCAGCAGCTTTCTGGCCACGTCTCTTTGCAGCTGCTGCAGTCATCAAGGCCTTAAACATTGCCCCTTCGGATGTCTCCAGCCTTATTTGGCACATGGGTCCGGATTTAAACCATGGTGCAAAAAAGAAAATGTTTATGTATTATTTATCTGGGGGTTAAGCATATTTCCTAAAAAAATCATTCTTTAACATTAAAAGATATGCAAATAAAGAGTAACACAATAAAAACTAACTAGTAAGAATTTCTTCTGTTCTCCAAGAAGTTACTGATGTCTTGTTGGATGACTAGATGAACACCGCTTTGGTTCCCAAACCTCTCTTCAGGGGTGCCCCAGTCATTCAATGTTTCAGTTTAAATTTCACCACCAGCTCGCTTAACTAATTTGTTTTGAATAGTTAAGTATTGATTAGCCAAGTAAGTATGCAAATGGTCGAGTTTACAAGTACATTGGTGTATTGGATGGTTGCTGCAAACACTGGGGTGGTTTTGAAGTGGCTAAGGTGATGCAGTTTGACAGATATAACGTAAGTTTTGCACCAACATATGAATATCATTTAAACATTTTAATTGACAGCCTAAGATTTTAGAACTCTGAAGCTCTAGCCAAAAGTTCCCTGCAAACCCAGACCCCTCATCTGGGTCATCCTGGCCCATTTGGCTTCTGCCCCATCCAGCTTATCAAGTGGAGATCAGTTCAGAGTTTTGCTCCTCAGCTCACCTAGGTGTCTGAAGCGCATCACTCCCAAAGCATGACACAGATCTATAGTTATAATGACAGTAAATGCATCTTTTTTTGCTTTTTTTTTTCTATTTTTTTGCCTGTTTTAGGTGAAGCTCATTCATGATCAGTGCTCTCTGCAGCCTCGTTACAGAGGGTTTTTCCATGGGGTACGAGAGATCATCAGGGACCAGGGTAAGGCAGAGTGATGCTCCCCATGTGCTTATCCTTCAAATTCTTTGTAGGGGTCTGTCAGTGCAATGAATCGCAGCAGCGCAGATACTAACGTCCTGTTTCATATTATTGACATTTCATTTTATCAACCGGATCATTGTTTTATTGAGTTTTAATTTATTCATACAGCCCCAGTCTGTTGGTGTCAGTTACCAGTACATATTTTAATTATGTATGTATGAGTTGAACTTTCAGCCTGAAGGTTGTGGGTTCAGTTCTCGGCAGGTCACCTGTACAGGCAGCTCCTGAACTTATTCGTTTTGATTTGTTTGTGTGCAGGGGTGCGTGGAACCTACCAGGGCCTGACCGCCACTGTGCTGAAACAGGGTTCCAACCAGGCTATTCGATTCTACGTGATGACCTCACTCCGGAACTGGTATAAAGGTGAGTGGGCCAAGGACGGAGGATGGGACCCTGCACTTCCTGTAAGAGATTCAAGCACAAACAAAGGAGTTTTTAGACCACTCTGATGGGAAGACAGACCTCTAAACATGGGGAGCTGGGGGCACAGGTAAGGAACTATGCTCTGAAAGTTGATGTATTTTTTTGAAGTCATTTTATTAGCCTGTTACTTAATTTTTAAAGGTTCACATAGGTTTATTTGGTGTTTTAAAACCCGGTCCTTGGACAGCCACAGACAGTCCATGTTTTTGCTCCCACCCAACTCTCTACTGGAGCAAAAGCGTGGACTGTCTGCAGGTCCCCAAGCACCAGATTGGGAAACACTGGGTTTACTGAATAACATGATCTTTTAAGTGTGCGAGTGAAGATCAATGGGACATTTTTTATGGTGTGTCACCATGCCTACTGCCCCCTAGGCGATGATCCCCGGCGTGAGATGCACCCAGTGGTGACAGCGGCATTTGGGGCACTGGCGGGGGCTGCGAGTGTTTTTGGGAACACACCTCTTGATGTGGTGAAGACAAGGATGCAGGTCTGTGTCTATGTGTGTGTGTTTTTAACCCTAAAGAGGGCGCCAGTCACAGACTAATCTGGCTTTTTACACCTGTTTCTGCTTTAGCTGGTCTATGTTAGTGCCTTTACATATAACAGATCACAATCTGTTTCAGGGATTGGAGGCTCACCGGTACCGTAACACCGTTGACTGTGCCTTTCAGATCCTGCGCAATGAAGGTCCACAAGCGTGAGTGTCTCACTAGTCCCCTTGCCCTCCCCTGTGATGTAGCTCTTGCCAAAGGCATCTGCATGGGCAGTAAAAGTAGCATGCTGTGACTAAATGGAATATCATACTTAGCAAGGTAATGTCAAAGGCTATTCAAAAGATACAGTGTTCACAGAAAGTCTTGCAACACTTGTTTTAATTCTCTAAAAATGTTTCATAATAAAAGTCACTTAAGTAATGTTTAACTGCACTTCAGTACATTTTCTTTTTATTGTCATTTTTTTTGACTGATTCATTCAGTTCTATTCTTGTCATTTTTATATTAATTGCAATTCTATTCATTGGCTCCCATAGGGAAACTAAACACGAATGTTTGGTGTTTTATGTTGAAATTGTCTTTACGCCTCCCTCAACTTGCTCTTTGTGGAGTAAGTTGTCCACGAAGGGCAGCCACCCGTAGCAGTGCCCAGGGTTTTTTGTAAACCAATTAATAAACTAATGATTTTTCTTATAAAACCTGAAATAAATCTGAAATATTTCTACTGAATTAAGCTTTCTAAGACCACCTGTGAGCAAGGTACACCCATATAACCCGTGATCTGTTCTCTGTCCTGTGACTTTACCACTGCCTTCACACAGCTCGGGTTGCTTCCCTGTAGGTTCTACAAGGGCACGGTCCCACGACTGGGCCGAGTGTGCCTGGACGTGGCCATCGTCTTTGTCATCTACGAGGAAGTTGTCAAGATGCTCAACGACGTCTGGAAAACGGACTGAAGGATGCGGAGACAGAGGGATGGAGTAGACGTAGAAATGCAGGCTACACTCACAAGCTTCTAACGCACAAGATGATTTTTTTTTTCTACTGTTCAACAAAGGGATGTAATTCTATGTTATGACACCTTTTTAGAAGTTTTTTTTTTTCTTTTTGTGGAAAACTGGTATTTTGATCTGTTCACTGTTGATTGGTCGGGCTTTGGTCCAATGCAGATAACATGTCAAAGGGTGTGAATACCAGCAGTGCATTGCTCTTTTTCTTTGGAGGTTACTGCCTTGCTGTAGGATAGCTGTTTGTTTAACAAGGTTGCCAGTCATAGTAGCACGAGCCAGTTTGGCGCTAATTAGCGTACAGACTTGTATTCTAACCTTAGAGCTGAGTCATTTCACTTTATGTTGAGAACAGGATTATGGGAATTGCTTTTCCCCAAGTTTATTTTTGAATTAATGATTCATAATCACTCTAAAGTTTTAGTATTCTCTCTTGGTTCTCGTGGCCTGAGGTGTATGAACATCATCTTTCTACATGAGCACTTAATCACAAGGAGCAATTGAACTAATTTCGCTACTGTAATTGAACTAAATTAGCTATTAGCACTGAATTTATCAGTTGGGAAAAATGGAGCAGATCTCAGCCTAGAGGCTAGGATTTCATACTGCTGCTACGTAAAAACCAGTACCTAAACTTGGGCTGGAGAAGCACGTTCAGTACAGATGGCTCAATCACTACTGTTCCAATCCAGCTAAGCACTTCGTTCTGAGAAACCAGGATTAAACTATAGTGATGAGAGCTTGAATTTAAGTTTGATCTTTTGTGGCTGACATACTGTTAGATCTGTATTCCCATTTTTGTATGAAATTTTATGATTGCTTCAGCTGATGCCATTGACATTCCTGCTAATGCTGCCATTTTCATTGGGGGGGGTCTAAATGTTGTGTAGAATTGTGCCCAGTGCTCTTAAGTCCTGATGTGGGGTAATATACCCAGTGCACTAGACATCCAAAGCCTTTGGTGGCCAGCATTGTCACGCTCAAGGTGAACTGGTGCCCTCTACTGGCTCGGCTGTCCAGACATGCCAAAAGCAGGTATTGTTTTTCTGCACCTTGTTTCGTGATGGTTTTTGCTACAAAATGCCACAATGTGTCCCATAACTTGCTTCCGTCTCTCACATCCCTCATCCGTGACACCAGTTAAACTTGGTTCTGGGGTGGGGTTTTAGAATAAGATTAAATATTTATTAATAAACTGAGCTCCCTTTTGTTTTTCTCCTCAGTCTGTTCATAGTTTGGTCCAACAACCCAGCCCAAGGGGGTCTTCAGATTTAAAGGTGGGGAGAGACCCTTGCTCTTTGAAGTACGAGTCACAGGCATCCCTAATTAAAAACAGAAACAAGGATCACAGATGTCAAGCTAATTAGTCACCTTCAGGATTTCAGTTGGTAACATTTAATATCTGATAGCTGAATGTCATGTACATATTTTAGCATCTCTGCTGAAGTGGAATAGGACATGTGACATTAGTACAAGTGTACTAAAATAAGCCTCTTTACATTCCTGCACACCACAAGACAATGCTTCCTGGCCGTTGACAGCATTGCAGCACTGGACCACCATGATGAGTAGAGCAGTGAGTTGTGGGTAAACAGTCTGGTTAAGGCTTTTTCCACCTCCTGGCTGGCAGAAGGCAAAAGCGACAGCCCAGCTCACAATGAAAACAGCTACCTCCTCCAGCTGAGAGTATGAGGAAGAAAAGCAGAGTCAGTCTGGCCATCACACCGGTTGTCAAAAAACACAGGAGACGTGGTAAGACTCACATCCGCACACACTTGTCCTTTCCCCCACTGGCAACCCGCTGCCCATCTGGACTCCAGTCAACTGCAAACACCTGTGTGCGTGTATGAAACACACAGTATGCTGTGATAAAATATTCCACGGGTTGCCATGGCAGACGGTGTTAATCCCACAGGTACCCTCTCACCTCATCAGCATGGCCGGGAAGATCCATGCACAGCTTGCCTGTCTTGATGTCCCACACCTTCAGGGTGCTGTCGCTGCTGCCACTCACCAGGAGGCGGCTGTCCGCCGACCAAGCCACCTGGTACACCGAACCCACGTGGCCCCGCAGAGAGGTGAGGTACCTGCGGGTGCCGACATGTTGGTCATAGGGCCAGCAGGTAAGGGTGCACCACCATGGCAGTTTTGACCGATACCACTGACATATTTTTGTTGTTGAATTTAACAATCTGCTAACCTCTGAGCCTCTTGCCGAATCATCCTCAGTTTTAGTGCCTTCAGTTAAAAATTGCCCAAGACTGACACGTCGGACTGATACCGATATTGTGAATTTTAATAAACATCCAACGATCTCTAATAAGAGACTGAACATTTTGTGTCTCTTTTTGTGTGTTTTTTAATTGTGGGGCAAACTTTCTAGATTATTAGAATATTATTAAAAAATGGAAGAATTAGAATACCCCTTACTTTTTTGTTCAGCCTATTCTCCCCCGCCCCGGCCACCTACTTGCCCGTTTTGCCATCCCAGATCTTGATGGACTTGTCGAAGGAGGCGCTGGCCAGCAGACGGGTGTCAGGAGAGAAGAGCACCTGGTTGACGAGTGCGTGGTGCCCCGTCATCCGTGCCACTGGCTTCTTGTCCTCTG
This sequence comes from Mormyrus proboscirostris, assembly GCA_026779585.1. Taxonomy (NCBI): domain Eukaryota; kingdom Metazoa; phylum Chordata; class Actinopteri; order Osteoglossiformes; family Mormyridae; genus Mormyrus; species Mormyrus proboscirostris. Next base: position 12,261,764 of record JAODKF010000044.1, read on the forward strand.
TCGGGTTCCACAGGAACAGTGTGAAGTCATCGGAGCCAGATACGAGTCGCTCTGGGCCATGGCCCTGCAAATGGCAATATGCACATGAAGCTGACATAGCCCCAGGCTCGCAGGGACGTTAATGAAAACATTTTCGTAAACTGAAATAAAATAAGATAGGAAAATAAAATCTAAGCACTAAAGGAAAACTATAAAAATTCTGAAATTAACTGAAAATAAATTTTTCGTTACCATTTTAAAACATTTAGATAAAGTTAGGAATTGTATCTTTAATTACCATTAATACCTGGAACACTTTTTGCCCATTTTGAGGACTTTAGTACATAATGTGCATTGGGTATTTGTGTAGGATTCTCTAAAGGACAGACACGTAACAGCTTTCAGTTAAAATAAAATGATTAACTTAAAATATAGATTCTTGGAACTCAAACACCTCTTAACTCGACCAACTCGGATGTCAAACAGGTCTGTCTGATTTTTTTTTTTTTTGACCTATGTCTTGGAACTCAACCATTCCTGCTAAAACTTGCATGGGTCGAGACGTGTTCAACTCTGACGATTTGGACCTTGAAGGGGTTGGTTGACAAAAATATACAACCGAAACTCAGAACACGACAAAACAAAATAGATGAAAACTGAAAGTTACGTAAAAATAAAAACTAAAACAACACTGCCTGGGATGCACATGCTTACCTTCACTTTATTGTATCTCTGTAAGGCTTTGTCCTTCACCTCCTCCACTGTCAGAGAAAAATATATACACAAAAAGGCAAATTAACACACAAAATGCAGAATACACTTTACAACATATCCAAAATTCATGTTTCAGAGCAAATGCATGTGAATTGTAATCAAATGCTAGCTTTCTTCACAAGGGGGCAAAACTTACACGATCCGCTAATTTCCTGGGGGTTCACGGTTGCAGTGGCAGGCTCGAATGCCCCTGTCCGTAGAGCGTAGTCTGTACTGAGGGCCAGAGTGTTAACCCAGTGTGCGTGGCCTTGTAGAGTACGACACTGCACACCCTGAAAGATACAGCAAGATGGTGGATGTTTATTGATATGCTTTCTTGACCGTTCTTGTGCTCTCGTGTACTCATTTAACGTCACCATCTATTGCTGAACACCAGTTCCAATACTCAATAACAGAAGTACAGAGAACAGTAAAAATCCCCGGATGTTGTCTTGCCCCGCCGCAAATATCAATGATGCATCAGTTGCATCCTCAGCATTGACAACAATCCCATGATTCATTGTGTCCCAAGTTCATTCTTGGGAGGTAAGTTATCAAGACCACGCTTGCCAAGAATGCAACACAGAGCATTCTTGGTATTGATATAAACACTCCATATTTAAAAGTTTGGACAATGTGAATGACATCATCAAGCAATCCAAGGCAAAACAAATCACCATCAGGCACACAGAACACACAAGGTTAGGCTCCTACATCTTTGGCTCGCCACACTTTGATCGTCCTGTCCTGGGAGGACGTGTACAGCAGGCCGTCACCCCCCCACTTCACGCAGGTGACCGACTGGGTGTGGCCCGTCAGGATCTTATCACAGTGGCCGAGGACCGTGTCCCAGATTCGCACTGAGCAGTCTTTTGAAGAGCTGGCCAGGTAGCGGCACTCTGGGTTTCTGGGATGCGAGAGACAAGATGAACTTACTGTGCAGAAAACAAGAGTCTTTGTGAAGGAGGAGAGCAATTCAAGGAGATATAGGGGCCAAAGCGGGACAGGAACTCACAGGTGCAGTGGTTCCCAGCACAGCCAGGTGATCCACTTTGTGTGTCCCATAAGAGTCTTTCCTATCTGCTGCCCTGTGGCAGGGTCCCACAGAAAGATCTGAGGGGAGCAGAGCAGAAACCAGCTGGGTGATTTAGGATTCACTGCCCGATTTGTTAAGAGCGATATAGTGTGAAATTAGGTAATGGTCACAGCAGAAACAGGACATTTGTAGCACAAAATTGCTTGCATTTGTTTTATACATTTGTATTAGGAACTGCATAGTGCAACATTAAAAATCAGTCTCCAGTGTTAACTATTCTATTAGATTACTATTCAGTAGAGTGTAAATCCGACTCACTTGGCTGTTCTTGCAGCCAGAGGCCAGCTTCTTGCCGTCCGGTGACCAGCAGATGGACAGCACCCAGTGTGTGTGTCCTGCAAGGAACACCAGCATATCACTTCGATTTGGTGATCTCACGATCCTGCACCCCCCCCCTCCCCCCGCCCGCTCCCACGGGCTTTGAACAAACCTCTGGCAGTGTGGTGAGGCGTTTCAGTTGTCAGATCCCAAAAGCGCACTGTTGTGTCTCCTGAACCACTGACCAGGTACCTGTAAATAGCAGGCATTTTATTTCCTATCTCCTTAAGAACTGGCTGTGGGTCTGCAACTCACAACAGGGTTGCCAGCTCTCACGCATCTGGCATGACACTTGTGCTTTTAGACTCTCAGGGTCATGCAAGAAAAAGCGTTTGCAGACTTTGTGCGTGCAGGCACGAATTTAAAATCTTACACCAGCTAACTAAAGCACCCTTTTGACAATGTGTTAGTTGTCTTCATTCCAATTAATCTGATTTTATTAGAAATAACTAATTTAAGTAACCTACACGATATTAGGTAACATTAGCCAGCTGCTAGATAAAGAATAAATCGTTGAAATTTTAATTACGTAGAGCCAGCATATGTGACATTGCCCCCAACGCTTACTGTAGTGTATTGCATCCTCTTGGCAAATATGGACTAGAGTTTTTCAGTAAAAGAAGACAATTAAAATCCACGACGACGTTGTCATCTAATCACTGCTACCCTACTAAACTAAACCCTACTAAAAAAAACATCCACGGGATCTGTAAATTGCAGTCCTGCACTTCCCCCCTTACTCACTTTCCAGTGGGGCTAAAGGCCACCGAGATGACAGCCTCTGTGTGGCCCGGCAGCGAGCTCGTACAGCGGGCCACTGCGCGCACCCGGAACACGGCCTGGGGCTGGTACACCACCGGCAGGACCCGCTCCGTGTCCACACCCAATGTCTGTACGCAGGCGCTGAGGGATGAGAGCACCTCTGCATCGTTCACGTAGAAAGCTAGGGGCACCGGCTCTTCCTGTGGACAGAGGTGCTAATTAACACAATTCAGATGTGCAGCGACCACGTCACCTGATTGCTGTTGTATAACACAAGGCTTTGGTTTTTCGGCACGCGGAAACCAATATGCAGAAGTAAGAGGAGCACTATTAATATTATGGGGGGTCGTTGGGGTCTTTATTAAGGTGCACATTGTGCTTGAAGACATGCTTGCATTACACGAGCATGC
>JAODKF010000044.1:12284890-12345678 GCA_026779585.1 Mormyrus proboscirostris
GTCATTCGGGAGAGACTCAGAGTAGAGCCGCTGCTCCTCCGTATTGAGAGGAGCCAGATGAGGTGGCTCGGGCATCTGCTTAGGATTCCTCCTGGACACCTCCCTGGTGAGGTGTTCCGGGCAAGCCCCGGGGATAACCTAGGACACGCTGGAGGGACTATGTCTCTCGGCTGACCTGGGAACACCTCGGGATTCCCCCAGAGGAGCTGGAGAAAGTGGCCAGGGAGAGGAAAGTCTGGTTTTCCCTGCTGAGACTGCTGCCCCCGCGACCCGACCTCGGATAAGCGGAAGTTAATGGGTGGATGGATATATTTGACATGCTGATGTCTGTACATCATTACACCAGTGGATGGCAAAAAGAGATGGTATCCTGTAGGGATATAATGATTCACAATTCTGAGTTCGCAATATGATTTTCTCACGATTTTTTTACAGAATGAGCTGCAGACAAATTTATTCAAAAATATTCCTTTATTTATCTTTCTAAACTGTGCAAAACATGCCCTCTTCTTAATAGTGCAACAGAAATTGAATAAAGTACTTATCATGACCTACGCATCCAGTCCTCGTGTGTGCCACGCCCCCTCATCATCCACGTGTGCTTCACCGATTGTGCCCAGCTGTTCCCTGTTAATTTGGCTTGTTTAGTGTATATCAGTCTATGTCATCCTCAGTCTTTCGTCGGTCATTGTTGTAATGTGCATCGTTGTCTCCCCGAGTTCCCGAATAAACCCTCGTTGCCCGTAATCCTGTCTGCCTGCCTGCTCTTTGGTTGCTGCTCGCCTGCTCGTCCAGCGCGAAACGTGACAGTACTGTTTAAAAAAATCCCAAATTAAAATAAATAAATAAAATTCTTCAAATAAATGAACGGTAACGCTTTACATTAACTGCACCTTCATAATGCTTATATTACGTTCATAAAACGTTCAGTATACCTTCACAATGTATTCATTAATATTCAGAAATAATTCATAAACATTATGCATGTATAACTTTACATCCTAACATCCCTTAACAGCTGTAATATACATTAATAACAAACATTACATAATAACAAACATTATAATTGCATAATCATGTAATTTTTGTTATTAATGTATATTAAAGCTGTTAATGTTAAAGATGTTAGGATTTTAAGTGTACTTGCATGCTGCTTATGAATGTTCTATGAATGCATTATGAAGGTGCACTGAATGTTCTATAAATGCATAATGAATGGGTTATGAAGCTGCACTTAATATAATCAAATAAATTAAGGCTTGCATGTGAAGCTTTTTAGCGTGGTTTGCCCTTTTAATAATCTTCGGTCTGGCAGTGAATTAAGCTCACTGTGGTGCCGGTGGACATGCTGAAGCATGTTCGTTGTGCTATTTGTGTATGTTATCAGTCTTTTACAATGTTTGCACGCAGTTTTTGTCTTGTCTGTGCTTTTCTCGCTGTTTTCGTTAGTGTGATTACCGCAAAGCTAAAATGCTGCCACACCGCCGATTTAAGATCGGGGCGTTTGTCCTTAATTTCAAATTTGCTCGCCATCTCGCGTTCGGTCAAAGCCAAAAATTAACGTACCACGTCGACGTGAATACGCAGTGACAACTGACGTCGAACTGACGTCGTGAAATCAAATGTAATATTACACCAGTTTTTTTGTTAAGTAAAGTACCGTGAATCAGAATCAGATTTATTCGCCAAGTGTGCTGGGGCGCACAGGGAATTTGGTTCTGGCTGCTAAAGACTCCCTAGTACACAGACAATAAATGACACTGTACAAACAATAAATTACATTATACAAAACATAAAATTCGAAATATACACACAGGGGTAATACTGTACAAGTATAAGGTGCGAGGTTGAGTGCAAACAGAGTTTAAGGGGGGAAAATTTACAGAAGGCAGGTGAGACATCTTAGCTATTTATGAGGGTGATGGCTTGAGGGAAGAAGCTACTCCTACAGTATGTCTGGTGGTTTTTGTATGCAGAGTTCTGTAGTGCCTGACGGAGGGGAAGAGCTGGAAAAGATTGTGTCCAGGGTGTGATGGATCAGCAATGATATTATCTGCCCATTTCCTAGTCCTTGCGTAGTACAAGTCCTGGATGGAGGGCAGGGAGGCACCGATGATTTTTTCTGCTGCCCTCACTGTTTGCTGCAGTCTCCCTTGGTCCTTGTTTAGTGGTTGTTCCAAACCACACTGTAATTGATGAGCAAAGGACAGACTCAATGACAGCAGTGTAGAACTGGCTCAGCAGCTCTCATAGCAGACCGCACCTCCTTAGTTGCCGCAGGAAGTACATCCTTTGCTGGGCCTTTTTGAGTACGGTGTTGATGTTGGGCTCCCACTTCAAGTCTTGGGAAATAGTTGTTCCCAGAAACTTAAGGGTGTCTTACTCCTTGAAGTACTCCTAAAGTGATTCATTTTCCACATCAACCGGTTTAAATCGTCATACATTCACATCGATTTTTAACCGATTCGCAATTCATTGTTACGTGCCTAGTATCCTGTGGTGAATGAAGAAGCACTCAGTCAATTAGTGGTGACAGATTATTTAACTGACTTAAAACATTTCTTCAGAAAGACAAGCCTACATGTAACCCTGAGGGATCAATCTGACCTCATAACATTCTGTGATACAAGGCAGAATTTCAATAATTGTATTAGTGTGGTGGCAACGCAAATATTAGATTAGTGAGGTTTAAGTTTGAAAACCCAAAGTTAATGGTTAAACAGAGTAAATAAATCAATGGTCTTCTCATCCTATTGATTCATTCTAATCATTTGTCTTCTCAGAAATCAAAATGTCAAACCTCAAAAAGACAATGTGATGTATATTCTGAAACCTCCACCGAATTTTATATGGAAATGTAAGAAACTCTGCATCACTTTGCAAACTTAAGACAAAGTACAATTGACTCTTTTGGATTTATTTATTTTCATGTCTCCAATATACTTTTATTGGAAGATAGAATGACAAAAGGCACAAATTCACAGTAAAATAAAAAATGAAAAAAATGACAAGAAAACAAAATTTAAAAATACAGTTTGAAATTTTGAAATCTTGAATTGGTCATCCTACCTACAGAGCGAAGAGTCTAACAACACAATCTATGGAATAATCTTCTGAACCATTCATTTGTTATTTCATTTTTTTTACAAGTGTGCCCTGCTACACAGATCATTGTGGAAAGGGGTATCTTCTCCGATGAAGTTGGGCAAACAGAAAGCGAAGCTCTCCGTTTGAGCGCCTCGGATCTGCCTCTTGTTTCTGGTTTATTGATCAGGGAGGTTCATTTCAGGACAGGGCGTCACGGGCTTTCATAAAAGCTGCCTTTGTGAGAATAGGTCTGAATGGTTCCGAGACTTGATGACATTGATACAACGTTCAGAACAAAAATATATTTATAGACTGTCCTGCCAAAATTCCACTGGCGGAGATCACTTCAGGTGAGAGCAAGACCGCTGGGGAGCCACGATCACATCGGAGGATCTGAGTGAATTTTGTCAGTGTGGTCACTGCTGCAATGAAGGGGAGGACTCAGGTTTGCTGTTATTTTGGCAGGATGCTATCACCTATATATGTGTTCATCTACAGATATTTATATACTATGTACAGTTCAGTATATACTTCTCCATTATAAGATTCTGATAAAGGATCCATACGTTACAGAAATAGATTTTCTACTCTTTATAACAGTGTAAGACGCGAGAGGGACAGGGTAAACTAGTTACAACGCAGTGCAGTATTGCTAATAGATTTTTACAGAACTGGAGTGAAGGCGGAGGAAGAAAACCCAGACTGCAGCCATCCCATCATCCACCAATAACGTGTGGTTGACAGGAAACACACCCACTCAAACAGCAAATGTAAATGGTGAGTTCTTGTGCAAGAACATGATGACATGGGAGCGGCTTGCTTGCTGAACTTTTGGACACTTTGATCTATAGAAGAGTATGACTTATTGCTGATGTTTGGAGAAAGGCTTCTACTTCCTTGCATGTAGGGACACTAAGGATTCTGCTTCCTATCTATGCTAAAGCAACAGCTCCTGAATTTGCCTGCATAATCTGTAAAAACATACTGCGTGACTATCTAATCCTGTAAACGTCAGTTAACTCAAAGGGTAAAGGGGTTGCACTATGGATTATTGCGTATTCACGTTGTCCTGTTGCAGATACATAACTGCCTGTTCCTTAAAAACCCAGGCATCACTAAGGAGCTCCAGACTGGAAAGAAACTATAACCAGGTAATGTATATCACTTCTATGTTATCATTCTGGAAATGCACCTGTTTAAAAGGTAACAAATATAGATGTACTGAGGGTGATGGGCAGGTTGTCTCGAATCGCAAAACTTTGATGTCTCTGTGGTGTGAGTCTTAGATGGGACACACATTGTCAGTGATGAAGAAAAGGCCTTTTGGTTCGGTGCTTTCCAGCACATGGGCTCGACAGACTAGAGTGACACAATTTATAGTATTTGCGTCTTTAAAGAAAGATGTACAAGCTGCAGTAATATTACTGCCCTTGCTATGGAAATGAGAGGGGTGTGTAAATGAAGCCCAAACATAATGATGGATGATGAACAAAGGAATGGGTGCACAGTAGCTTAGCAGTAAGCGTTGTTCCCTCACACCGTCAGCATTGTGGCTTCCAGTCTGGCCACAGCACTGTTTGTTTAGATTTTGCACATTCTCCCTGTGTTAGCCTTGGTTTTCCAGCCATACTCCTCAGACATGCAATGCATATTTACTGGAGACCCTCAGTTGCCCTTGCGTATGCATGCGTGCCCTGTGATGGACTGGCATCCTGTTCAGGATGAACCTTAAGTCGCCCTAAGCTTCCTGGGATGTTTACGTTTCACCACCAGTCAGGTTGCATAAATGGATGGATGGAAATTTTCAAGGCAATTTGCCTAACTGCAGCGGTTTTTGAGAAGAGGACCAAATACATACCCTAAAGTGTACATCTACACATACAAATCCAGTCAGCAGTACATCCATATGAGAAAAAAAATCTAAAAATAAGTATTTTGTTAATACTGAGATACTTGAAACCCTGTAGCAAGTAATACAGCACAGGTCAATGAAACACGGCAAACAGTAGTGGTTGGTATAGTTTCAGTATGGTTACTGGAGCCTTGTAGTATACCGTTAGCTCCTGTCAGTGTGACCTATAGGACACACAGAGTCTTTCTGTTCCCATCCACAGCGGTTGCATTTGTCACAAGATCACTGGTTACCAGCTTCATTCACTGGACCAAAGATAATCCTTTCCGAAGAGCAAAAAGAGGGACAGCGAATGAGGAAGAGGGTGGGGACACTCGGACAAACATGGGAGTATTTTTCTGACAGGAAAAACCAAAACAGCTTACAAACTTGAGATTCCACAAGAAGTCAAACAGGATTATGGGGTGGGGGGAGGCAAACTATGAGTATCACCAGTGAAAACTGAAAATTACTGAATAAACACCACCAGACAATCAGAAATAAACATTAGTAATGTTCGGCTTGGTCCTAAACACGCAGAAGAGGAAAGTACAGTACAGATAAGTCATTAAAAACTCTTTCACATTTCTTTGAATGATTTATATTTTATATAGATCTGTAATACTATGTATATTAGTATTACTTTAAAGAAAAATAGCCTAATTTTATTGTCTCAGTTTTCTGTATTGAACAACTTGTTCTGCTTCCAGTTCTGGAGCTAGTGCTGGTTACACACAGCGCAAGTCATAACCACCAGTAGTTAGTGATCATCTACCTGGTTTTGTTTGGTTAGCAGTAATTTCACACTCATTTTACAAATGCCTAGGGCGAGTCTCCTTTACTGACAGACAAAGCTCACAATGAGCTATACCAAGCAGGAGACAAAAAGAGGGGGTTAGTGGACTGGACCAAGTTCACAGATAAGTTGTGCCAATGAAACTGGAGTAGGCGGAGCCGCTGGTGTTTGGGTCACAGATCTGATAAAGACAGCAAGAAAGAATAAAAATGAATGGATGCCTCAAGTGTTATATACAGCTCCGGAAAAAATGAAGAGACCACTCTATATTTTAAAAAAAATCTGCATTTTTAAATCCTGGTTTAATCCTGGCTCTGCTGGCAGAAGGTTATACTGTGAGACAGGCTGCTTCCAGGCCCAAAGCTTCTAAGACAGCAGCAAACAAGAACATGGAGAAGCAGGAGACACTGGGAATGACCAGAAATCAGTTAGGTAGAGGGCGGAAGCAACTTTCTAACGCCAGAGATGACTGTCGGTTTATCTTTTAGTGCCTTGTAAATCGGAGGATGACCTCAAGTGACCTTCAAAAAGAATGGGAAACATTAAATGCAGGTGTGAAGTGCACTGCTAGGATAGTGTGTATCAGACACCTAGAAGCAGGACTGAAGACCCATAAAGCACAGGAGAAGCTATTCATTAATGAGAAACAGGGAAGAGCCAGGCAGGAGTTTTCAAAAAAATGTATATTTTACACACACCCATAAATGAAATGATAATAAGAAATGAGTGAAACTGAAATTTTTGCTGTGGTCCCCTATTTTTTTCTAGAGTTGTATATAACAATACCTGTTTAAATTCACATATAGAGAGATAAGATACATTTAACAAAAGTGTTAGCATACACTAAAATATTCCAAAATTTCCACAAATGCTCTCATTCCCACCTCCAACCCAACGTCTGAGCTTTGACAAAGTGCTCCCACCTGTACCAGAACAAGCAGCTGTAGACATCATGCACGTGGCCTCAGTCTTCCAAGGCTACCATCCCCTTCACTGGGTCCTTCACCCGCATCTGTGAGCACGTGGGAAGCAGCAGCATCAATCACCCACAGCAGAGGAAAGACAGCAGCATCAGTCGCTCAGAGACAGGGAGGAGCTCCAAGCGCACGTGCGCACCTCATCGAGCTCCCTCCTGGTCTCCTCCTCCATGCGCCGGATGTCCTCCATCGTCAACTCAATCCACTTGTCAATCCAACAAAAAAGTTGCCGGTGGAAATTGGTGAACAAACGCTTCTCTTGCTGAAAAAACGGGGTCAAACAGAGATCATTGTAAAAGAACACAAACTTCTACATTTTACGACCTATATTTATTACATTGAAATGACCTTAAAAAACACGGAAATAGCTTTGAAAACCAAAGCCAGCACCACACCACTAGAGGTCATGTCTGTACATGCCGCTTAACGATGCAGATATGCTCTGAGAAAATCTTTTGATGATTGTGTCCTCATGCAAAAATGATAGTGTACTTACACAAACTTAAATTGTATAGCGTACTATACATCTAGGCTACAGTAAACTTTTTTATAAGTAGAACAAATACACTCTAAAATAACAATAAAAATGCATTACAGTAAATACATAAACCAGTAACAGTTGTTTATTATCATTATCAAGTATTATTTATTGTATATAATTGTATGGGCTATACTTTTATACAGCTGGCAGTGCAGTAGGTTTGTTTACACCAGCATCACCACAGACACATGAGAAATGCACTGTGAATTGGATTTCTTAAGCTCCATTGTAATCTTATGGGACGACAGTCGTTATGGGCCACATGACTGTAGCCAAATGCACTAGTCTGTGTCATTCACAGAAGTTTACCTCTGACAGCTCTTGGGTCAAAGAATGCATGCAGGATTGTTAGTAATACATTCTTAAGGAGAGCTGCTAGACCAGACCCCACACAAACACGCACAGGCTTGTGCAAAAGGCGGCCATTCTTACCTTCTGGATAAAGTTCTCAACCTTGTTCTGCAAGCCCCACCACTTAAATTTTACAGTAACCAACTTGTAGGCACACATATGTGGGCAGTCTGATTTCTTGGGAAGCTCTTTCTAGATGCAAAACATGTGAGTAACAATGACACAGATTGACACAAAAACTCAATTTTACAAGCAACAGAATTCAAATGAAAATCTGCTGTATTAATGGACTCATAAATACCTCTAACCTCTAGTAATTAAATGATAAACATAATGTTTAAGTATAAGTAGGCAATAAACAGGACAGCTTGGTAGGCAACCTTCCAATCAGGCCCAAGGGGTCCTCGGCCAGTCTTTATGGATTTGAACTGGGAGGGGTCTTCCTCTGGCTTGTAGTCCTGTGTAGTAAGAAGGAGGAAGAGTGATTGAGAATTGTCAAAGGGGTATAGGAAGAGATGAAAAGGGAATTTAAATGAAATGTTCAGAGGCATGCAGGGAGAAATATATATGGGAAAAAGAGAAAAAGAGTGAGTGAACAATGAAATGAAGGAATGAGTAAAGTACAAGAAAGCTTGGAAACCAGTAACTATTATTAAAAAGTGTTTGAAGAGTTCATTAGGAGTGTTTCTGTTATGCTTACACATGTGTTAATTCATGTGTTACGGTCTCACCTTTGGCTCTACCTGGCTCCTGTCTGCAATGTCGATGTAAACCACATCTACTTTTTTCCAGGTATCTGGGTCCAGGCCATGAACCTGACAGGGTAACAGCACTGTTTTTCACACACAGTTCATCAAATGAGAACTGATCTATTGGAAAATTCTGAGAACAAAAATCCCCATATGGGGAAAGTGAAATGCCATCTTTTGGCACTGAGAGCAAAGGTGACTGCATAATGCTTGATATAATGAAAATATAACGCAAAATACAAAAAAATGTGCCTGTAAATGTACAAAGCGTGTTTCCAAAATTGAATCACAAACAAGGTCTCCTTTTCCCGCATTTGAAAAGTAGACTGGCAGGAACCAGTGGACATAAACAGTCCAATGGAGAAGGGAAATAATCTTCAGCTTTCCAACCAATGATCTGGCGCTGAACAGAGATGGCACATGTGGTCACAGTGGTTAGACATCTGGCCCTGTTACCTAAAAGCACACTACAGTTCACATCGCAAATCCTTACCTGGAAATTCCTCTACAAAACATTTATGATCCATTCAACCATCAATATCCAGCCAATTACCTAATTAGCAAATAATAATAAAAAACATCCCACAAGATAAATGGATGCACTCCTTTGGATGCCCCTAAAGAACTAAAATTATTTCATATCATTTTTACTTAAAAACTGGATAATGCTTTACATTAACGGCACCTTAATAATGCATTCATAATGCAATCAAAAAATGCATTCATAAGAACATGTAAGTATACCACAACATCAATAATAATGATTATAATGTTTGTTATTATCATATAATGTATACTACAGCTGTTGAAGTATGTTAGCATATTCTCGTATTCTTACATGCTGCTTATGTATGTTCTATGAATGCATTATAAAGACATTATGAGGGTGCAGTTAATGGAATGCATATCCAAAAATCGTTTCAACAATGAAAGTACATGTGTACCACTGAATGAGAATACACGTGCACCAGGGTTGGAGAGACACACCCGGTGTAACCAGTGGGTTGTATCAGGGGTGCCACTAAAATTTTGGGGGCCCTCATATCATATTGGGCCCTCATCCCAGACCAATCCAATTATGTCACAGAATTTTAGGGCCCCTGTCATTTAGGGGCCCTTGGAATCATCCTGACCCCCCCGCCCCCCTATATGGTGCCCCTGTACTGTACGCCCTTACATACCCCCTCCCTCACAGCCACCTCCCCATGGGCCTCACTCACGTTCTCCTGCTGTCCCATGTCAGGCTTGTGCCACGTCTCGATCTTAATCAGGAAGTTGTCTTTCATGTATTCATTCTGCGGGCAGCCCAGAGATGGGAGAAGTCAGGGCACAGAAGACAATGATTTGATGAATGAAACAGTATCCGCATTCATACAGGGATGCTACACCCACTGATTAATCTCATGCAGGACACTACTACACTAGCACATTTTAGAGCAGTGAGCAAAGATAAATACAAAGAAATCATATAATTATTAATTATTAATGATTTCCCTTTAGAAATATTGATGGTCGCACACACATTCTTGGAAATTCAGTGCATGCTTTCACACATACAGTGTGCTGTCATGTAAACACATGCATATAATAGTGTCAGTCTCTCATTCACATATGATATGGACGAGTGTGGCTACTCTCTCCCGATTTCCTTCAAAGGTGTGTCTGTCTTATATTGTGTGTGCATCCATATCTGCAACAGGTGGGACTACAGGCAGACACAGTAAGGGCAGAGGGCTACTCACAGTGATCACTTCATCAGCGAGGATTTTTGAAGGACCACAGAGCAGAGGAGAGAGGCAGAAACACACTGTTTACTAGCAAAACACTGGCTCCCCCAAAACAAGACTCATTCATGATGGCATCTTTCTCCCTTAACCCCCGTACCTAACACATTCCATAAATGGTGACTGTTCATTATGCTACATTGGAAAAAAATCACAAGTTTATCAATTATGATTTGCCAGCATCAATCTCATTATCCTGAATTTGTCTGCTTTTGTGTGTCCAGTCTGTCTGTCTACCTTGCTGTAGGTTGGGGTCAGTGTGGTGAACATTCATATTATGCAATGTAACTCCACACCTTCTGTCTCTGCAGTCAGGCTTTAAATTATTCAGTTGCTGTTACAGCAGACTCTGCTGAACAGAGAGAGGTGTGGGAGGGGGAACGGGTAGCAAGCGAATGGATTGTGTGACAGTGCTTGTGCTGGCCCCCCATTCTGTCTCACTCCTCCCCTACATTGTCTTGACTTTGTGTGTATTGTCTCAGACGTTCATCAGGCTAACTTCTCCTCCATTATTGGCTCTCCCCTGTTCAACCACAATTTCGTCGCCCTAAATTGAAACCAGCACCCAGAGATGTGTAGACACTGTGTGTGGGTACAGTGCTCACAGAAAGTCTTGGACACTTGCTTAATTCAGTAAAAATGTTGCAAATTTATTGGATTCATAACAAAATCATTCCTTTATTTTTTTTTACAAAAAATATCACATTAGAAACAATCAGTAATTTTAAGTAAAACATTCATTTCAAGTACTGCTAAATTGAAACCCAAATCTTTGTTCCAGAAGAGCTGTTCTGTTCATTGATAAGTAGCCTCATTGGGTGCCTTTTAATTATTAATACCTTTGCAATAACATAAAACATCAACATTTGAGTTTAGCACTTTGGGAGCCAATGAATGCAATTGCAATTAATAGCAAAATGGCAAGAACAGAACTGAATGAGTCAAAAATATTATGAAACTTAATAAAAAGAAAATGTCTGTGTGGAAGATATGTGCAGATATGTTAAAAATTGCTTGTCAATGGACTTGTTATGAAACCAATAAATGTGCAATATTTTTACAGAATTACACAAGCATCCCAAGACTTTCTGGAAGCACTGTGTATTGATGTTTTAAGAAACATCCACACAAAGACATCTGAAAAATCTGGGAAAAAACACATTATGGCATTGTGCAGAAGGTTCCACAAAAAATGAACTTTATTTGCTTTGTGTGTGATTGGGGATTCAAAATTATGTTAAACTGAGAGTTAAAAGAAAGCCCAACCAAATATGTATATTCCTTTATATGACTGCATTTGTGTGCGTGCTCTCACCGGTGCGGCAGTATGGGTATGCGTTCCAAGCCTTCTCGTGAATGTTGAGGGCAGACGCTGGCGCCAACATTCGCACGAAAGAAGGCACTTTGCTGAAAGAGAAAGAGAGAGAGCGAGAGAGAGAGAAAGAAGGAGAGGGTGTCAGCATGAGGTCACAGCAGACAGACAGACGGAGAGAGAGAAGGCCAATGCTGGCGAAGACGTGGACATGAGAGATAAGAAAAGAATGACTGTTGGGTATACAATCATGAATAGGTGGAGCCGAGATTAGTAGAGTTGCTATTATGAATTTCAGCTTATAACTTTAAAGCATAATTACCCTTTAAAGTATAACTCCTACATCTCCACTATGCTACTTGAAGTTTAATCCAAACTGCCAACACCCTTTCTGTAGAAAAGGGTTTCTTTGTTCTGATATGAATGGCCTAGCGGTATTCAATTGCGGCTTCTAAAACGGCATGGATTAGGCAAACTGCCATAGAAGATCCGGTGCTAAATCAAATTCAGCATTGGTTTTATGTACACTGTTAATCAGATGCAGATATGGGCAGCTTGGAGGCTGCATGGCTAACTATGTGAAATATTTGCAAGCATGTCGAAACCTCATTATACCTTCAGATAGGGAATCAAACTGATTGGTGTGGAGCAGAATTGTATGTGTCCTAGTGGTGTGTCTCATGCATCAACAAAGTTTCCACTTCATTACATTAAGTAGAAAAGGAAATTATGAGGAATGGGGAAAGTAGGGATTCAGAACAGGCGGGCCATTCTGTCAAGGGCCACAGGCTGACTATTTCCAGAAAAACGTAAGCTGCAGCACCAAAGCATAGCAGGAAGATATTTCTCAAGTCAGATACCACCTGTCTGACAGCAACATTACGTAGATTAAACTCCATCCCCAGTGATAATTAACCCCATCCATCCAGTGTAAATGGACACTGTAAAGGGTCAAAATTTTAATTGATTAATAATTTAACACTTCAGTGAATTTAGAGTTATTTGAAGTTATTTTTAGAGGGGCAGTACCAATTGATAGGGTTCAATCAGGGGGTTCAGGTTTAAGTGGATGTGTAGGATAATACTTGACTGATCTTGAAAAGCTGCTGGTGATAACGTGTCAGTGGACGTATGCGTGTTGCCCCCCGCGGGCCTCACCTCTGCAGGTGGTAGATCTTGTGTGTATACTGGCCTTTCTCCCCGTCCTTCTCGTACGGCTCGTTCTTCAGCACCTCCACCCCCTCGCCACCACCCGTCTCGTTCTTACTGGCCTCTGCCACAGAGTAGAGCTGGCCCACTTGGTACTGGCAGAAGGGGGAGGCAGGAAGAGGTGTACATTCTTTCAGAAACGTACCATCTCTAATCTCTAGTCCTGGGGGGGTCGGCGCACGGTAACAGCCCACAGCAAGAATTCTAGTCGACATGAACCAAAAAAACTATAGTGTGCTGCTTCTAGTTCACATCCAAGCTCTATGTGGGCTATGAAGACGCTGGATCTAAACTTGATGTAACTAGAGAAGCAGGAGGTGGGGAAGAAAACTAACCAAAGGACTACAAACAACAATAATGTTTATTATTAATAACAGTAAACACATAAACAGACTGAAAAATAGGATGGGCAGGAGTCACAATGACCGTGGTGTTGAATGGACTATGCAGACTGTCCTTGGTGGACACAATTACACAGACACGATCAAACGGTGCTGCTCCCAAAACACTCCCGTGGAACGTAAAAGGAAATATGGGGGAGATGACAAAAAGACAGAAAGCAGTAAACAGAATGATGCTAGATGAGCTACAGGACAGAATAACATAATATCATTTTCTCTTTTTCATAAAAATGCAACTTAAATACAGCTCATAAACTGAATTCTTCCAGTAGCAGTTCATTCAAAGTTATGTATCGTAATAAACTCCCACGTAGCCATGTGTAAATGGGTTTGGTGCTTGGACAAGACTAAGAATAATAAGAGTAATATCTTTGCTTATCACTTGTTCACTACACTGACCCCTTCTTAACAGTTATAGCTCCCAACATAAAGCACAGTGGAAGCCAAAAGTACAACCAATAATCATACGTGTAGATACAGCCAAAGACTCCCACACCTTTATTGACCTTGATGGTGGCTGTGCAATGTTTAAACGGGTCACAAAAGTAGGTGACTCTATGGTACTTTCAGCCACACCTATGCTTAAGTGACTTAACTCCACTGCGAACACTAGGCTGCCACGTAGCCAGTACTAGTGCTTTGTACATTACGGTGGCTTTGGAGTTATAACAATCACCAGCAGCAGGTCCCACAATGCACTGCTCTGAGATTAGTGTCTTTGATATTCAATCAGACCATTCCCAGGCCTATATTGCAAGTGCACTATAAACCTTCTTCTTAATCACCTCTCTCCTACAGTACTAGTGGATATCCTGTTCACTCCTCTCTCACTCTTTCCCCTTCATGTGTAACAGTGGTTGACATTACAGAAGTTGTGTCATTTGTCATTACTATACGTCTGTATATGTGTTGGGACTGCAGCTAAGCTTGGCCTGTGGGTGTGTGTGACTGCAGTCAGCAGTTGTGTGTGTGTGTGACTGCAGTCATGGTGGACGCAAGCACAGTGATGCAGAGTGCAGTATTTTTAGCTGTCTGTGTTTGAGAGCTTCATGCATAGGGGGGGAGTGGGGGTTAGACCAAAGCAGGAAGCCTCCACTTTATTTATAGTGCAGCTGTTGGCAACATCACAGATCCAATAACAGAGAGAGAGGCCAAGAGAGAGAGAGAGAGAGAGAGAGCAACTGTGACGAATAGGAAACATGCAATGAGTGAGGAACAGGAAGGGATGTCGGACAGGAAGAGGAAGTGCCTTGGGTGACACATGCAAGCCCAGGGTATTGCCTGTACAACACAACGTGCCCCCAGTGTCATGTCCAGAACTATGTCCCCTGTCATTTAAACCACAAAACAAGTGGACAGTAATACTGTAAGCTTTTTGATGATCAAATATCCCCATAATGTGATAAAAACTATTATTTTAACATTTTTGGTCTCCACAAGGTGAAATTGAGTTTTATAAAAATCTGTGTCTGAAATCAAAAAACTAAAAATGTCAAAAGTCTTTGACATTCTGTTTGGTTACTTATGGTTAAGGCTAGGGCTGGGTAGGGGTTATGGTTAGAAATAAATGGAGAGTCCACACAAAGATATCGATACCTAATCTCTGTGTGTGTGTGTGTATATATATATATATATATATATATGTGTGTGTGTCTGTGTGTGTGTGCGTGTGCATGTGCGTTGGGGTACAGATGGAGTGTGCAATGCATCAATCAGCAGTGATGGCAGGGGATGGGTTATGTACACAAAACAGTGTTACATTCTCAGAGAAGGATCAGGCACGGTGAGCAGAATGGGCCTTTCAGTACCTTGGACAACAACAGGGACAAACTGCAGGGAGAGGCTAAAGGGGCCTTCAAAGCCCCTTTGGGGTTTACCAATAAACACTCAGAATACATTCACTCTGACATAAGTTTACTAAGCACGAGAGCAAGACAAACAAGGAACATAAATGTGTATTATAAGATAAATGAAATAGCTTGGTTCTGGGACCGTCGTACCTAAATGTGTCTCTGTTAATGAAGAAGCTCAAACTGTAATTACCCAAGATCTCTGTCTGCGATCTTTGTGATAATTACACAGGATAGATTTTTTTCCAGTCCAGACAGGTACATATTCTCTGGCAGAGCCGAAATAATTTTAGGATATGAACAGTTATAACAATAACTATGACTATAACACTCACCTACACACCAGCTGCTTGTTCATACCCCCCTCCAACCCACACCCACAAACAGATGTAAAGGAAACAGCCTTCAAGTAGCTGAACTTAAATGAGACCCCTGCTCCTTTAAGCCACACAGGAAGATACCGGTTTATAGGGATAGAATGTGTAGAATTTGCATTTTATCCCTATGCTCTTGTGTGTTTCCTCCAAAGTGCACTTCTGAGTGTGAGTCTGTCCCCTTCAGAGTGTCCGCTTTCTAGGGCTCACTCTGAGGATCACTGTAACCCTAAATGAATATCAAGTTATTAGAAATGAGTGAGCTAATGGAGAGATGTGACCTTTTTATCTATTCAATACAGCTTCATGTATATGGCTAATAATAATAATAATAATAATAATTATTATTGTAGTTATTATTATTGCCAATGTAATAAAGTGCCTGTACTCCTTAAAGCAATAAAAGCAATAATAACAATGGGAAGTAACTATAATTAAATACTAGAGCCCTGAACTGTCTAAATAAATCAAATAAAACGTTAACCCTTTACTGGGAGGGCCAAAATGCCATATCACAGCAATACTTAAGTCGTATAAACTGGGAAAAAAATTGTAGATGACGTATATGATGATAAAGAGCGAAATTTGGCAATGAATTAAAAATCAAGAGAGAGAAACAAGAAACACACACATACACATTGTAGCACTTACCTCCTCCACAGAAATGGGCAGCACCACTCGACTAGAAGGGAAAAAAGAAAAAAAGTCATCACTACCAAGATCGCCAAGATCACCACCATAAACACATAACAGTCATCACCACTACCATCAACATCTATAATATAATAAATGGCTGTCGTCACATCCACCACTACCACTATCAGCCATAGTATGACTGTAATGCTTCAGTGCAGTAACAGCACCATCATAATCACCATCAATAAAAAATATTATTTCACATGGTTGGCCTATACATGGGACTACACTACCATCACAAGTTTGTATAATAGGCATGTTTTTTAAAAATGAGATTGGTGTGTGGTTTGTGCGTTAGACCGCTGTGCCTGTGATCAGATGGTCACTGAGCAAAACGATTTCAGGCCCTGAAGTAAGGCCTTGAACCCCCAGAAGTTCCAGGGACTGTTGGCCCGGCTTTCAATTTTACATCACTTTGGCAGCTTTTAGCATCTACTAAATAAATAAATAAATCACAATTGTTAAATGGCCTGAACTTTCTTTGAATGAAAGGCCCACAGGTTCTCATTTATAAACTCTTACTACAGCTGTGTGCTTGGTAACTGACTCACAAGGGAATGACGAGTTTTCCTCAACACTGTACCCTCTGGCCACTCCCTCAGTGTAGCAGAGTGGGAGGAGCACATGTAAAGCTGGCCGCTGTCCCTTCAGAACCACCCATGGGAGCTGGATGTTAAGAACCACGGACAGCTGCCTGACTTGCACACCTTAACATTACCAGAGGGTACGTATGCTCAGTCTACAAAGACATACCAGCAACCACAACTACATAGTAATGGAAGCCACCATACAGACACTGACAACATAATTAACCTATGTGATACAGACATTAGTTAAACCCTATCATAATGACTGACAGTTCCTTTGTATGCATGGCTGGTACAAGAGGACATGCAGCTTTAGGACAGCAATCACAGTTTCTGGGTCTTCTCTATTTGAGAGGAGGCAAAAGTTCTCTTGCTACCCCTCTGTCCTCATGTTCTTCATAATCAATGTGTGCTTCTTAAGCCCAATGAGTTTACTACCTGACAGTTATTTGCATTAACAGATACTCTATATACAGCCTCATCTACACCAGGCAGGTTTCACTGAGCAGTTACAAATATCTTATAAGCACACGGTCTCTCTTGGGTTTCAAACCAACAACCTTCTGGACACAAATCCCACACCTTGAGCGTTACTTAATATGACAGCTCTGTCAGTGTCCTTCCTCTTGCTCTGCTGAGTGCTGTCACGAGGTATAAATTCATCTGGACGCCTCTCCGAATGGTACATGCATCGAGAGCCAATGTAAATGGCCTCTGGTTTTTCTGAGGCTAGTGTGTGCAGGATAATTAAACTCTGTGCGGTCCCATTCTCATGTGCCTGAATATTTCATCAGTATGGTTTTGTGTGTAACGGGAGATGACCAGCGTGCCGCGTCAGGAAGGAGCCGAGTTCAGGCCCATGGACCTGTAGGTTTACGGAGAGCAGGAGAGAGACAGATAGAGAAAAAAGAGAGAACAAGATAGGGTATTCGTGAGAGAAGGACATGGGGGAGGGGAAATTAAGTAAAATGGAGAACAAGACTGGTGATGAAAAGGAAGCAAAAGAGATTGAAATGAATGTGATCTGATATAGAATTAAACTGAGCTAAGAGACTCAAATGCATGTAATTTTAGCAATTAATTTCAAGTGAATTGACATTTAGAATAATTCAATATGAACCAAGTGTGAATTAAAAATTTTGATCAGAACTGAGACATAGAATCTGAACTGAAATTTTGGAATTGAGAGGTTGAATGAAGTAAAAGAAAAGCAGAAGAGAGCAGGATAGAGCGACAGGCATCTACAATAGGCAGGCCGTGGTAAGGAGCTATACCCAAACCGCAAAGCTTGGCAGATGTAGCCATGGAAATGGTACAATGAGAATGCAAGAATCCGAATCCAGAGATCCCCATGTCATATACAAGCCCAACATTCCCAGCTCCCAAGGCTGATTCTACAGATATAACATTACCTCTGATTCTATTATCACCCAACTGATGACTAATTCATTGGGACTTGTGCATTTTTAATTCCCTCTTGTTTTAGTGTGTTCTCCTTCACTCCAAAATTTGACAATTTCATTGAGCAGGCTGGCTAACAAACTGCCATGATTAAGATGGTCCTATGTCATATGTCTTCACTATAGTATCACCAATACTGGTACTATTTAATTATAAAATGCTGACAAACGCAACTTAGAGACCCTAATCCATTGTACTGCTGGGCACTTGGAAGTAATAATATGAAATTAAGATAAAACCAGTTCAGTGCTGACATACATAAATAAACATGACTACATTTTATTAGTGCAGTGAACGCCTTCTGCTATTATATGGTAAGGTGAGCCAAAGTTATGGGTGCGGTTTGCGTCTTCACCTTTGTTGCCATGACAGCTGACCATAAACCCTGGGGTTGTGCTGTGTTGGCCTTTGTTGGCTTAAACATCTTGTCAATTAGAGAAGAAGAAAGCTTCTCCTCAGTCACAGCCTTGGATTTTATTAAAGGGGTCCTACCTGCATTTTGTGTCAAATTTTTGTTATGGCATCTCTGCTGTTCTGCACCTTCATACTATGATATGGCGGTCTGCTGCCTTGTAACCTGTCACAATGTACAGTATGTAAGTATTTGTGGTTTATTCATACTAGAGGGATTATGGGAGACCACTGTATTTGGCAGCCAGGGGCTCTGGGCAGAACTTTAAACCCCCACCAATGGCACGAGTCACCTTGACTATCTCTGGAAGCGTATTATTTTCTCTGAAGAGCATCTCTGATGTTCCAAATGGCTTCCTCACAGGCTGGTGCATGTCCTTTACTACAGATAGCTGGAATTCTTCACATCTAGGCTGTTAATATTAATTTTATTACCAATATGGAGCAGCCAAAGACTTCTTAGGCTTACCTATATATATGAGGCATGCCATTTGCTGCCATTTACATCTTGAGAATTTGCTAGTTATCTCACACCTGAGATCTTACAAGGTTACTCACCAATACATTTCTTTAAGCAAAAGATACCTGTCACGTACATACATGCTACACAGTGAACTTCACATGCCAAAGCCTCCTTTTAGCTATAATGCAAATGCAGCTGACATCACCCTGCATGCAGACTGGCGCCAGGACCAGGTGACACCACAACAAGCTGTCAGTTCGAGTAACTGAAATGGCCAGACTTCCAGCAGTGGGACTGCACAGAGCTGGGCTGAATACAAAAAGACAGCATGCAGAACTAGGATGTTCACATATTGATGCTGCAAAGTGCTGAACTATCCAAAGGAAAACGCACCACAGAGCTGGGCTATCCACAAAGACACTGTAGACAGCTGGGCTATCCAGAGTAGGACACTGCACTGCCATTTAGGTTTGAAGAGCTTTACAGTATGCTGAACAGTACTGCTGGAATTTGTGAAACAATGCTGCACTACACCAAATAAGGTTGACATCCACTACTGTCACATGTGAGGTAACAACTAAGAGCATTTCTTATATGAAAATGTATGTCTGTTAGTTGCCCATCAGGTTCCAAAGTTAATTAAATTCCAATTACAGTTTTGGTCATTCATGTAAATGGACCTATACTTGGAATAAAAAGGGTACAAGTTCAGACACCAGCAGGGGAGCTTTTCCTGGGCCCTTAAACAACACAGTTAATGTGTTTAAATTAGTGGCATTCATACTGATCCCCCCTAATTAGCCAACTACTCTATTAATAAATTATAAGTACTAACCTTTTTAAAGTACGAAAAGCCAATTCAGTTGCAGTATCATGTAAATGTAACAACTAATAATGTACAAAATAGCCATCACCTTCACTTCTGTTATCAGCCATGTAGCCAATTTTGTTAGTGTTTATTTACTATTCTGAAATCCCAGGGGCAGTGCAGGATATAGTGCTTGTGCAAACACACTAGTGAAAAGAATGAATCCTTTTCACGAATCTGTACACCTGTCACACACACAGTTACCACAATGACATGAAGATATCAGACAGTCATCCTAATATATAACACTGTATTTTGAAAACAAAAAATGCTGACATCTCCATAAGACAAATCTCAGTATGTGGTTTAGTAACACTCACCTAGACTATTCCCTGTGTGAAGTCTGCACACCTCAAAGTAAGTAAGCCACAAGAAAAACATCAGCACAGTGAAAAGCCAGACTGGCCAACTGATTCTGAAACATCACAACTGATAAAACAACCAGAATGCATGGGGACTATAGAATAACTGGAGCACAATTGCAGACCCCATCCAAAACGTAGGCCTGTCTTTAAAGAGGCCAAATTAGCATCAATGTCCCAGTATCACATATAATTTATTCTCTGTGGGAAAACAACTTCCAGGACAGCAGGCTCTGACCTAAGTGCTAGGACTGATAGTACGATGACAGTGTTATGTAAACGCAGCAACCTGTATTATGTAGATGATGTACAGTTACGATCAGCAGCATAGTCAGTACTTCGAACCTCACAGTTCTGAGTTTGTGCAGGATTTGTGTGCTCTCTTTGTATGTTTTTTTGGTGGCCGTCTTCTTGACATTGTGTTTTCTTTCCAACCTCCAAATATGTGTTCTTCAGCTGTTCTCAAATGAAGTGTGTTGATTCCCTGTGATAGACTGAACATGCAGCCCTGATTTTGGAAGCGGTTATCAAACACTGGAAACACAGTACACAGAGCATAGGAACAGAGGGGGAGTGCTTCCCAATATTTAATTTGGAATCATTGATCCTCTCCAATAAATAGACTTTTTGTATTAACATTGCCCCCCAATATCAAATTCTTCCTTAGACCATTGACAGTACTACACTTCCATCTAGAAAGGGAGTTGAACTCAAAGAAATAATAACACAAATCAGACATAAGCAGAACATAACGTTCCATTAAATTGAGCCTGTCTCTGCATTTCCAGATATCACACCCAGACAGGGGTCCTTCTGTGTAAATTTTTCTGTCTGTTCTCTCTCTCTCTCTCTCTCTCTATATATATATATATATATATATATATAGAGAGAGAGAGAGAGAGAGAGAGAGAGAATATATGTTACATTTTGCAAATTTTACTTTGTTGGTGCCCACCAACTGTACGTGAAAGTATAAATATGAAAGACACAAACATTATTTTAGTACCCTAGACTTGCTTTAGTGGTGTCGTGTTACAGAACACTGTGAACTACTACCGTGTCAGCTAGCAGTGAAATGTCTTGGAGGACACTTTCTGTGGCTGGTGTTTTATGCCTACAGACCCATAGAATTCTAATATATAAAGCAACCGATTACAAGATCTAAAGGATGACACTCTCGTCAATAACATTTAAATAAACACCTGAGATATCGTTCTATTGATATCCATGACTATATCACCGGCTCCTGAAGCAGTAGCTCGGCCATTTCTCGAGCCGTCGCGTCACCCAGATGTCGCATTCGAAAGCGAGCGCTCCCTAAAGTACATATTTCTCTTCGGGCATTGGCGTATAAAATTAGCGCTGAAGATGTCTTACCCACATTTATACTGCACCACATATACTGTATACTTCGCTGAGTTTCTATTTAACGCTTCCCTATTCGCTTGTTTTACACCTGTGCTATTGGAAGAAATCACAGAATCCACCTTGTGCGCTTTTATATGAGTTCGACCGGACGTGTCCTCAAATCGAATAATTACAGTGGTTTGGCTTCCCCCCCTGTTATCCGGACAGCGATGAAAGGTAATAGGGGCCCCTCTATCGGACGTGGCCATCATCCTCGCGGTGGTATTACGCTAGAGTCACGCGCAGTGTGCGCGAGCCCCATCCAACGTTCCCTATTTGTTTAAAAAAATCAGCGGCTAATAGTCTGAGTCATACTCTCAACTAGCGCTCCCGCGTGCGTCCACGCGCGTCCTGCCATCGTCACCGGCGCGAAGGGACATAACCTGCCAAAGAAAATGCCCTTGAATTCGCCTCACACGGAGATCTCCTTCTCTGGCGCGAGTTACATAAGACCGGCAGTGTCTCGGTTGACGTCGTGAGGTCGACGCTTATCGTCCGCCGGCCTTGTTCATCTCCAATAACCTCTAACGAGGCCTCGGCCGGAACCTTGGATTTCTAATGGCAGCTGAGCTCACGCAAGTTTTCTTCAAATCTTATCATGAGTCTGTTAACTGTCCGTCGAGCCGTGTTCTAAAATTATAGGCCGTCCATTTGCTAGTTGATGGTTTACAAAAATGACCACATGATTATGAACGTAATATATTAACACTAAACATAATACCTACACTACAGGCACACTGCTGCTAGGTTAGTGGCTACCCATTTCACATCCGTTAAACAGACAAGGGCTTAAAAGACGGTCTATGTCCGCCCACTGATGTGCACGGTCATTTAGACTACTTCTCACCGCGCCGTGTGACACCTCCGTGTAACGTAAGGGACGGCCACCGGGGCGCAAGGCGGCGACGCGGCTTCACGTGAAAACGTTCCATTCCGTTCCGTCCAGCGCCCGTTCAGATTTCACCTTCACCCCAGTGCTATAATATTACATATACAGCGATTAAATCTGTCTCACACTTCGGCGTACATAGCATCACACACTGAAATGTGAAATGTTTAATATAGAAGGTAGAGGACGACTTGCTTAAAACGGGTTTCTTCCTCCATATTATTTACGTTCATATAAAGACTAACATTTTAAGCCATGCAGGCAGGTAAATGAACAGTATCTCTGCCAGTGGGTTGCGCATGTTAGTCCTCAAAATAATTGAATGGTTGAAATATAATGCATCCTTACAAAAGGACAATGGCATTAAACATCAAAGTCAAGTTTATGTCTCTATGGCCATAGATAGCCGACTATTTTTTCCAGGTTCCAAGAAAGCAACGCTAGGAACAGCAGCCGCCTGCTGTACAGCGGTGTAAAGGCAGCTTAGGTTGCGTAAATTAAATTATCTTGTAAAAACGGTCGATTCGCTACTTACAACTCTTTGATGAGCATCCTTTCTGATCTGTCTGTTCTCGAGATTCTGGTAATTTTTAACAAGAATCCAAAGCAGCTGCGATCACTGTCAGTCTCCCTCTGGCTCCGATCTCTCTCTCTCTTGTCTCATTCTCGCTCCCCTTTTCTATTTTCCGTAAATTCACTTCCCGATCGGGGCCAAAGGGGGCGCGGCGTCGTCGCGGTAACCACAACCGCTATGTCATCACACAAACAACGTGACGTCAGGTGAGGAGGGTTGCACCTGCTGAAAACTCGGATCCGGAGGTTTCACTGGTGGCCTTGGTGATGTCATCAAGGATGATGTTTTTAATTATCCCCCCCAATCAGATAAATTCGCACTGTGTCAGTCAAGATTTTTCCTGTAATCAAGCCTCTCTAAATACACTCACTCTGTGTGTTTGTTTCAAGCCAGTGATCTCTTTCGTGTGGACATATGACATTTTCACAGACAAGGATTTTATAGTACATTAACAGCTAATGTGAAAACAGAATTTAATCTAAATTGCTACCATTAGCTGCAGACCATTTTAAGTACAGCTGTAACATTAATCATGTATCCTTTAAAAATTTAATTTAGTTAAACCATTGTTAATTTCAGTTATGTTTCTCCCACCGAGGATGACCAACAAACACATAGCATTTTGATTCCATACTATTTTGATTTACAAAGCTGAGTCCTGGAGGTGCAAGGAAGCAGTGCTAATCGTTGTGCAACGAAACATCCCAGATTTTTTTCCTGTATTCAAGAAATATGCCACTGCACTGCTCTGAGGGAAACAGATCAACGCAACACAGATAAATTGTCTACTAACTGGACCTCGTCTTCTAGCTGCATACTATGTAACATTAGTCGTTGTTATGATAGCTACTAAAGCTGTCCCTGCTAAATCTTGAAGCACTTTGGGATGGATAAACTGAAAAGTGTAGTATAAAGGTATGCTGAATTTTAATAATATATTTCTATTCTGTAAATTACCCCATTGCAAAGATTATGAAATAAACACATGTTGACTAAATGTTCATAATATTTATTTTTTTTTCTTTGTAGTTCAGTTCTATCAAGTGAAAATGAAAAAATAATTACATATCAATAGTCAAAACAAAATACTCTTTATCACAATATCATAAATTCACGAGAGTGAAGCATAAAGACTCAGGAAACTGTTGTGCTGGTGTTTTTGTAAATGTTTATACCACCACAAACACCATCAATCCCAGTACAGACAAAGGCCCTTTGCCATTATAAAACAACCCTTACCAGGCTATCGTTTGACCATTGACAAATAAACAGTTTTTATAATTGACAAAATATTAAATATGTTAGCAAAACGTCATATTTAAGAAAGCCAAAAATTATACATATGTCACATTGCCACAGTCGTATTTGTCATTTTAGCAAAATATATAATTTACAGTAAATATAAACTGAAGTGGCAGTCATCAATATGTATAACACAGTTTTCAAAAATACAGGCTTAAATATATTTTATATTTTCACTTAAACAGTTAATAATATATCACTTTCCCTGGTGCCACCATCACCTGAGGTGATGAATGCTGTGATTAAAATAGAGAAGAAATGCTGAAGAATTACTGTATAAAAACCCAAAAGGCAACATAAGCATGGATATATCATCACGTAAAAAAAACATTCAGAAAGGAAGTAAAACTTTACAGCTGCAAAGTACATATTTTACAAAGCACATATATCTCTCATGCAGTGTTACCTCTGGGCATAGCGTCACTAACTGGCACTGCGTAAGTAACCCCACATGAAACTACCAAACACCAAAAACACCCTGTCCGACCTGAACACACTCATTCTCGGCACAGCTGTGCTTCAGTAATTAGCATGCAATTACCAAAACCAAGCCAGCAGTGGGGGAAGGTGAAGAAACCCCTTTGATTTCCTTAGTCATTCAGCTGTGTAAGTTAAATGCAAATATGAATATTATTTCATTAATATTCACTTATCAGGCACTTACACCCATAATGACTTACAAAGTGTACAGATAGTCATGTTTACATATCTGGAAACTTCAGTTCAATGGCACAATAGGATTTAGGCCCATTTGGTTACCTTGTAAATATAAACAGCAACACAATGCATGTACATGCTACACTGGGCAACAAAATATGCTGGCATAACAAAAAATAATAATTTCCATTAAAATAGATTATGTAAGCGATATTGTGATGAATGTTCAGTGTCTGATATATACTCAAATTAATCTCTCTTGGATCTTTCTGTCTCTCTCTTCCTCCTTTCCTCTATCAGTCTCTACTCTCTTCCTCCCACACAATCACTAAATGCAGCCTTTGGCTTAAACTTGTATTTTTATCTCTGCAAATTGATGGCTAGCAAGTGTGTGAGAGAGAATTAGAGAGGAAGAAGAACATGTTTCGGTTTGCACATTAGTATTACTTTTTTTGGAAAACAATCAAATATACTGTTTTATATTAACTTGTTGCAAGAGAGTAATCCACTGACAAACTTTAAATTATTTACTTATAAAAGGCCTCTTACTGATGGAATCCTAACCAAACTTTGGGCTGATTTAGTAGAGGGCACTCAAGGAACTTGCTGATTGGCCAACTGAAGTACGATATCAACCATTATTGCATTTAATTAAACTGGCACAGATCCCAAATCTGTGAGGGAGCTACACACTTCCCATTACGTATGAATGAATCAGGACACCAACAGCAGAACACACATGAATACTCTGAAAGCACAGGAAGTTTTTGAAGAGATGGGGCTTCCTCTAAGTTTCATTTGGGGAGATGGGGCTTTCTCTCACTCAGTTTCATTTCAAATTACCAGGATATAGGAGAAACTTTATTTTTTTGGTGTCACCCCTAGCTCACTCTCTCTTTCTGTCTTTTCTTCAGTCTCTTCAGTCCTTGCCTCATGTCCGTGAGTTTCATTAGTTTCCATGACAACAGCAATATCCATTCTGTGTGCTTCTGATCAGGGAGGCGTGTTTCTGCTTGTGTGTGCAGCATCATGTGAGGTTTATGCTCTAGGCATGCTTCAAAGGGAAACTTCACACACACACAGAGTGTGAAGTGTGTATCTGTATATCAGTGAGAATCACACTCACTACGCTGGATTAGGACGTGAGTGCTCGGTAAGTCGTTTCGGCAAGAAATGTCGGTCTTATGCGTCTGTTCCCTCACCATGCTACACAAAGGCCTCTGGCGAGCTGCTGCCATTTATCTTCACATAGATCTTGGCTTCATCGTCCTGCTCCTGTTTCTTGCGGATGAGTTTCCGTTGGAAACATATCAGGTAGAGGGGCAGCCAGAAGCCCAGCAGCCCCAACGCCAGGAGGCCCACGTTCACCTGTGTGCAGGAAGGGAGCCGTCACGAGACGACACGTGTGCATGGGCGTGCATGTGTGTGCAGTGTGCAGGATACTCACCCAGAATGGGTCTCCATTGAGCGGGCCCATCATGGCCATGAAAAGCGGTTGCTGTAACAATGCAAACAGAGCGCTCACCAGGGACTGCATCCCAGTCAGGCTGCCAAACTGGGAGGATGGGTATCTGCACAGAGAGGCATGGACAAAAACCTCAATGATTACCCAGAACGCTATGTAAACATACCAGCCTTTGCATGGGTTTTGCATCATTTTGGGGAACATAATTATTAGGGGAGTAAATCATAGCTTTACTCGCAATATGATACAATATCGATTCCTTAAGACAATGGTTCAATTTTTTTGATACCTTAGAAACCCCTATGATACGATACGATTCAGTTCGATACTGGGGTTAGTAGTCGAAATGATGAAATTTCACACTATCCTATACATTTCAATGAATTAAAAAAGCCAAATATAATTAGCATTTTATCATATTTTATTTGGAAACTGTAAACAAAATCTAGTGTAGTCAAGTAAGTATGTCCCATAAAACAAAATTGCAATAAGGTAAAAATATGCATGGACAGACATGTAGAATGAGGTAGACTAACATGACTGACTTCTGCAGTGAAACAAGTATGTCAGTAATCTTTGAGAGTTTTTTTTTAAAGAAAAATTAAATGGTCAACGTGTTCAGGAGATTGTGTGCTCTGAAGCGTAGCGTTCTATGTCACCTCTCATACTAAACACACGCTCTGAAAGTACGCTATCTTGCGAGCTACTTATAAATTAACAAGTCAGAATAATCTACCTACTATAAAAATGCAAAACATATTTATGTATAAAAGTATTGAGTATTTTTATTATTATTATTATTAATAATAATAATAATAATAATAATAATTTCCCTGTGGGATAAATAAAGTATTTTTGAATTTAACTGGGATTTTAGTTCCTTCACCTTTCTATTACTCAGCTCGCTTTTCGGAGGGAAGTTAATGTCGTAGTTTCTATGAACAGTCCGAAAATGCCACTCCACATTTCCCTTCTTCGGAATAGCAACAGAAGACTGACAGATGAGGCAAACACACTTTGAATATGACATGGTGAAAAAAAACAGTCCTCCTCCCATTCCGTATGGAAGTTTTTGGCTTCTTGGTCTAGCTCCCCCATTCATTTTTATACCCTTTCTAAACTTTAGCAGAAATAAATTGGAGGCTAACTAGGCCACTCGGTAGCTTGCAGCAGCTGGTGCATTTGAACGCGTCATTCATCCTCTATTTTTTATGCCATACGATCTACCCACACTACCTTTGCAATCGACCGGTAGACTGCGATCGACATATTGGCCACTCCTGGTGTAGACCATGTATACGTTGGAGTGGATCTGAACCAGCGAGAAAAAAAACGCTTGCATCAACGTTTATGTGGTCACGTCGTTGCATTGGATCGTTTGCCATTGAATGTACACATCGATGCATTTTTACACCCCTAATAATTATACTTAATATGTTTCACAGATTTATTTGCATACTAGTGTTCACATACGTTCTATATTTCTGTCTGCTTTTTTTCTGGATGTCACCCAGGGATTTCATATTGAATTTCATTATACCTGCTGTGTACAATGGCAATAATGGCATTCTATTTAAACAAAATCTAGCAGGAAATTATTTTGTTAGTTAAAAAAATTGTGGCAGTTTGACACGCCCTCAGTAATAATTATATTTGATGTAACTTTTGTTGTACAAATTCATTTAGCCAGCGCTAATCCAGACTAATTAATTGAGATCTTGGCGAAAATAAAAATGAGCGGAATCTCTGGCCTGCAAGTGTCACCAGCCACACTCTCCTAATTTATGCCATGCCAGACAGAGATTCAGAACAGTCATGTGTAAGTGAGAGGAAGGGATAAATGAACAGAATATGTTGAGTCGTGTGTGTGTGTGTGTGAGCTTGTGCTTGCGTGAATGTGTGTGTGAGACACTTACACAGCTGCATAGAGTCCACCAACGGCAGAATGGAGGAACCCTCTTACGACGGTGTGAAGGATAAATGAGAGAATCTGTCACATAGAAATAGAATAAGTCAAATATCAGTGAGCTGCATTCTGATTCATTCAGTCTCGCAAGGACCTTAAAACTCAAAGATTACCATACAATAAGTACATATTGTGGCCAGCAGGGGGTGATGGAAGCTGCTGTGTTCATTCAGACTGACTTATCCCTTAGTCCAAGCAGGTTTATTAGTGACAGTGGGGCAAATCTGCAGGGTGGTGTGGGCTCTTCTATATGTCCTTTATATATGTATATACAAGGGGAAGGGGGGTGCTCACCTGGAGAGGCAGGTTTGGCACCAGGCAAGTGACTCCAAAGCCACACAGCAGCATGTTGGTGATGACAAAGGCCCGCATGGCATTGGTGACCTTTTGGATTTGCCGGTCACGTTTTTTGGGTTGCACCAAATCCCTGGTGTTGGGGGGGCCGCAGCAGTGGGAAGCAGAGGAATTGCGCGTTATATGATTCTATTGGCCAGAGCATGTTCAGCTAGAACCTGAACAGGACCCGTTGATATTGAATTTTCTATAGCAGAAGTTTGAAATTGCATCCATTACTAGTCAGACGTAAACACTGCACAAGCCCCGCCAGGCCTTCAGCTGTTCATGTTCTTTAATCAACAAAATAAATATACACTTTCATCAATCTCTAGTGGCACTCCTGGGTTAGACTACCACATTTTCACTTGCAGTCATATAAAATCAAGAAAATGTATCATGTAATTACAATAATGAGGATGAGGTGGAAAATATTGCATTATTTGGAAATGGATCGATTGTTGGAGGCACACTGTATTTTCACTTCTGTTCAGAGTGTCTTGTCGGGAAAATTCAGCTAAAGTAAGAAAAGTAATGTGAATGTGCCATCTGGTGGACAGAAAGGAAAGTGCAGGAGACTCACTTGGTGGCCTCTTTCTCCTCAGAGTCCCCATCGTCGCACTCATTGAGCTTCCAGTCCATGATGTAGCCAATGACCGGTGTGGTCATGAGACAGAGGAGCTGGAGCACACCAAAGATGGAGGAGTACATGCTCACTGAGAGAGCGAGAGAGAGATGGGGTCACTAATGGCACAAGGATAATGAGGTTACTGGGTTAATAAGCGATAGACTCTATGCTGACGACGGCAGATCCTTTTGCTCTCATTATGTTATTTTCTACTGAATGCACGAACAAAGCAGACAGAGGCGATGAGGTTGTTGTTCTTTGGAGTACATAGCTCATGTGCCCCGTCCAGACAGAGGTTAGGGCAGCAGTTGAAGATTAGCAGGCTCTACAACTATTGATGACACTGAACATAACGACAGAGACACAGCATGACAAGCTACAGGTTTATCTGCCTAAAACTCAAACACGAGCCTGCGGCCTCACCCACTTCCATCCTCTCCACTGGAAGGCACCATGACATGAAAAGAGGGCAATAAAAGGGAAAAGAGAAACATCAGAATCAGCCAGCGGAACCTTTTAGATCAGGCAGTACGGTGGACAGCCGAATTCAATACTGACAGACTAGACATGGTAGGAAAAAAAGCAGGTGCAGGGTTTCTGCTGGCCCTGTCGTATCAGCACTGTAATGGTGATGAGGGGATACAGGGAAGGCCAAATGGGGCATCGAGCACGAGGACTCACCAACATTGAGGTCTCCGTCACTCAATGACTCCAAGATGTTGTTCATGGCGCCCATGTAGAAGATGAGGCGCAGCTGTGTGACGCACATGGTGACGAGGCTGAGTAGAAAGATGGGGCTGAACAGGCTGTGCATGAATGATTTGGCTGGAGGGAAAGCGGACGAAATAAGTGCTTAGATCCAGTAACCGACATCTGATTTTGTCACCATACAGATGTGTCACTTATTATCTAGCTTTCTCTTTCTTTCATTTCTGTCTTTCTTTTTTCCTGTTTTGATTATTCTGTCCTAATGATGTTGTAATACACTGCAAAAAAATGAAAATCTAAGCAAGTATAATTTTCTTATTTTTAGACAAATCCAATTTCATGAATAAACTAACAACATATCTTATGAATAACATTAATTTGCTTGCATTTACACATATTGTTATTTTAGGAAATCTTGCCAAGCACAATTTTCTTACTGCACTGGCAGATAATTTTGCTAGTTTTTTGGCCGTTTTGTGTTTTTTGGCCTCAAAACAAAGACAGTTTTCATAAATTTGAAAGGCCATTTTTGTGTAACACACCCATGTAAAGCACCTTGGAGTGACTGTTTTAAAACGAGCTGAATAAAATTTTTTTTATGTAATTTTATTTTAAGAAACCACATGAAACATCAGCCAATATGACTGGTTATTGGTATAATTATGTCCTCAAAATCCACACCAGTACTGGAGTAATTGCTCTGCAGGCATATATTCAGGCTCTTACATTCCTCTGGTGGCTTGCACTGGACTTCCAGGTCCATTGTGGAGAGACAGAGCTTGTCCCTCTCCAGGACGGACAGGTCGCGGGGGCTTTGCTTCAGGGAGTTCGCCAAGCTTAGACGGCGCCCCACAGTGGTCACCTGCTGGTAGAACTGCTTCCCTGTGATCTTGTGATCGAAGCCCAGCCAGCTGAACTTGATCTTCACACTGCAGAGTGAAAGGAGTGAGGAAAGACACGTGTGAGGCGGGAGGGTTGGCAGCGATTGAAGGGATTTGCAGGGTGAGGTTAAATAGCTGCTAATCTCACTAGTACCAATGTTCACACATCAGACACCCTCTTTGGAGACTCCCATTGAAGCACATGCCAAACGAAATGCTTAGGAACGTTCGAGGAATGTTGTGGGAATGCATGCATCAAATCACCAAAGGCATGTAGACTCAGTCGGCTTTCCGCTTAAGATTTTGTGTTACTCAACAACCTGCGAAAAAGCACCAATGTACTAAAGGCTGGAAGGATATGGATAATTAGCATTGTGCAGCTGGGTTAATTAAGACTTAACGGGTTAGCGGAGTGTTAGGTTTTATTGTACATAAATTGAGTCTGGAGCTAAGTTTCTGCTATCATGCTTATATGATTCACACATGTATGATCATACATTTGGCACACATTGTGTACATGTGTATGTGTCATGCTTATACGTTGATGTGAGTGCATTCTTGTCAGTATGTAGTTATGTATGCATGTACATGGCTTCACATGTGGTCACACTCATGCATGTTTCTCACGTGTAGTCCATGTCCTCGGGCCCAGGAAAGGGCTCCAGCGGCCAGTTAAAATAACAGTTGATGTAGACAAGACCAGCACAGCCTGCCCATGTCAGCAAAATGCTGATGAAGGTCGCGCCTAGGTCGTAGATCACCTAGAGGAGGAGAAGAAGTATACTGCTTTTCCTTTTTGCAAGATGAGTGTTTGGGGTGGTGGGGTGTTATCAGGCCTGTTCTGGGATTTTGGCTGGAGTCCAGGAATTCCTTGCCATCCATGTATACCATCCATTCCATGTACAGATGGTTACTACTTCACTATTAGTGAAACTTTTCATTTTTGGTAATTGGTTCCTGTCTCAATAAGGCAAATAACACCACAGTGTTACTTTGGTTTGTTTAATTGAAAATAAAAATGTTGCTGCTGCATATTATGTTACACATGTTGTTGCAATGGTAGTGGGCAGGATATGAAATCACCCTGAATTGAATTCACCTCGAATTGTGAAATGTGAAATGGTAGTCATCTGCGATCTTTACCTTAATTCCGGGGAAGGTCACAGCCGAAGAGGCGTAGGAGCCAATCATGAGGGCGATGAATGTTGAGCGGAGGTCTCCGAACATGTTGGGCAGCTGGAATGAGATAGAGAGCTATCTCTAAAAGCTATGGTAAACAGCCTGAGGGCCTCTGAAGCAGGTACAGGTGTCCTCCCACGTTTTCAAAGTTCGCTTTATACCACTTTGATTTTATGAAAGACCTACATTAGAATATCTTAGCGCTTAGTGTTTCTTTTGCGGTGAGCTATTATAAAGCCCCAAGCAACAAGAGTGGCGCCACCCTGCTCCCTCCCTGGGAACTACCATTCAGTAGCACTTTGCATTAACTGCACCCTCATTATACATTCATGGAACTTTCATAAGCTCCATATAAGTAGATAGATACTTTATTGATCCAGAAGGATTTTAATATCCTTTAATAACAAACATCATATGATTCCATCTATCCATTTTCTGTAGCTGTTTATCCAATTCAGGGTCATGGGGGGGCTGGAGCCTATGGGCACAAGGCAGGGCATAACCCAGGATGGGGCACCAACCCATCACAGGGCACACTCACACCATTCACTCACACAGCATCCACACCTAGGAGAAATTTGGTAGCTTCAGTTAATTGGAGGGATGGAAATCAGAGTACTCAGAGGAGTATGTAGGCCTTTTTCTAATCGCATCATTCCTGCTTTTACTATGTTAGTGTTATTTTAGGTTTTATGTGATATTTGGTATGATTTGGTACATTAGTTTTGGGTCTGGGACCGCTCAAAATTTTTTACATATAAATTAATAATAACAGTTTTTCCGGTTCATGCCATTTCGGCTTATGAAGGGCTTCATAGGAACTTTCTGCTTTCAGATAGTGGAGGAAACCTGTACTAAACACCTAGCCACCTACTGGCCGAAAAGTGCAATAACAATGGCTGGCACCTGGAAGGATCAGATAGATAGATAGATAGATAGATAGATAGATAGATAGATAGTACTTTATTAATCCCTTGGGAAGGCTCCTCCGGGAAATCTAGTTCCAGCAGCAGTGTACCGACACATTACAGTTACATTACAGATCATGCCCATAGGAAAAACTGCACAGGAAACCCTGTGCCCTGATCTGCCTACAGCAATGTTGACTGTCAAGAAACCAGAGGTATTGTTCATCCTGACTGCCTATTCACTCTGTATCCTGAGAGCGAGGGCACAGGGTATACCCTACCAGCAAATGTAAACAGCCCTAAACAGGCGAGCAGGGGGAATGGGAGGGGTCCCTGAGTTACACAGTACAGCCAGTTAATCAGAAGAATTTCACACGGGACCTAAAAATCCTCCTGTGCTGCTGCCACTATAGCACCACCTACTGGGCATGAGGATCCAAGCATAAGGTCCACAGGCACAGGCTCACGGGGGTGAAACACTCTGAATGTAGAAAGACTGAAATCATGCATGTCGAGGGAACAAAGAGGAGGGCAGGCTGACCGGGGGAGGGGGGGCAGTAGGGGTGTGTGTGTGTGGGCCAGGGGGGATGGCCTGACACCTTTATAGCAGATGGTGTTTGCCAGCCCTGGCCGGAATAATCCGGAATGTACGGAACTGAATCATCAAAAGGCTGTTGCCAGGCTGAGACCCCGACGACCACAGCCGCTTGGCTGGCGATGTGCTGCCTGAGCAAGTCCTGTAAGCCTCGACGGGCTGGCGGCACCGTGAAGTTGGGCACCAAGAGCACATGCAGAGACCCCATTAGCGGACGGCTGTTATATCACCCAGATGTCTTTGTGGACACCAACAGCTCATGGGATAATGTCCTCAGTGTGGACGCTACACAAAGACATTCATTCCAGCTCAGTATCCGCAAACAAAGCCCTTTGATTTAGGCTTCTCTCTCTCTCAGCCTCCACTTTTCCCCTCTGCAATGTGTGTGTGTGTCTGTGTGTAATTATTCAGAAAACCATACCCAGCAGAATTCTGTCCATTACATTAAACAGATTCTATAGATGACCGCCAATGGGTAACCTTCTTTTTGTCTTCTCATGCAAATACCTAGGTAACCTTAAATAAACTAGAACTAAACTAGAAATATTTAATTCAATTCAGTCAAATTTTATTTGTATTTATTTTATATTTATTTCATCCTGTGTGGCTCTGTACTGTGTGGTTTATTGTCTTGTACTGCCTGTATTTTATTGCACTGTCTTGTTTTGTTTTCCACTGTCTTTTGTATTTCAGTGTGACCAAAGAATAAATAGAAAAACAAAACTTAAACAAGCACACAGAGGCAGGGGCCTCACTCAACTCCGAACAGAACTTCCCCTCTGATCACCATCACACCCCGGGGCAATGTGCCCAGCGACTCACAGTCAGAGATGTGAAGGTCAGACACATGCCCCCAAAGCCATTGAGGGCCAGAGCCACGAAGATCAGCACGGACAGGTCTGCAGGGAGGAGGAACAGGCAGATTAATGGTCAATCCAGAAATGCCGGAAAAGCAGCGGCAATGAATTTACATTCACCCCCCGAAACAGTCGAAGCTCCTGCACCCTCAGGATATATAACAAACAATGCCCCCCCCCCCACCCTTAACCTTAAGGTTAAGGTCCCGCAAACCTGTAAGGTTCAAATTCCAGAATAAGATTCACTAAATTGTTTAAACAATTGGCAGGACAGCCTTACGTCATAACAAGTTACCAGTCAATGTCCAGGTACATAAATGATATGGAATATATCTTTGGTGCGAGTAAACAAAAAATAAACCAAAACAAAACATCTAACTTAACACTTAATTGAAGGGTTTATTCTCAACACCAAAAGTGCAGTCATCTATCCATTATTTTACTCCCTGACCCTGAAGGTGTCAGGCGACAGTACTTGTGTACATGGCAAGTACTGACTGTTGGAACATATTTATGTCTATTTTCATTCTATTAAGTTATGCTCGGCAGTACAAGGCTTCTGCCTGTTGGTGGTGCACTGTGGCAGTTCTTCATCTGGTCGCTTTTATCTACAGTAGTGTACAGTTGCGAAAGCAAGGTCTGACAGTGCCTGGAGCAATTGCGGGATAAGTGCCTTGCTCAAGGGCCCAACAGTGACAGCATTTTGCCAGCCCTGGGATCTAAGCCGGTGATCACAGCCAAAGTGTCCTAACCTACTGAGCTATACACCACCCTGTGTTGCCTTTTGTAACATTAATTTGCTGAACCACATTTCTCCATACATTATCTCCATAAGGATGATAAATTAAATCTGTTCAGAAAGTTAGCAATGTACACTAGGGTGAGAGTTAGGGTTAAAGTTTTTGGAGTACACCTGGATGGAGACATTTAAAGAGGTGGGGCACAAGGACAGTGTGACTGAGGCAGGAGGCAGGGGGGAGACTGGCGTACCATCTGGATTGCTGGCCCCGTAGGCTATCAGAAGGCAGGAGAGCGCAAAGCAGGCACTGAAAAAGCACACAGGGCAGTGGGTTGAGAATCATGCCAACAAAACAGCCTTGTAGTCACATGACCCAATACTCAAACCAGATGAGCCCCTCCCCAAGGCCCCTCTCTCCTGCCCACTTCCTCACCTGCCAAGCAGCCGCAGCTTGCGCGGGCCGTACTTGTCCATGACGATGCCAAGGGGCAGCGTAATGGCACTGAGCAGGAAGGAACCCATGGTAAAGGCCAGATTCAGCATCTCGTCCTGCTCCTTGCAGATGAGCCAGCCGTTCATGCGCAGATTGCCCTCCCCCACCGCCTCCCGCACCTGGCCGTCACTGGGCTCTTCGTAGTCCAGGTAGTCAGCTTGCGTTGGAGGGGGCACCGTGACATTCGCAGCTGAGCTGTTTCCTGTCAGGTGAGCCAGAGATTAGGAATCAAGGCACATTGCGACTTGTGATCTCATTTGGGACCAGAACCGCTGCATGCAAGTCAAATTGGGGCGTATCTCAATGTTGTAGCTGTCCATCACATACACAGTATCAGTCAATAGTTTGGACACACCAAGCCGCCTACAGAGAGCGATAGTGTCGCATCACATGATCTGGCCACCTGACCTAAACACAACAGAAATAGTTTTGGAGGAATTCAACCAGAGAGTGAAGGAAAAGCAGCCAATGAGTACTCAGCATATGTGGGACCTCCTTCAGGACAAATGGAGAAGCATCCCAGGAGACCACCTCATGAAAATGGGTTAGAACAGAATGGAGGGTCAGCCAGTCCATAGAGCAATTGGGGTTTTGGTCAAGGGCCCAATGGTGGGATCACTCTGCCGACCCAGGGATTTGAACCAGCGACCTTATGAGTGCCAACCCCCTAAAGAGGGAGTAGAATCACTTATGGGGGGGCAAGGTGGGGGTACTGACGACCACAGCAAGACAGCTGTGAGGATAACCCCCCCCCCCCCAGCACTGATATTTCAGCTATGCACCCAGCAGGGTGGGAGGGCAGCCTTATAGTCACTGTCATCCTACTGGAGGTGTCAAAAAAAATCTCCTTATCTGCACTTACAGGCACGAGGAATTTCAAACTTTATCCCTTCGTCTGGCACAGGCGAGGGGGGAAAAGAACATGGCTGTTTACCCTGCCGAAATCACAACTTCAGCAAGAATGCGCAAGAGAGAACAGCTCTGTTCAGCAGAATAAGCTTATCTTCCAGGATAGACCAGCTGGAACAGCTGATACCGGCCAATTTACTAACCCTTGCATAACTCGGAGTGTGCACGCGACGTCCAGGTGAGGATCGCCCTAGGGAGAGCACCTGAGGGAAGGCTCTCATAATCCCACAAGTAGCACCGCCGCATCAGCACAATGCCCTCGTGCATCATAAAAGCCTCATAAGCCTGCACTTTAACCCCAGCCGAACACCTTCACCAAACCAGTTTAAGCCAGGTACTCCACTATAAGTCGCAAAATGAAAAATAAGGAAATAAGCCAGAGGATATTAGGCAATCGTAGCCATTACACCAGCCGAAAGGTTGCAATTGCTCAAAAGGCCAAGGAGCACGTGCAGCGAGCCAGCTTCTAGTAAATGCTCCACATGGCTAAAAAAAGAAGAACTAACATAATTTCAAGGAAACTGCTATTCCTTTCATTGCCTGCGATGATCAGAAAACCATGGTTTGAATGAAAGAAAAGTGATAATCCCCACATAGTGCAGAGCCTCATTTTAATACCCTTGCAGTGTTTATATTCTTTCCCTTTCTTTTTGATTCATGGTCACAGGACTCTTATTACTTTAATGGGACACAGGTGCTTCCCGCAATTTCCAGCCTCACTCGCCCCCACTGGAGACCTGTGCTTGTGGCATCTTGCATAAATGTTACCTGCATCTTGCATAAATGTTTAACGCTTTCAATGTTACGAATTTGTCCTGATGTACAGAGTCCTGGTACAGAAAATCCTACAAACTTGCAGTGAAAACAAGAACTGGTTCAGTATTCTAAGGATGCCCCAGAGAGTGCAGAGAAACACACTTACACAACATCCTACACTATATGTTCCTGAAGGAGTGGAGCTACTTGGTTCTTAACATAATAATAATAATAATAATATAAGTTCTGAACATCCTTAAAAGATGGAGAAGGCCATTGCTTGAACATTTGGGGGTAGCATGTGGCTCAGTGGGCTAAACCTGTGTGCTATAATCACAAGGTCGCAGATTCAAACCCAGCCTCAGCATGTCTGTGGGTCCTTGAGCAAGGCCCTTAATCCCCAGCTCCCTGGGCGCCTCTACAGGTGGCTGCCCTTCGCGGACAGCTTGTGCTACAAAAAAAAGAGCAAGTTGACAGAGGCGTAAAAATAATTTCCCCACGGGGATCAATGAAGTTCCATTATTATTATTCATATGAAGAGATTAGAGTTGATATATATGCAATGTTAGATCAGGATAGTCAGTCTGTGATTTGCTGAACTCTGACCCATAAACTCATTCGTTTGACCTTGAACTAGATGTTGTTCCACATTCCACACAAACCACCATTTATCCGGCAACTCATTAAACCCCAGCAAGTGACAACAGTCTGGGCACCACTTCAAACTAATGACCCTTATCCCCTGTGAAACAGGAAGAAATGTGCTGGAAGAAGCTAGGCGACGTATTGTCTCTCACTCAGACAGAGAAAGCACCACCACGAGTATTGATGACGCCACCACGAGATTTGAAAGCCCTGACGACTGCAGAGCGTTTGCCACGTGTCACAACAGCAAAGCCATCATATCAGTAGAAGACACCACCAATTCCATTAAATGCAAGCATGACCTTACTGCACCCTCATTATTATCCAAAACATATTTCTTTCCAGATCCATAAGTATAACGACTATATAAAATGCAACCAATGAAAAAGAGACAATGAAATATTTTTAGTAAGTTATTTAAAAGCTGGCAGTAATTAATGGTGTTGCAGTGATACATGATACCCTCCAAGATCAAATGAAGATCCTCTCTAAGCTTTCGTTGGCATCTGTGGGCACTTGAAGATGTCTGAATCACATTCAGTGTTAACTTGGGAATTCCTGTCAAGACGGCCATTGGTTGAATGACCTGAATCATAGCCCTTTCATTTCCATCTACTCAACGACTGATATTCTTTTTACCAAAAGTCCTCTTATTTCTGGGAGGGGTAATAAAAGTCCCCCCTCCAACCTCCTTACCTGGCTCCTGGCAGAGGTAGGAATAAAAGCCCTCAGATTTCAGCATGATGAGCAGGGAGCCCCATCCCAGCAACACAGCAGAGAAGAGCAAGTTCTCCACCACTGCCGTCACCGCCATCCACCAGCGGCGCGAGAAGGCTGTTGCTAAGGAAGGAGCCATGGCCAACGGTGAAGGGGCCGGGGGGGCAGCAGAACTAAAAAACCTGGGGAGAAACAGAACCACAATTTAAATACCCTGGGCAGCGAGGAAACCCCACACACAACAATTAACTGAACAGGCCACCAAGGATAACATGATAAAAAGAGAAACACCAAGACATCACTACACCACCGTCCCCGAACTTTGCACAAGCCAAATACACATTCATATTTATACATATTATTTGTTATATTCAGATTTCCACTTTTCAAAAATACATACATTGTAAGGAAATGGGTACAGCACGGGTACAGTTTTGTTCCCCAAGGTACAGACATTAATGTATCCCCAATGGTACAAAAATATTCCTCAGGGTCCATTTCTATGCCTTAAATTAGACTAAAAGGTAAATTTACCTACAGCTAGGGTACAACTGGTAGACCCTTGAGGGTACAGCCCTAGTGACAAGTAATTGTACACAAATTGGTATTTTTTTCTTACAGTATTGGCCAACACGTGTATTTCAATAAGTATTTCAAATATTGTTTTAACCAATGCGGATTTTCTGATTAATTTAATTTCATTATAATAATACAGTGGTACCTCAGTTCTCGAACTCATTAGAACTCAAATTTCTTAAAAGTTGAACCAACCAGTTCGAAAAAAATGACCTATAACTGAATCGCAGAAGTAGTACCGTGAATGCCGACCTAAGATGTGCGCGGGGAAATGAGTCACGCGGCACGTCTCTCAGTGGAAAAGAGTAACGCTTCAGTGTCAGCCTCGCATTCACTGTGATAGCATCGTGCATGTTTACACTAGCTGAATACGTATATTTAGATAGTAAAAATACATTTAGACAATGATAGACAGTAACAGTAATTATTATTATATAATAAATGCATTTAAAAATAAAGATTTCTTATTAATTTATTTTAATATCAATAATATGTTAAAATGTTTGGATACATTTATTTTCTTACTTTACAAATTACTGTTTTTGATGTGCTTAGATGTGTTTAGTACTTTTGCTCTTGTTTTATCCTGTTCATTTTTGGTTAAATGCTAAAAAAAACATATTTAGGTGTCATTTTTGGGGCCGGTTACCAATTAATTTTGTTTTCCATAATTTCTTATGGGGAAAATTCGATCAGAACTCGAACTTTTTAGGATTCGAACCTGAGTTCTGAACGGACTGTAATCTGTACTATAATCGGTACGACCTGGACTGTTCTGGGGCCCCTGATAAAATGTCACCTTGGCCGCCCATTATATAATTTTACATACTGGGGGGGGGGGGGAGGCTGTAAAGAGCTGCCCCCCCTGACCCTGCCAGGATACCCATGCCCCTAATGCGCCCCTAGGTACGACTCCCCAGGTGATTATCTTACAGTTTTTAACTAGCTACCTGATAACCGTTTAATTACAAGAGGCATTCATAGAGAATTCATAGCACACTGTGGAAACTTTGGCAAGTCTGTCTTCTCTAATAGGCTTTTGCGCAGGACTGGACTGATTACTTCTCATCTGTAGAAGGACAACCAAAGGTTCTTTGCGGATTGCGGCCCGGGTCATATCTGTCCCTGACTGGCTAACTTCTGTACAGATAAAGGCAGATTAGTCCGGAAGTCCCAGCCGGTTTCAGCCGGTGCTGCTACAATCGAAGCCCTTATCCCTCCTATTTAGTGGAAACTTCTTTAGTCAAAGTTTTTTTTAAAATTTTCTTACAGTGTAGTTATATTTTGGCAAGTATATGCATATTTCAGTGATACCAACAAGGAATGCATATTATACTTCGTAATTGTTCATCTGTAAAATGAACAATTCGGCATGATGGAAATGACTCGTTCAGATAAATCAGAGCTCCTGAATTTCACAGTCATGGCAACATCCACGCAAAACTAACTTCACTGCAAGATGTACTCCCTCAAGTCAAAGCAGTTTACTTAGACACCTTGGATTTCTTTTTAAAAGTCCCTCGGGTGACCATACATAAATTAACTATACACACTATAGGCTACTCCTTAGTAAATGGCGTGCAGTACAATTCTCAGATTAATTATCTGCAATATATTTTACCAGTTGAAACGGTTGGTGGATTTCAGATTCATTAAGATAGACATTCTTCATTTGCGCGGGCACAGTAAATAAAAAGAAATACATATAAGATTTTGGGAAACAGTAATCCGCTTTCTAATATCCCTAACAGTCTATTAGGTGGTAAAGTCGACATGTTACCACTATTAGAATACCCAAAAGCTACCATTTTCACCTGCTGGAGTATTTTGCAGTACTATTCAGGTTGACTATCACCTCATCGCTTCTCATTACCTAAATGTCCTACCTGTCACAGGAAGAAAAAAAGTCACGGGAAACGCAGAACTGTATTTGTTTCTTGGAACGTCTTGCAATGAGAACGAGCACCTTCCCGCTGTGAAGTGTTTCAGCACTTCGGTCTTCGGCGCATTTCCCTGGCTTTATCTTTGCCTCGGGAGGTCGTACAGACAACAGTAC
Organism: Mormyrus proboscirostris; assembly: GCA_026779585.1. Lineage (NCBI taxonomy): Eukaryota > Metazoa > Chordata > Actinopteri > Osteoglossiformes > Mormyridae > Mormyrus > Mormyrus proboscirostris. The sequence continues at coordinate 12,326,301 of JAODKF010000044.1, forward strand.
CTTACCATTGGCCAGCTGATGCCCAAGAACAGGACTGCGCCAGAACAAAACCTCCCCCTCTGATCTTTTAGCTTCTCACACACCAAAAAGATTAGAACATTTACACCGAAGTTCTTTTTTATGTGATTACCCACTTATGTAACTAAACATAACTTATCCTTTTACCGATGTTTCGTAACGTAAATACTGTTGATGATTCGTAAGTTTAGAATATCCCATGACCCTTACCGGAATAAGCGTTAGCCAGGATAACCCGAGCAGGACAAAGACAGATGGGTGGACGCAGTCTGAATTACTCCTGTCATTCGTTTCTACACTGCATAACCAGAGTTTTAGACTCTCGCACTCACGCAGGAAATATTACGGCAAATCTATATTATTCCATTATAAACCTACAATTAACCACATCAAAAACGTTGGGGTAATTTGCAAACCCTACAGACTATTTACTAGGTAATAAAACTGTTACATGCGTGTAAATGTTTGTGCAGACTTGTTTCGAACTGAATATCTCACACCAGCCAGCTGACCAAAGTTGACAACCCTGTATCCCATCCGGTGTAAACCGGTTCCATCTGTCCTGTGCTATTTGGGATCAATTCCACATCCCCGAGAATATGTACTGCAGTTAGAAGATGCATGGCTGGATGGAAAGTAATTTTGCCATTTAATATAAATTCTCTTTTAATTCTCTTTTAACAGCAGGAGAGATCCTTTGTTGTCTTGAATGTTGTTACACGTGCCTGAATTATATCAATTATAATAAATCACAGGTGAAATACAGGAAATCAGTTAAATGTTTAAAAGTGAATACATTGTAAGAGTAGGCTAATTTCATCAGTGTCAATCTGATGTTTTATCTAAGCTAAAGGTAATTGTTCTTTGTTTTCAGCACAAGCCCTATCAGAGAGAGGAGAGAGCACATTAATCCCTTATAGGGAAATTTTCTTGTTTCAGCAGCTTTTTATGTAACATCACATAACATACTTCACATAATATACATTACAACAGGCATATTTATAAAAACAAGAAATAATATTTCAACATTTAAAAATTATGTACAAAGAGTATTGTAATGTGTACATAATTACTAGTACTAAGTGGTGTGCAAGTAATTTGCAATGTTACATTAGTAGCTTATAGAGACCAAAGCTGCCCTTGCCTGACAATGACAGGAACTGTTGTTCAGTGCAATGGCGGTGGGTAGGAATGTTTTCCTGAAGTGGTCCCTGTTACATTGGAGCTGGATGTGCGTGCTACAGAAGGCTCATTATTAAAGCTACATTGGTCGGTGCGCAACAATAAAAAGGTCACTTTTTTAGTAAACTTGTGAGAAATTGCTAATCAGGCAGCACAAAGAAGATGGATAAAACATTATTGATGAAGGTGAATATGTTTTCTGTATTGAGGAAAGCCGCCACAGCCTCTTGATGAAAACGTGTTTAGACTTTGTTTTATGACTCTGCGGAATGACCTGCTCCTCTGCAGGCCTGCCTGTCTCCTTAGTAGCGACATGCCTTGCAGTAATTGCAGAGATTAATCACACTGCCTGAGGCCACTAGCTACAATGACAGGAGCTATTGCCTGTATCTCCTGAAAGTACGGCTTCATCATAATAAATCCACACTATCCATGTATGTTGTCTACCAGCATATTATAAAGTCTGAAAGTCAGATGTTCATGTATTATTAACTTAATAAATCTGCCATTATGTCTTATACATATAGTACCAGGCAAAATTCTAGACATGTCTAATGAAAGTCATTTGCTCTTCAACCACGACCCCAAGCACACCTCAAGGGTATGTAGTAAGCATTACCTTGTAAACAAGGAAAGAGATGGAGTGTCGCGATAGGTGACCTGGCCCCCACAACCTCCCAACCTAAACCGTACAGAGCTGCTTTTGGGTGTGTTGGATCAAAGAGTTAAGAGCAAAGTAGCCAACTTGTGCCCAGAACTTGTGGAAACTCCTTGCAGATGCTACATCAGGAAACTGGTTGAAAGAAAGCCAAGAGTCTGCATGGCTGTCTTCAAAGCAAAAGGGGACTGTTTTGAAGAGCCTAAAATTTGAGAACATTCTCAGATGTTGAGCACTTCTCTTGTTCATTGAAATATTGTACATATATTATTTAATTGCCTCATGGCCTTTTTGCTATAAGGTGAATAACATAACTAAAATACAGACAAATGCATTAAAAGCAAGTGTGCCCAGAATTTTGACCGGTGCTGTATGAAACTTATTTTGTTGTAATTCAGATGGCAATATATGAATGGGACCTTGCACCTCCAGGTTACATTTTTATTAATGATTAGACTTGCACTGTAATTAAAAATCCATTCATCTTCTAACTGCATCCTTGTCATAGTCATCGGCCGATTAACCATTGTTATATTTAGGCTGTAGATTATAGAATGCTTTTTAGGTTCAGATAACAGATGTCCTATTATATCACTTATGCTAGTTTATACTTCTTCAGCCTTGAGTCTGGCTAAGATTTTGACTAAGTGGAGTGTATTGGTCTGAGGTAGAGGACTGAGAACTAACTTTATATCAGTCAACAAGGTCACTTGCATCTGAAAACACATATCTTATACAGGTATGTGCATGGCTTGACCCAGTGCACACCTGTTGCTCACGGGATCTTGCTCTTTTTTGAGCGTTTTAAACTGCATATATTTCAATATAATTCGCTAACAGATTCCCGTTACACAATAGGCGTGATGTATTAAGGCTATACAAATGCAGAGAAAACTTCTGGAGAGAACACAAGAGTTTAACCAGTGGGGCTGTGTTTTTTCTTGCATTTTAATTTCACTTTGGGGGTCAGAATTTTGAGCACACCAATAAAAAAGTATTATTGCCTACCTGTCACTTAATATTATAGACTATGGATTACTTGTTCTTAAGGATCAGGCGGAATAAAACGGCTCGGTGGATAACTGCTTTAAATGTCATCACTATTAAAAAGCTGTAATCTGCACTGTTTTAATGCCCTTCCACAAAAGGGAGATAAACCTGATACTGCAGTGTAATCGTGCCCGCGTTTCACTGTACTAAGCATTTCTCTCCCTTGTTCTTACGCACAAAGGTCACGTGCAGACGCAAGATAAACCTGTAGCTGCGTTTGACTTCTTACTGGCAGGAACGAGTAAACCTCCATAAACATATACTGCAGTTAAGACGTGCGGAACTTAGTGGCTTCTGCAATAAACATTGAGAGGTAAATACAACAATGAGGTTTACAGTATTTGTAAACTAATTGACTTAAAATATATAGACATATTACGCAACAAACCAGTGGCGGAGTCGGAAAATTTTCAGTGAGTGTCCAGGGTGGTGTTAGAGGTCATTTTCAGACTATGTACTGAAAGGCTTTAACTTTACATTGCTTATAATTCAGACAGTGGTGGAATTACGAAATACACAGTTAATATAAATTTCTTGCTGTTAAAGTAAACTTCTGTATTACTCTTGTTCTGAGAACACGTTTAGGTCAACAGCACTATGAGCTCATTCTTTATCAGTATATCGTAAGGGACAGAGATACAGTTACGTAACGAAAGGAGTTTTAAATTAAAGTCTATATTAACCACAAAAATACGACGTGGGAGGGCAATTTTCAATCGAGTGGCCACCCTTTGCCACCCCAGATCCTCGTATGCAATAAACCTAGGGTGGACCAGATAATCCATGTCAGGGAGGACACTTTGAGCTACTTCGGGTTTTACAAACTACTTTCAAACTGAAAGGCTCATGTGTTTGGCTAAATAGTTCAGGTCTTCTTGTGCTTGACTGGTTTGTTTCCTTGACTGAAAGACTCATCCAGCTGTTTCACATTAGCATTAGTGACACATGCATGATTATAGGAGACTGACCAATCAGCACACAGCAAGAGCTCAGCGCTCAAGTGAAATCCAGGTCCTTTTAATTGAAATGGTAATTTACAAATCCTGTACTAGCTCAGACTATCCTCTGACATGGATTACCTGGTCACCCTAAATAAACCTATTAAGTTATAGCGCGTAAGACGTATTGATGTCGGCGAGCTGCGTTCCGGGTGGTGGTCAAACGAATGATAAACATATCAGCCCTGAATTATAAAGAAATGTAAAATTATTTTCAACAGTACATGCTAGAAACATATGTAGAAAATAGGTATACACGCAACTCATGTTGGATACAGTCGCCCGCAAAATAAAATGACGTAACATCTGAAGAACGAAAGAAGAAAAACACACCAAAGGTGAAGTTGCGTGGCAACGGAGAAGTGCAAACCGGGAAAACCGTAGAAACGATTTGCACAGCCCTCATCATCACATGTGTGTTCGATAAAGTGACACCGAGTGGGTAAAACTGGGAGTTTCATGTTTGTGAGCGCCACTGTTTCTGTAAAACAATGCCTTTAAGTATTAAATATTTTCTGTGTGGCACCCCTTATACGTGAATATTTGTGTATGCATAAATTTAAATAGTGCCGTGGAAAAAGTTGAACAATTTGTTTTTCAACAAATGTGAGAAACGTTCATTTGAACTGTATTGAGAAATCAAAAAAATCACATTTTACAGTTGGTATGAGGTTTTTTTCCCTCAATTTTTTCCAGGAAACATGACACCTGGAATTGGACCTGAGCAACTCTACTTTTGCCTCACCTGTCCAGTGTAAGTTGTTGTGGAAGGAAGTGATGCCCCTCATGCTGGTGTTTAGGTGTATTATCCCCCCCCCAAGGTTGCACCTAAGGTTGGGTACCTCTGTCCTACATTTACTGCAAGCTTGTTGCACTTTTCCAGAGGGCATCCCCCCACCAGACCTCTGACACATTTCTTTAATTCCCTTCCCAGACTCATAATCATTGACCACCTGCCGTCTCAGTGACCCAAGCAGTTCTTGTGACCTTGGCATGATGGTCCCTCGAAGGCAATGACCAACCCAGACCAGCTGTTTATACAAGGTTTGTCTAAATGGTGTCTAATAATGACCAAAACATTTTTACTTAATTTGGTGCATCTGCATCTAATTTTAGGTAAAATGTGGTGACAAATGTAGGGCTGTACCTACTTTTTCTTCAAAAGAAATTAGAATTGTTGTTTAATTGTATAAATGGTTACTAAATGTGACTAAATGTAACTTTTCAATTTAATTTTTTTTTGATATTTCACTATCAGTATCTTTGAATCGGAGGAATATCTAATGTTTGTCTATCCAAAGATTTATCTGTTCAACATTAAAAAGACAAACATTTTCAAGGGGTGTACTTGTTTTCACAGCACTGGACATCATACTTTTTTATTACAAATGGGACGACATCTCTGTTCAAAATACTTTTGATGTACATTCTAACAGTTAAAATTTAGAACTATCCTTGTTATTACAGTGCCCCTATGTCCGATATCAGACACTATTGATGATGTGTTCATCACCACCACCACCACCATCATCATCATCATCTTCTTCTTCATCCCCAGGACAGATGGACAATACACTCCCTTCAATGTCCCAGTACAAGGTTTGTCCAGGGACCTCCGTCTAGTGGCATGTGACCAGAACACCTTATTTTCAATGGGTAGTTTTAGGCACAATAGTGCCATCTTGGGGGCAAAATAAGAAAATTATTAAAATGAGAAAACCATTGAAAGAATTCTATGATGAAAAAGCTAAAAAGCTTTTCTATTTCATAAAATCAGTTTATACAACAGATATTTAACCATGCTCAGCATACAATGTATATTTACATATAAAAATATATCATTATAATCAAAAATATATCATTATAATTTTGAGGAAGCCCCTCCCAAAAAATACTAATAATAGGAACAACTAATTACTGCTTTAATTACATCTCAAATACTTTTAGTGTTTGCTAATTAATGGTGTGATACAATTGAATTTTTAAAATACTCTGGAAAATTTAAAATGCATGTGGTATGGTTATGCAAAACAATGGCACATGTAATCCTCACACATTTGCAGTGTTATGATAATGACCCTTGATCGTGGGAATTTTAAAATGCAGAAGAATGCACCCGATAAATGATCTGTAGATGTCAATTATGTTTTTAAAAATCCATGGATTTTTATATCTTAGTCACAACGATATGTTGTTCAGTAGTTACAAAAGCAAACAAAAAAAAAAATCATGAACAAAACAGACATGCACAACAGAAACTCGCACAAAGTAATTATCTGCGTTCTAGACTCGGGCTTTAGTTTCCACACAGAGTCATGGAATTCTTGCAAAGTGGCCTGTGCCTATGCGGGACGCAGTGAGGGTTGCTGCCTTGTGTGGGGCTCAGTTGTGACCCCAAGCAATCTCAAACTGAAACACTGCAGTATAAGTCAATGTCATCTGGCCTGAATCAGACAGGAGCAGTGATGAACACAACACAATTTATTTCCTGTATAAAATCTGTAAACAAGAAGACCTTTGATATATATAAAAAAAACTGTTAAAATTTTAAGCATTCGCCATTTGTGTATACTTGCTTTGAAGATATTCATATTGAACTGCAAATACCTCAAAAACGCTTAAAACAAGACGTACAAACAAGGTGGAACAGTACGTTATGTATGTTTGTAGTAGCCTAATTAAATATTTTTATTTTTAATATTTTTTTGTCATACATTTTTTCCATCTGTATTTACTAGCTTAAAAAATAATATATAAAGTATAACAAAGTAAAAAGAGCTCCTGTATTGGAATTCGGAGTCTGCATCGGGATCGGCAGTTGTGTATCAGAATCGGATTGGAATATATATACTGTTTTAAGCCCATTCAAATACCCTGCACTTTCTGCTAAATGCCACGTTTAGCTTCCCAAAGGGAAACCTTAATGAAGCTGAGGGAAATCCTTTCACTTCCACAAACATTATAAAGCCAAGATGCTACATAATTATGTTTCAGTGTCTGGGTGTCATTTTCAGTTTGATGCAATTCTGTACTAGTTTAGTTCTTTTTTTATTGGGTTGGGAAAATACCAGTTGTTATATCTTCCATTATGGTCCCATTACCACCTTCTGTCCCACTGGGAAATCCTAATTCATCTTGTTGTCAGTGATGGTTACTACAAGTACAAAGATGCATATTAGAAGTAAGCTGGTCCATAAGTCAACCAAATTAAGTGATTTGGAACCTCAGAACCTTTCAGACGCTTTACAAAGTGCTTATGTAACTCTGACCAAGCACGTGCATGTGGTCCTGAAATGAAAGTGCAATCTGACTTGACGTACAGCTTCAGACATCAGTGAAAATCGAGGCTCCAGAAAATGATGTGTTACTGAATGGTCTGCAGCAATACTGATTCCGATCTTCTCTTGTTTATTGCTGTGTTGCTGCTAAGGTGGTAAAGGGGCAGGAGAGATTTCACCAGTTAGACACAGAGGATGATAGGAGGCCAGATTTGAAAGGGCTACAGTAGGCAATTTTACCCCACCTTTTTACCACCCCTACCCTTTTGAAAGATGCCCAGGGATCTTTTGTCATCTCAACGAGTCAGAAATTCGGTTTTATGTCTCATTCGAAGGATGACAATTTCTTCTCCACTGGGCACATTTGGGTTCACACATACCACAGGATGATCTAACATGTTAGCCAAACCTAGACCTGTTCCAACTTTCCTACATGATCTCCTATCCAAGTACTGGCCAGGTCCAGACCTGCTTAGCTTCAGATGGATTACTTAGCCTGAACTGCAGGTGGTATGGCTGCTGACATGAGGGCAAAACCTGTGCGCTATAATACAGTCAAAGTTGCCACATAAATTCCAGCACAGGTCACTGTGAGACATGGGGAGTGTGATTCTCCGCAGAGCAAGTCGTGGAAGGTCAAATCATTTCTCTATCTAAAAATGTCACATATAAATAATTTTTCACATAATAAAGGACATTTATTTCTTACACTTTTTGCCAACAACTTGTCATCATTTCTTTCCAAAACCGCAATCAGATTATCCATTGAAATGCAAATGTTTTTTTCAGCTTCCTTCAGCCAAAATATTGGTCAATTTCGCTCTCAATTTGCTCATAGAAACCTTCAAAAATCCCAACAAACTAGGTACCAAAATAAAACTTCAACACCATTTTTTCAGGGGAGTCACAGTGAAATCCTACAATTAACCACAGAAACTCGTCATGGAAATGAAAGTCAGCTCCCCACTCATCAAGTCAGGGGGCACCCCAACAGCCATATCTCAAAATCCATTAAAGATAATGACTTAAAATATATCTTTAGTTGGCATCAAAATTAAGCATTCTGACTTATTAAATCTAACTTGGGCAGTTTTTCAATTTTTACCTGCCTGTACCTATTTGCAGACACTTTTATGAAAAATGGGTTTCGCAGTTGCCACCTTCACTATTCCCACAGCTGAGAGTTTCTTGAAGGTGCGTATTCAGGTCCAGTTCCCCTAATTTGGAACTGCTGTCTGACAGCGCAAAACAGAAAGTGAGGGCTGGCAAAATAGGGCGAAGTGAGAGGTACTTTGCAGAATGTAAAACCGAGAAGAAAAAAAAAAGCTGTGGTCGGAGGAATCCTCTTCCAGGCACGCTCTCAACCCTCTGTTTCACAGTGAAAATGCAGTGCCTGGACAGTGTCGCTGCATGCAAGCGGCCTGAATATTTCTCTAAATTAGACTGAAAAATATAATTTTAGGTTATAAATATGAAACTGCACATGGGGAACCCCTACGAAGAACTGCACATGTGAGGAACTGTGGAAATGGCTGTTTACGGAAGCTTTTAGAAAGGAAATAAAACCAATTAAAGTTGCTCATAGGGACAGACACAACAGAATTAGAATCTCAAACACATTCACATATGAAAGGAATTTGACTTGCTACTTATGGTGCAACAACAAAGATGAACAATATGAAATTTTGCAAATATACAGATATGCAACTGTACAGACTAAAAGTATTAAGTATTAATAACAAAAATGAAACTAAATACAGACAGAAAAAATATACAGACCCTAAATACAATATATATGTATAAATAAACAACTGTGAATATAAATGTACAGCTGATAAATACCAGAGTACACAATATGGTGTAAGTACATGATGATAATATAGATGTGTATATGCTTGCATAAATATATATGCATATATACCGCACGCACGCACAGACAGACAGACACACACGTATGTGTGTGTACATATATGTACACATATGTGTGTGTTCTGCATGCATATATATAGATATATATGTGTGTGTGTGTAGTGTAGCGTAGCAGTGTGCATTCCAGAACAATGCTACAACAGCTGTGAAGGCACCTCCTATTTACATAACCTAAATATGTCCTGCTTTGCACACAGTACTGTAATGAATTTAATTAATCTACAGTTCTTCATATAAAATTATCCCAGTACAGAGTATCTCATCACACAAGTCACATTACTGGTTACTGGTATTGTTTGAAATATCCCCTTTTTGCATGTTATGTTTTATTAATCATAAGTAACGCAAAGCATACATTATATAAGTCATATTCAATAGGACTGTGTAATAAAAACATATTAAGAAATTCTTAATTAAAAAACACAAGTAGTAATGTCATATAATTATGTTTCAATAATACTCATAACTTGGATGAGACAGTTAACTTTCGGTGGCTGGAAAATGCAAAGTAAATCCCCCCCTCCCCCGTCTTGCAGTGGTCTAACCTGGACTACTAATGAAGTGTGTGTGGCAGACTAGAAATGCTCAAACTGAAATTATTTAAATTTGATTTCATTAGGAGATCCCAAACGAAAAACTCATACACCCACACACAGACCACAATCACAAAACGCAGTCTAGGGTATGTACAGGACTCAATAACAGCACCCTTAACTGGGAACTGAAATTGGGAAGCGTTAGTGGTGCCCTAACCATCACAACTTCTGTCATAAAACATGGCCTTCCAGCTGTCCAGGGTAACATCTGTTTAGCTTAAGGCCTTTACTGATTTTTTTTAATATGTCTGAAAGGTATTATTGTGATGTTTCATATTTAAATCAGCTATACATTTCCCCCATTTTAAAACTTTCAGTATGCATTATTGATGCAAGCTTTACTGAAGAAGTTGGTTTTCAAAGGTGCAACCCAAAAACTCTTGAGAGCCCAAGACCTTGAGTCAAATTGCCTTTTGAGGAGAATGCAAAACGCTCTCTGGGATTCAAATCCGTAACATTTGGGGTAGAAGTGCCACTCACTACCTATTGAGCTCCACTGGTACTATCCTACAGCGTTCTCCAGATCCCCTATGGTTTTAGCTGGACTCATTTGAAAAGCGTAAAACACTCTTTATTATCAGATGTACACTAGGCCTTTACAATGACCCAGATTGTGAAATCCTGCTCACAGTATTTGGGAAAGGATTAATTTCAATCTAGGACATCATGGTTTGATTGTGCTGAGTGTCATTTCTTGCACTCTTGGTCTGTGGCTTTTGGTTCACAATAGGAGGCTCTGAAACCTATGCTGAATAACGTTACCATCTGCCCTCAAAAAATAACTTAGAATTAAACCAGCTAGTGGTTAACACATTGCCGGTTTGAAGCCTCATACCATTTAACCAGCTGATATTTTCAAATGGGTGACATCATTTTGGTATGTAAAAACAGTTAGTTGATTGATGGATGGATGGATCAGAATCAGAATTAACTTTAATGGCCAGGCCATTACAAAATATGTGTTTTAGCAGTATTGGTACATACTTCACTGACAATACAGAATATAAATTAAGAAAAATAATTATCCATCCATCCATCCATCCATTATCTATACTGCTTTATCCATTTGGGTCGCGGGGAAGCTGGAGCTAATCCCAGCATCTTCGGGCGAGAGGCAGGGTACACCCTGGGCAGGTCACCAGTCCACCACAGGAAAAATAATTAATAAGTAATAAATATAAACAATATTAATAAATACAAACATAAATATAAACAAATAGCTTTTAATTTGAAAAAGGATAAAGTTTAAGTTCCCAAATAAGCACAAATAAATAATGTTAAACACTGGATGGATGGATGAGGGATAAGCCAAAAAAGACACAATAAAAAAACTAAAAAAGGGATTCTGACTGGGGTTTCCTTTGTCGTTGCCCCTTCGTTGGCTTTCACATTTTCTCCCTTGCATTAAATTAATGCTTGGGTGCTTGTCCGCACCCGCGCGTGTGTGGGTGTACAGTACATGTGTGGGTGTGTGTGTACATTACAGGGGGTTTCTGAAAGGAAGCTAAGTCATCAGTTGGGAGAATCGAGACGATTGACAATAAGTAGAGACTGGAAAAAGAAAGTCCTCTCTAAACTTTTGCAGATCTTTTAGCGTCAGAAGCAGGGGTGCTACCTGTAACACCTTGACTGATTAGGCCCACCTCAAACATCCTTTGATGGTCAAATGAGCAGCTCCCCATCAAATCAAGAGCTGCAGGGAGAATAAAAATCAAGACCGTTACTAATGTTCCATTGCTGCCCTATTTTTAAAAGCTAGTTTACTGTATTTTAGCTACACCAGATGACAAATTTCATTTTAGCATCAATCAAGGCTCAATATGCTCATAGTTTGTTCCTATTGGACAAGATGTTGCAATGAGATACATCAGTATTTGTACCCAGCCTGAAGTAATGGTCTTGGGTGATGAGCTTTTGCCAATCCACACTGTTACACTCCACAATTAAGAGCCCATGACTTGGTAGGTATTGCTTAGCCCAGATACAACATCAGTCATAATGGGTAAGTTATCACTTGAAATGACCTGTGGTCACGGGGGTTTCCGAAGAAGACCATCATTCAAGCAGGAAAAATTTAAGAGAATGAAATGAAAGTAAACGGTCTTTATAAATATGTATCAGATTTATGGAGCTGCAAGTGTGGAGTGTGCTTCACAATCAGACTGAAGTTCACACGACTGGGAGGCAAACAGGATAAGAGGTATGTCAATATGTTTCTGATTTTCAACTGCGTGTCATATGGGTGCCAGAGTACTACTGTCAAACAAAAATGAAAATAATCAGAATAATAATAAAGATAACAATAATAATATTTATTCTGTCACAGTTTATCCTAATTTTAAATGCTATCATTAAAATAATTTAATTGTTACTATTATAGTGATAATAGGAGTGTGGTAGGGGCATGGAATCCGTAGCAGATTCTGGGAGCCCAACACTTTACAGGGGCCCTTGCATATGTAAAATTATAAAATTATATAATTTCTTCCTTTGTAAACTTTGTACTGGAGACATACTTGTACTTTTTGACTGGAAATGGTTAGTTGGGTTATACAGTGCTATTTTAATGCTTGATTTCTTTTTTTAATTTGGCAATACTGTAGATTGCACAATTAGCACTATAAAAAATATTTATGTTCTTTTTTGTAAAAGTTGTGTCAATCATATTGGCCTGGATTTCTTCTCATACCTTTTGTTTGGGCAAAATTACCATTATATTTTCCTGTTCTTAATAAATGCAAATAGTTTGTTGTGTTAATTGATATAAAGATCTCATTTAATGCTTTGTAGTTGATTATTGGGGAAACTGCGGAATTGATATCAGTATCAGCAGATATTTACATTTTAATATCAGTATTGGATTAGAAAGAAATCCTTAGCCAGCTGTAGTTTACAGCAACTGTTTTGAAACTTATAACCAAACCAGTCTTTCCAGTATCCTCCCCTTCCACTGATCTTCTTCCCTGCCACCCGGTCATCTTTCTCACTTGCTGTATTTCCTTTTCCCAGGATGGCTTTTGAGTGCCAAGTCTTAACTACAATTATACTGCTGACCATGTGCAGCCATTCCATATCAGACCAGCAAGGGGCGCCATCCTTCAAAAACACTATAGCTTTTACAAGAAGGATTCGCCTTCGGGTTCGGGCCCTTCTGCAGCAATACGTAAGTCTCCCCACTGTATCCTATCCCTCACTGTTCTGCACGCAGGTGCACACCTAACCTAAGAGTTTCAAGGTTCAAGGTTACTTTATTGCATCAGCACCTTCATAAATGTACAAAGAGTGATGAAACAACGTTTCTCCATGGCCTCGGTGCAACATATAATAACATATAGTACACTTAACATCACAGTTACAAGGCGTGCAAGGTGCAAAGAGGCATTAAATAAATAGTGCAGAGATAATATATAGTGCAGGGATGTAAACTTCGTATGTTTTGTGCTGTTGCACAAGGCAGTTGGCAGGATTCATTCTTCGTGAATTCATAGATCCGCGAAAAAATCATTCTATTGTTTTATTAAATATTTTTAATGTATGTGTTTTTGTTCTCTCTCTCTTTTTCATGGTTAGCGCACACATAGTATTTTTACAAGTTATTATTTCTGTACGTCTTTACGTAATTTTTAATTGATTGAATGCAGTACCTGTACCATGTTTCCTTTACGTATACATGACGTCTGTCAGTATGTTTACAGTCCAGTTCGTTTACTCATTTTACCTTACTGTGAATGCAAAAGAAAACGACAGCCAATGCCGTATTCTATGAATTAGTAGGGGTAACATTAATATAGTATACTGTACTATAAACGTGCTAGTGTGACTCGGTAGTCGACACTGTACTCTATTTTTACATCAAACATTTGTTTTGTAGGCCTAATGTATAAAGCTAACTTTTAAATTAAATTATAGTGTTTTGGGGGCATGACTGGGGTCATATTTAGGTTTTAAACGATAGAAATAAGTACATTTGACCATTTTTAGTGACTCTACCAAACATCCGTGAATCCTCAATCGCCATCTGTTCTGGAAACTAACCTCGCGAATGTCTGAGGTCTGACTGTGCCTGTTCAAGCATGAATGAAAGCATGTGGTCTCACACTGGAAAACTGGCTTGCATAACAATGTGTACATGTGTGTCTTTACAGAATAAAGATCAGCTGGGTGACAGACACTTTGAGGACCGAGACCTGACGCTGCTCACCCTTCCCTCCATCAGGACAGAGTTCTCGGACTGGCAGGCAATGGAGGTGCGTCTCAGATGAGAGATAATGTTAAAATATGCAGGCATGTGTGTAGGACGGTGTGTATGTGAAACCGTATCTTTTAATATGTTGCTGTAACTATGAGAGGGTTGAAGCGCCTGCCTAATAAACAGGCGATCCTGGGTTCAAATCCCAGCAGTGCCTTATGAGTTATGTGATCAAATTGCATGCGAGAATGACCCTGTGAAATCCCAATTTTATTGTCAACGCACCACAGACTGTTAAAACACTAATTAAATAAGACAAATGCGCAGCAAATTAAGCCTCGTATTATATAGAACTTAAAGGAAACAGTATCGCTTACATTCTTTAACAGTCTTTAACGGCTTGGATATATAGGCGTATATGTATATATAGCCGTGTGTGTATTTGTAGGGCAATTTCTAAACGAGCTTTTTAACACCTTTCTAAGCTCCTGCCTCGGGTTTCAACTTACCTCGTGTCTTGCGCTCTTATTGGCTGTAGCTCATTGCCAGTCGCGATACTTTCACACCGACAGGATTTGGACTCGCTGATATTTTGCAGGCCAATTATCTGGCCGGCGTCTGCGACGCTTCAACGACTCCGTCAGTTCGCGTCCTTGAACAGTTTACACAGCAATACATATTGCACATGGCAATCAATCGCCGATTTACCAGCGCCGATCGAACACCGATTTGCCCCTGACCTGGGGCAAAAGCTGTAGGACAGCAGAAAATCGGGGCTAAAATCGTGTAGTGTGAACTGAGATGCTAGTTCAAATCCTGGGGTTGGTGGAGTAATCATATTCACAGTTGAGCTTTAAGCAAGTCCCAAAGTCAAAATTCCCAGTGGTTCCCAGGCACCAGAAACAGCTGGGCTGGTGTGTTCTGCATAAATTGCACTCTCATCTGAATGTGTCTAATTAGAGTGCAAATGGAATATGCAGAGATTAAAATGTTGTTGCTCTTGCTACTTGTACAATGACAATAAAGGCATTTCATTCAGATTTGATAGGTCTATATGAATGCATCATACGGGATATGTATATTTGTATATGTTATGGGGCATTTTTTTTTTTTTTTCATTGAACTGTGTTTCTCAAACCAGTCCTCGGGGACCCCTCAGACAATCCACATTGTTGCTCTCTCCCAGCTCCTTGGCAGTTACCCTTGGATTGTCTGGGGGTCCCCAAGGACTGAACCAAGACATAGAACCACTGACTGAGGTGTGTCTATCTGTGTACATGCATCATAACAGGATAGAGACCGTCTGAGCCAGATCTCGTACAATCTGCACATCTTCTGGACTCACCTAGACGTCAAGAGGAGGCAGCTGAAGGCAGAGCATCAGAGAGTGGGGAAGGACCATTTCCAGCAGAGCCGACATGCACCTTCCATTGAGAAGGCCATGCTCAGCGTGCAGATGGACCTGCGTGACCTCATTCAGCATGTCAGTGCCCAGGTAGGCCCATGACTATACATAAGACAGGCAGGTGTACATGTCCAGATATACATGTCCAAGAAAATAAATGTCACACTGCCAGAGAACATGCCTAAGAACTGAAATATAACACTATTAATCTGACATGTATTTTTCACACTGAATTAGCAGGGTCAGGGTGCGGATCTTCGGGATGATCTCTCAGTCAGCCAATAATAATGCAGTGGTTCACAACTCCAGTCCTGGGGACCCACTGTTATTGGTTGATTAAGAGGTCATCCTAAAAACCTGCACCAGCTCTCCATGGATCAAATTCCTTACACCTGCATTAGTCGCTTGAGACAGTTCTTACCAAAGCAGTGCGTCAAATTTACGTCACAGTGCTATGACACTTCTCTCCATCCTCCTTGCAGCTGCACCGGTTAAATGGTACCTCCGCCTCTGAGCCCACCCCCAGTCCTGTCCTTGACTCCACCCCATTGGAGACATCTAGCTCCTCCCTTCTGCTCACACAGCAGCTGTGGTCGAGTCGGCTTCAAGGCTATGTGATCCTTCGAGACCTGGGCCGCTACATGGAGAAGCTGGTCCGCGAATTCATTCTCCTGGCAACCAAGCACCATGTCTAGATCTCTGTGAAATGCACATCTGGATGTTGTTATTTATTAACTTAAGAATTATTTAATTAAATCAACAAGTTTGCTATTTATTTATTTTGCACATTGATGTGCCTTTTAGCTGCAATCCAAAGCGTGCCATGATCTTCTCTGGGCAAATTTTGAATATTGTCATTTATTTATTTTCCATATTGAAGTGCCATTAAAATGCAAGTTAATGTGTCCAAAGGTCCTCTTTACATTTATCTGCCTGTACCATGTTTTTTAAATGTTCCCTTGGTATTTATATAAAATAAAGACACTATATTGATTATGCGCCCAAAAATGACAAATTGTGACCTAATTGGGGGTGGTGTGACTTAGTGTGTTTAGATACAGTAACTGGGAGGGTTCTGGTTCAAATCTCACATTCAGTGGAGTGATTTCACCATTGGACAATAAAATTATTAGGAAATATATAGAGTACATAACTGTTTAACACCTGTGCCTTTTAACTTAATTTTTAACTGTGTTTTGCTTGCTTTTCCTGAACTGTACTTTTCTATGTCTAAGCAAAAACAACAAATTATTTTACATAAAAAAAAAAAATCAAATGGCAAGGGAGTCTTGCCAACCTCAATGACTTTATAATTACAAAACCAGACAAAGATTCCTTTGAATAGATCACTGGTTTTGTCACATCCAGCCCTGCCTTGCTAGTCTGCTCCCTGTGTTTCACTTGGGCGTGGCTTCTAACCAGCCACACCTGAATGTTGTCAGTCTTACCTCTTGTTCCTGCCCTCCTGTTAACCAGCCACACCTTGTGTTTACGCCTCTGTTAATTAATCATGTATATTAGCATCTCTGTGGCCCTATGATCCTTGTTCAGTCATTGTTCTCTGTCTATAGGAGCTGTCCTGCTTGCTTTCCCTGAATAAACTCCCCTGTGAGAGGCTGCACTAGCTCTCAGCCTGCATTTGGGTGTCGTGACAGGTGTCCGATTACTTTAATCAATAATAATGGAAAGATTGCATTCATTTTTGTACTGAGGTTGAAAACAAACCTTGATTTAATTATGGACAAATTAGGCTTTATGGAAAGAAGACATATGTAACGATGTTCAGCTAATTTCCTATCTTATAGATTACAGCAAATGTATTAATGAAGATGATTTTATTTTATTTTATTTGTCGACTTTTATAAAGCCTTTGATACAATTGAACATCTCAACCTCTTTGGCTTTGGTGTATATTTTCAAAACATAGTTAGAATATAATATGACAAAGGTAACAGTTCTGTTAATTTGACTTGTGGGGCATTATGTAGATTTGAAATTTGTAGGGGAATTCAACAAGATTGCCCTATAAATCAATCCCTTTTTTGCTTGTTACACAAACTTTGACTATTCATAAAAAAGAGTTGTTTTTCATGGTATTCAAATACAGGATTTTTAAAGAAATTAAATGTTTCCAGTTGACTGACTCAACATTTTTTTATGGGATCATACAGGAGTTGAGGGCCATTCCGTGTTTACAGATTTCCCCTCTGTATCTGGTCTACCTTTCAATATTAAAAGACTTACGTCCATTTGCAATATTCCTGTAAGGGATGTGGCGAATTATTTTGGTATTAAGATTACCAAAATGCCAAAAATTAGGAATTGCCTTAATTTTTCTCCTATTAAAAGAATGTTTGAAAAAAATTTTTGATTTTTTTTATTACTTTTCCTTAAATGGCCAAATACTTTTATGTAAATGTGAGGGTGTATTATGATTAGTTCATGCCACATTAGCTTTGGATGTACCACCTTCACTTATAAGGAAAATTGACTCGAAACTTTTTCCATTTGGGAAAAATAAACCTCATTATCATAAAAGACATTTTTTGCCGTCCACAGGAAGAACGGGACTTAAATGTTTTAGATTACTGAACATCTAATGCTGTATTTAAAATAGAGTGGACACACAATTATTTAAAAAATGAATTAATTTTGATGTTGGGAAAAATCCCCTTGAAACTTACTAGTTTTCATCAACAAGTAGTCCTTACATGGTCACTTGTGTAAAAACATAATTTTTCCCCTCATAGATATACTATATGGAATAACAAATGCATAAAAATTAAAAACAAAACACTATATTTTGGAAAAAAAATTGTTAAATAATGCTGTAATTTGGATGAATCAATTAGTTAATGTTACGCCCACGGGGGCGGGGGGGTGTGAGTCCTCCAGCCCTGATTAGACCTCCTTAAGAAGGAGAGTCAAACATTAAGCAGACGCGAAGTATTGAGCCGATGTTTAGAAGCCGTACCGAGCGGGGTTTGTGGCTTTCGTCTCCCCAATCTCCCGTACCTTACTTTTCTGCCCGTTGTCGGATCCTTACCTTCTGTGCCTTCCTCCCTCAGTCCAGCTCTCGTTCCTAACTCACCTGCCCTGCTGAGCCCAGCATCCTCCGTCCTCCTTCCCTCCTGTCTGTCCGTCCGTCCTGTGCCTCACCGTGAGACTGATCTTCTGGCTTTCGACCTACCCTGCCGGACACCGACAACGACCCTCGCCTGCCGATTCAAACGCCGTTTGCTTGATCGCCTTTCCTAAGGAGCCTCGGCTTCTCCCCGCCGCTCCGTTTTCCCGAGCGGGTGTGCCTTCTTTTAAAGCGGGTGCGGGGATTCCCCTTGCCTACTCCTGTCAGCCGCAAGTCTTATTAAAGCTCCTTCTCCCTTGCACTTTTGGATCCGTGTCTCCTTCACCTTCCCCGCGTGACAGTTAATGTCCTTAATAAATTGATTAATTATACTGTCTTTATTAATGGGTATTTTTTATTAACACTAATCAGTTCACAATAGTTGATGCAGGAAATATTAACTTGAAATATTTCAGTAGTAATTCAATAGAAACTGTATGTGAGTTCACAATTTATCTGATAATAGAAGGAGAGGATATTATGAGCTATAGAAGTAATAACAAATTTTTAGATCCTTATGGCAATCTAATTATATCCCTTCAGTTGCAGTTAATTGGAATTCCTTATTTGGGAAATGACTTGATTGCAAAAAGATTTGGATGATGCCCAATAAATATTGGATAACTTAAAATAAAGGAGGTTACGTGCAAGATAATTCATACAATTTACTTAGTAAAAACCCGCATCGATTTAAAATCCATATAATTGAATATTGTGAATTTTGTAAAAGAATTAGATTAGAAGCGATGTAAAATTGCCATTTGTACTTCATTTGATTATTGTATTAGGTCGTTATTATATACATTAAGTAAAATGGTCTTGGTTTTAATGGGGCGGCATGGTGGTGCAGTGGTGCCTCATACCTCTGGGACCCGGGTTCGAGTCTCCGCCTGGGTTACGTGTGTGTGGAGTTTGCATGTTCTCCCCGTGTCGTCGTGGGGTTTCCTCCGG
>JAODKF010000044.1:12356690-12367732 GCA_026779585.1 Mormyrus proboscirostris
TTTCACTGAAATTTAGCCTAGACTACCTTAAATCTGACAAGTAATCCATCTATGCAAGATATCCAGCTTAGTGATTCTAAATAAAAGTTAAAACGGGAGTAAAATACTTCATGCAATTCCATCAGCATTTCTATGAACGGTATTTCACCTCCAAGACTATGAAACTTCACACAGACACCTAAAGGATAAAATCTGCAAAACATGCTCACTTTATATTACATAGTGAACGGTAGGTCACAAATGAAGGAAAATATTTCAAATAAATAAAGTATGTAATGTCTTAAGAGAATGCCTCGGAAATCCTGGTAATGCAGTGTACGGTGATGTACTGAACCATGTATAGGGTCCTGAGAATGAGAAATAACAAAAGCAGCGTGTCACAATATTGAGGTTCTGAATTCAGAATTAACATGTCAACCAGACTTTGAGTTATTATTTTGGTCAATAAACCGGAGGAGTCGTCACAATCATTTTCAGCAACGCATTGCTGAAGACAAAATTAAGGATGTATTAAATAAACATTCACAAAGGACTCATTCAGTGTTGGTACTTTCTTGACTTCAAAATATTTTTTGGCAGACACAGCATCGTTTTGAAATGCATGTTACAGCATCCATTCATCTTCGATTTAGCACAGAACTGATGTTATTGGCGCAGACTTTAGACGATACTATTAGCTCAATTGATGATCGCAAATATGTGATTGGCTTAGAAATGAGTATGTTATGTGTTTGATGTAGTGGATTGGGAACCTACGTTTTTGATCTTAGCTTGATCTTGATCTCCTGATGCCTCCAGCCTCCCTGCTGGCTCACATGAAGTAGTACGACTTTCTGCTTTGCATGCTAGATACACCCATCTCTCCCTATTTGTATGATAAACTGTCTACTCTGTTGTGACGATTATCTTGTATAGTCACCCTTTTTTCCTCAGATGGAAAATTGCCTCTATTCCAGCCATATTAAGAGCTGTCATTTTACCCGACGTTAATATTTGCTTTTAATTAATTGAATATTTGCTCCTGTTTGTCAATACCTCTGTATTGAATGAACCATACATATTATTCCAGGATATGTACATTTCAGAACGTATTTGTCTTTTTATAAAATATCAGTGGTCAAAGAATCCTGAATAATAATAATAATAATAATGATAATAATAATGTGACACAGCACTGTGGTGTACAATCGTCATGGTCATTGGTCATGATGGTTTTCTAAGAGCAGCGTCGGGGGGCAGAGGGTAAGCAAGTGGCTGGCAGTGGCGTGATGTAGCTCAAAAGGGAGAGGGGAGAGGCATGCCAAAGGCTTGAGACTGTGCGCTGGCTATAGGTTAACCAGGTGCAAGTCAGAGGCAGCAAAGTGGGGACACAGGGCCATGTCAGGGTTCCTCAGCTGTCTCTGCACCCGCTTTTGGAACCTCTCACGCACGCGATTGAACTCCATGATGTCACAGGGGTCCTCCTCAATCCAGAACCTGTGAAACTCCTGCATGAGGTAACCTGCAAAGGGACAGCAAGCCATATCATGAAAAACGAGGGCCAGCAGGATCCAAGATTCCTCCCCACAAATTCCAATTGCATGGCAATTATTTATGAACAATTAAAAAAAAAAAAAAAACACAACTGAAAGGAAATCCGAATACAACAAGGGGTAGTACTATCAATATGGGCAAAGTATGGCTGTTTTTCATCCTTTTTCATGCTCCTCTTTTTTCACAATCCAATCCTTGGTGACCTGCAGACAAGCCATGTTTTTGCTCCCCCCCCAGCACCTGGTAAGGAGAAAAAATTTGCACTGTCTGGCAGGAAACTGGGAAAGATCAAAAACATGGACTATCTGCGGGTCCCCAAGGACTGGGTTGGGAAACACTGCATAATAGAACCATTCATCTCTCCATGCTGGGTTTAAATGTAACATTAAAATGTAGAAACACTCACAAAAGGTCTGTTGAAAATGAACCAGACTCGGCATCTCTGGTGCCACATTGTAGAGGTGTGTCTTCAGGGCACCGCTCACCAGGAGGGAGTAGGCCAGCTCGGTGATGTTGATGCCCACGATGGCAAAAGAGTACCTGCAACAGCAGAGAACAGGAGCTCCACATATTCAAACTATTTTCAGATTGGGTGGCTCTTCATCAGAGGGTCCAAGTTGGACTGCCCCAAAAAATGCTGAAACTAGGATATAGTATAAACTGGAAATGTTCTGCCAGGGGAGAGACTAATTGGCCAGGGTATGTTTGACGTACTTCAGCAGAGGCCTTGTTAGTCTCTCATTTGCAAGAAACTAATCAATCCCAGTGGTGATAGCTTGGTTGCACGTCCAGTCATTACTTAGTCCTGCTGCCTGGCAACTGCACAAACCAAGAGTGAGTCTAATATAGAGGCAGGAATCCATGCACACAGACACATATTAGCTGTTGTTTGCTTCCTGGCAAACGGCAGCACTTGCAACTGACAAGATACATCACGAAACAAACATGACTAACACAGAATAGTGGAGGGGGGCCTCATACCAAATTCTGCGTGTCCATCAATATCTCATTGCAATTTTCAAGTGTAACACTCCAGTATTCGGAATGATAAACAAAACTACCAACTGCTTACAAATCATACCTTAATCAGGCTGTCTGCTCTGTGCCTTAAGATATTGAGGATACGTTTGATGACTGTGCGGGTGAGGGCATTAAAATGATAAGCATTCCAATTCTGAAAATGACTTCATAAGATAGTGGCTTGTGCCTTCTCTGCCTGTTGCCTACAGTATTCAGCCAGTAGAGACCATGTCAGAAGTTTCCTTTACAGTGGTACCATGGAACTGTCGAGGTCCAAGTCTAATTTCCCCATAAGAAAAAATGTAGATGGATTTACAGACTTCCTACAGTACAGCACTGTTTCACTCGCCAGATGATGGATAAAACGTTACAAAATGCTGTATCACCCACAATCAATTTTACAGATGTTCATCTGATGTATAGAGCCTTAAAACGCTCATTCATTAAAACAAGCATTTTATTTAAATCAACCCTTTGTGATTAACTCTACAGTAGAGTGATCTGTGGGCCTCTCTAGCTGTGAGGTGCTCAGGGTGACACACATACCCAATGGCGTTATCAGACTTCTTCATCTCCCACTCTGCTTTGCTCATCTGACTGTGGACGCAGTGGAGAAGCAGGAGTGAAAGTTACATCATCCGAAGTGGTGGCCAGCAGATCATGACCCACACGAAGCCACACTGGACCCTCTTATACCACAGACTCAGTTCTGCTCCTGAGAATTTAACATAACATTCTAGAATTCTACACTATGTTCTATGTAATACTGTAACAATAAGGGCACAGATTACAACAACACAGTAAATGGATGCAAAAACTTTAACTGTAAAGCTTGCGAGTGTGGATAGTACCTGGCCTCCTCCTTGGATGTACTCCTAGACACGGAAATGGAATGAAAGGTATGGAGAGAGGGCAACTTAATGAAAGGATGAAGAGAGACAACGTAAAGATAAGCAATAAAAATTAAACATCAGAATAAAGAAAAGAGCTGTTATGAATGGAAAAACACAAAGTCCTTAAGGAGGAGTCACATGACAGGAAAAGCATATACTGACAACCACCCCCACTTTCAATCATTGGTTATTTAAACTGTGACTTGGAGAACCAGATATTATTATGGGAAGATACTTGTAATATAATCCCTTATAGAACAATCAAATAAAAAAGAAATGGATATTCATGAATGGAGAACCAAACAAAGGACATTTTTATAAGGAATAAATAAATGAAATATGTAGGTGAAAGCACAACTTCAGTTTTCTTCTGTAAGCCTCCCTTACTCATGCTGATCAGCCACAGTTACCTGTGCCTGGGCTGCAGTGAGTCATGGAGGACCTGTAGTGCACTGGCCTTGTCGTGTTCAGTGAAGTACCTGCAGTCAGGTGTGAAGCATGGGCAGAGACAGAGGCACAGGTGAGGGGTGGTTCTCATGAATGAGCTCACACACATGTAGGGTTATAAGATATTACATTGTGATTGTATAGTGCATGCACAATAATCATCTGGGCTTTAGATGACGGGCATACACATTTGTCTGGACACTGGCTTGTCGGTACTATACGGACATTTACTTACACCTACAATTTAGCAAGCAGATTAGCAGTACGCCTAAAATATTAACGCAAGGCGTATTGTGATGTCCAAAAATTAGTTCTGTAATCTGACTGACATTTTTACCTTATTCATAATATCTCTTTCAAAAGATGTTGTGGCTGTTCAGCTGTTCCTTTCTTCACCTCCACTTCAGTGTTATCGCCTCCATCACACACCAAAACAGCAGCATGTGGTATGCTTCAGTAACTGATTTTATGAACATAAGGATTTATTATATAATTATATAAAAAATCATACAGATTACTAATTTTGGGTGTCACAGTATGCATCTCATTAATATTTTAGGAGTACTACTAATCTGCTTACCAAATTGTGGGCGTAATTAAATGTCTATATAGTACCAAAAAGAACGTGACAGGACAAATGCTTATGCCCATAAGAATATAAGAAATTTACAAATGAGAGTAGGCTATTCGGCCCTTCAAGCTCGTTTCGGGAGAACTAAACTAATATCGCAGAGTTGTTAAAATCTTATCTAGTTTTGATTTAAAGGAACCCAGGGTTTCAGCTTCCACTACACTAGCAGGAAGACTATTCCATACTCTAACTACACACTGTGTAAAGAAGTGCTTCCTCAAATTTGTTTTAAAATGTTCTCCCGCTAATTTCCACTTATGGCCATGAGTTCTAGTTGTATGGTGGTTGGTATGGTAACCAAACCTTCACACAATATTCTAGGTGGGGTCTTACCTAGGAATTATATAAATGTAACATAACCTCCCTTGACTTAAACTCCACACACCTAGAGATATAACCCAACATTCTATTGGCCTTTTTATTGCTTCCCCACACTAGCGAGAGTGGGACATGGAAGCATCAACATAGACACTAAGATCTTTCTCGTAATTAGCTACCTTTATTTCAGTGGAATCCATAAAATATCTGTACTTTATATTTCTGCTCCCTGCATGGATTACCTTACATTTATCTGTGTTAAATTTCATCTGCCAAGTATCAGCCCAGTCGCTAATTAAATCCAGATCCCGTTGTAGCCTCTCTACTGCTAGATCATCTAAAGCCCTGGTGATTATTGTGCACATGCCACATAATTGCAATTACAGTAAAACCGGTCTAAGTAGACACTTGCAGGACCAGCTTCAAAGTGATGACCTAGGTGTATCTCGTCAATTCTCTAAGTCGACACTTTGGCGACTTATGTCTATCTCGCCGTTTTGTCGACTAGTAAATATAACTTGCCGTTTTGCCGACTAGTAAATATAACACCATACCTCTACTCATCACGGCCTCGGCATCCTTCCTTGACCAGTCAGTACATGCAGGGAGCGACTAGTGCGATAAGTGGGGATTCCCCGTTTCTACATTGCCGTGGTGACAAGCAGACGGTGGGAATGCAGCGATTGGGGTGTCGACTTACAGGTAGGAAAATCCATTCATTTGTGTTGTTCGGGACCGGGATTTAAGTGACAACTAAGGGAATTTGACGACTTACAAGCGGCGATTTACAAAAGGAATTTTAAAGGAAATATCATTAGGAAAAATCGGGCCTTTTGCTTGAGCGTCAACTTGTGCACATTGATGAGTTACAAGCTGGCGACTTAGTCCAGTTTTAATGTATATTGTGATGTGATATCGTGCAGGCCTATACACACAAACACTCACAGAAGTGTATGTAAGCCCAGGAGCCCCATTCCCCTGAAGTCAGTCTTGGGGTCACTGCCTTGGAAACCGATTTCACACCACTGCTTGGAGATGCGCCCACTCAGAGGAGATTCAGGACGAAGTGTCCTCCACAACTACGGTGAAGAACACAGAGGTCATGTATCAAAGATCTGAAAGGTCAAACCTGACCATAAATATAGCAGCACACCTATAAGTTCTGGTAAGATGTGTGTGTAGATGTGTGGGCTTCAGTGAACACAGGTATAGAAAAGTTTGGACGCACCTACCCATATAAATGATTTGTACTATTCTCTACATTTTAAAATAATTCTAAAACATCAAAACTATAAAATAGCACATATGGAACTATGCACTGACCAAACAAGTATTAGACAAAAAAAATGTTGGAGGGGGGCAGCTCTGGGGGTTGGGACTCAGAAATTTACTGGTTCAAATCACTGGGTCAGCAGAGTGATCCCACCATTGGCCCTTTGACCAAAGCCCTTAACACCAATTGCTCCATGGATTGGCTGAACCTCCATTCTCCTCTAACCCATATTCATAAGGTGGTCATCTGGGATGCTTTTCCAGCTGTCCTGAAGGAGGTCCCACGTATGCTGAGCACTCATTGGCTGCTTTTCCTTCATTCTCGAGTCAAACTACTCCAACCATTTCTATTGTGTAGTCAGGTGGGCAGGTTATGTGATGCGGCCCACTATCATTGTTCTTTGTTACCATGGTACCATGTGCAGGTAATCCAGTGTTGTCTGCACCTTCAGCAGCATTTCCTCATGATCAGGGTTCTCACAGTCGTATGGCTCTCTTCGCAGCTTCTCCACCTCAACAACTAGGCTCCTGTAGCCCACAATCTGGTAGAGGCTGGCCTGAAGAGAGATGGCCAGCCTGGGCAAACATAGAGCACAATATCCCTCAGCCACCTGATGGCAGTGTAAAAAGTCTCATTCCAGATATTAAGTTCATTTGCTACGCTGCATGTTCAGCCTCTGTCTTGCAGCTTGCATACATATCCTTGCAGGTAGACCGCCAATAAGAATTGTATTACAAGTTTACCTCACCTTGTCAAGAAAGCAAGGGCTGGAATTCCAACAAGGCATTTTAGACAAATAAGGGGACTTTCTGTGGTGAGACTAACTCCCTTTGGCATGTACTTAAGCCTATGGAGAACATTTACATGCACATAAAACTACATAACACAGTAAAGCAAAAATCCAGAAAAGAATAATCGGATCTATTTAAATGCAGATTAATTATAGTCCTGTCTTACTGTGGGTTTGTATCAGGGTTGATCATTTTTAATGCCATAATGTCATCAATGGTCTTCTCAACAGAGTCTGCATGGACATTGACTGCAGACTGCAGGAGCTGGGAAGAAATAATAATAATGATGATAATAATAATGATTAATTTGTGGAAAATAATTATATCCTATAGTATAAAACTTCCAGGTAAAATGCTTCCCTGTTTTGTTTTATTTTCATAGATCAACCCCTTAAGGACCCAAACAAAGCTAAGTAATATGTCTTACCCCACTCTTGGAGAACTTGAGAGATGATTCTGAAAAGAAAACACAGGAAGACTCATCTCAGAAGCCAAATGGAAATTACAAAATCTTTATAGCCAAAAGAAGCCAAAGAAATGACAAATTCTTTATAATCTAAAGTAAGGCTAGTATTGTTGTATTAAATCCTGCTGTCTCAGTAAATTTGAAAATTAAAATGTTTCATATAAGACACATAAGAACATAAGAAATTTACAAATGAGAGGAGGCCATTCGGCCTATCAAGCTCTTTTGGGGAGAACTTAACTAATAGCTCAGAGTTGTTAAAATCTTATCTAGCTCTGATTTAAAGCAACCCAGGGTTTTAGCTTGTGCTACACTAGCAGGAAGAATATTCCATACTCTAACTAAACGCTGTGTAAAGAAGTGATTCCTTAAATTTGTTTTAAAATGTGCTCCCGCTAATTTCCACTTATGGCCACGAGTTCTAGTATTTAAACTAATATTGAAATACCAGCATCCAAACCTGTTAGAATCTTATATACCTGGATCATGTTCCCCCTAACCCTCCTTTGCTCAAGGCTCAGCTAACTTCTCCTCATAAAACATTCCTCTAAGACCAGGAATCATTCTCGTAGCCCTCCATTGCACCTTTTCTAAGGCAGCAATGTCCTTCTTAAGGTATGGTGAACAAACCTGCGCACAATATTCTAGGTGGGGTCCTACCAAGGAATTATATAAATGTAGCATCACCTCCTTTGACTCACCTAGAGATATAACCCAACATTCTATTGGCCTTTTTTGCTTCCCCACACTGGCGATAATGGGACATGGAAGCATCAACATACACTCCGAGATCTTTCTCATAATCAGCTACCATTATTTCAGTGGAACCCATAAAATATCTGTACTTTATATTTCTGCTCCCTGAATGGATTACCTTACATTTATCTGTGTTAAATTTAATCTGCCAGGTATCAGCCCAGTCGCTAATTAAATCCAAATCCCGTTGTAGCCTCTCTGCTGCTAGATCAGTATCTGCTACACCACCCACCTTGGTGTCGTCTGCAAATTTAACCTGTTTACTGTATGTATTGGTGTCAATATCATTAATATAAATTAGGAACAATAGTGGTCCTAATATTGAACCCTGCGGTTCAATATTAAGCGTCAGTATAAACTATAGCAGTTACTTGGACACTTCCAAAAATGAAAGAATTACATAACTTTCCATTTTCACTCACCCATCTTGCTGAGTGGCAATAGTAACACTAAGAAGCTCATCGATTAAAAGTGAGCAACTTAAATGACAGATGGAACGGCATTAAAATCAAGGCAGCCATTAAAATGCAAAACCATTTTCAGTGGTATCGCTTTCACTCGCAAAGCAGCCTTTCTTGACAATACTCTTGGTGAAACAACCATTAGCCATAGTTATAGCTACCTTTCCCATGGATAAGACTATTAGGTTATACTCATTACAAATTCTTTATAATCTACAGTCATTGAAAATTGTGAGAGAAAAGTCAAATATCAGAATGTAACATAGTTGGGGCACTAAATAGCACGTCAAAAATAAGATGCAAGTGAGGGACTAATCTTAAATTAATTCAATCCAAGATAATTGCTAAGAAAAACAATTTCACATGGATGCATGATGCAAAGGGGTGGCACAGTGACACAGTTAACAGTGCTGCTGCCTCACAGCCAAAAGGTCCCGCATTCAGTCCCCAGGTTGGGCATAGGGCCTCTATGTGTGGAGTCTCCATGCTCTCCCTGTGTTTGTGTGGGTTTCCACCAGGGATTCTGGTTTACTCCCATAGTCCAAAAATGTGCATGGTAGGTAAATTGGTGAATCTGAGTTGGCCCTGTGAGTGTGTATTAATAATAATAATAATAATAATAATAATAATGCATTTTATTTGTGTGCACTTTTCTAAAACCCAAGGTCACCTTACATAGCCCATAAAAGACAAACAATGTTGGTGACTGCCCAGGGTTGGTTCCTGGGAAAGGCTCTAGTCCCCGCTAGGATAAAGTGGTTATGTTCATGGATGCATGATGCATATTTGTGATAATAGAAGCCAATCCGCATAAGCTGGTGACCTTGCTTCTTACCCTATGTCTAGAATTTCTTATAGTCAGACTGACTCGGGGGTTCAGGGTCATTCACCTACCTATCTTCAAGGTCCGACGGGCGCCCGGTTTGTTGTTGTAACAGATGCGCTGCATCTCACACCGTCCTGTGACCTTTCGGGTCACAAACTTCAACTTCCTCCACAGGTATTTGCAGTACAGGAGCATAAAAAACTGCATAAGTGTCCTGTGGGGGGAGCAAGAGACCAACAAAGTTGCAGGAAACAATGACCTTAAGCCTGATGACTCTGCTCCAGGACGTGCATCTAGACAACATAAGTGTGTCATGCTGAGGAAGACAGGAAAGGAGAGCACAAGGCATTAGGTTTAAAGACAGGGAACACAGCAAATGTTGTGGTCGCAGGACTCTCAATAAACACATTAAATATGATTAAAAAAATAATAATCACAATGATGATTGCACTGTACAATTAAGATTTGGAAGTTTTGGGTTAAACCTGTCAATGAAGTGGGGACGTTACAGTATGCTGTTCTTTTATATTCTGGTCATAC
Source organism: Mormyrus proboscirostris (assembly GCA_026779585.1). Lineage (NCBI taxonomy): Eukaryota > Metazoa > Chordata > Actinopteri > Osteoglossiformes > Mormyridae > Mormyrus > Mormyrus proboscirostris. Next base: position 12,366,646 of record JAODKF010000044.1, read on the forward strand.
TGAACATTTTAAGTATGTTTCTGGGTCAGTTGTGATCCAGAGAAGGCTACTCGAGTACAGATAACCATTGGCTTTGCAATGTAAAAACGCGACATTATTATTTAGACAAATGAAAACCGCTATGCCCGACTGGATGCTTCACGGTTCAGTAGTCAGAGTTAAAGATCAGACCCCATGCCGGAATATTATCTTGCTCTGAGTGTAAATGTGAATGTCCACCATTAAATTCGAACCAGCAGTGGTCAGCTACGGTAAGAAAGACAGCGGTACCGGGTTCTCCTGTACAGGGGAAGCTGGGATGATTACTGGCCATACTGTTATGTCACATGTGTTTCCGCGTCAGTGTGCTTAATCATAAGCGACTCTGTACTGGTCAGTGTGCGCCTTGTTTCATCTGCCAACAGATAATGTTAAACAAAATTATCCAAATTATTTCTAATCTATTCTATAGCGTTACATTTTACTAATAGCAAAACGGTTGAAGAGGCATGGAAATTTTTTAAAAGCACATTGTTGCAAGTGCAAGAGGACTTCATACCTGTTTCCAGCAAAACTAAATCTAGGAAACTACAACCAAGATGGTTAATTAAGAAAAATAAGAATAAAGTCAGGAGGAAAAGGGCTCTGTTCCACAAATGGAAAATAACTAATAATTTCAAAATTAAGCAGGAGTATCTAAGTCTACAGGTTGAGTTAAAAAATAACATTATACTCTCCAAGAGGAATGTAAAAAGAAAAATTGCATTGGAGGCTAAGGATGACAATAAAAGTTTCTTCCTATATTTTAACTCCAAAAGAGCTCTAAAAGCTGAAATTACTAATTTGCAGGATAGTAAGGGCATTATAATTGAAAATGAAATTAATACAGTGAAGGAGTTTAATGATTATTTTACACGGGTGTTCAGAGTAGAGAACATGAGTAACTTACCTCCATTTAGTATGAATACAGCATTGTCTATGACCAATATATGTATAACTGAGGCTGTTGTGGTAGTAAGCCTAGCTAAGCTCAAATACACACGTGGACAAAATTGTTGGTACCCTTCAGTCAATGAAAGAAAAACTCACAATGGTCACAGAAATAACT
>JAODKF010000044.1:12367832-12386527 GCA_026779585.1 Mormyrus proboscirostris
CCCTGCTGAGACTGCTGCCCCCGCGACCCGACCTCGGATAAGCGGAAGTTAATGGATGGATGGATGGATGGATGGATTTTCATGTTTAAGTTATATAATTCTTTCATTTTTGGAAGTGTCCAAGTATCTGCTATAGTTTATACTGACGCATGGTGCTCCCCACAAAGGACCCTTGCTTAAGCTCAGAGTTGCAGGGATTTTTGGATCGAAATCTGGTTAACTGACAGGAAGCAGCAAGTAGTTATTAGAGGCACAATGTGGGCCTGCGTTCATATTGGGGTACCACAGGGTTCAATAATAGGACCACTATTGTTCCTAATTTATATTAATGATATTGACACCAATACATACAGTAAACGAGTTAAATTAGAAGACGACACCAAGGTGGGTGGTGTAGCAGATACTGATCTAGCAGCAGAGAGGCTACAACAGGTTCTGGGCTGATACCTGGCAGATGAAATTTAACACAGATAAATGTAAGGTAATCCATGCAGAAAGCAGAAATATAAAGTACAGATATTTTATGGGTTCTACTGAAATAAACATAGCTGATTATGAGAAAGATCTCAGTGTGTATGTTGATGCTTCCATGTCCCACACTCACCAGTGTGGGGAAGCAATAAAAAAGGCCAAAAGAACATTGGGTTATATTTCTAAGTGTGTAAAGTTTAAGTTAAAGTTAAGGGATGTGGTGCTACATTTATATAATTCCTTGGTAAGACCCCACCTAGAATATTCTACAATATTGTGTGCAGGTTTGGTCACCATACCTTAAGAAGGACATTGCTACCTTAGGAAAGGTGCAACAGAGGGCTATGAGAATGATTCCTGGTCTTAGAGGAATGTCTTATGAGCTGAATCTGTTTAACCTCAACCAAAGGAGACTAAGGGGGGACATGATCCAGGTATATAAGATTCTAAAAGGTCTGGATGCTGTTCAGCCAAATGGGTATTTCAATATTTGTTTAAATACTAGAACTTGTGGCCATATGTGGAAATTAGCGGGGGGAACATTTTAAAACAAATCTGAGGAATCACTTCTTTGCACAGCGTGTAATTAAAGTATGGAATAGTCTTCCTGCTAGTGTAGCAGAAGCTAAAACCATTGGTTCCTTTAAATCAGAACTAGATAATATTTTAACAACTCTGAGCTATTAGTTAAGTTCTCCCCAAACAAGCTTGATAGCCGAGTATTTTATTTAAGTTTTTCCTAATGTTAGATGGTTAATCAAAATCAGCTACGCCTAACTATTTCTTTTGTTAAATATCATATATATATTATATATATATAGTTCGGTGCTGGTACATTTAGACTGTGTTACACTCATGTGTTACGTCGTAAGGGATATTAAAATTGGCGTTGGGCAGAATATTAGATTTACGTTTCCAGCACCTCTGCAACTACGCGAGCTTCCCAGTTAAGCTCTTCGGCAGAACTAGTGAAAGTAGTTGTTGACTGTCCCAAAAGTCACTAGAAGTCGCTAAATGACACCATTACCTCATTTGCATAATGTGCAATGTGCATTAATTGTAATGGACGGTGTAGGAGTAATGTCGAGTAATGAGTGATGTCGTGGGAGATACTGGGGATGGTTAGCAGAATCATTAATGGAAAAAATTAAATCATGCTGAGCTATTTTAGTGTGTCTGCATCCTAACGAAGCAAACCTTCACGTTAACGTATATCGTTTTTTGAAAACTAGTTGCTAGAAGGGTCTAAAAACACACTAAATATAGCGACAAAGTCGCTAAGTTGGCAACACTGCTAATGAAAAGTCCGCGTATAGTACTACCGAGAGAGTAGTTGCGAATGACGTATGACAGAGATCAACAAAATAAATACCATAATCGGAGAAACAGGGCGAGCGGAGTGAGTTGCCAGTGGTAGCTTATGTTTTGTTGTTTGAATAGCCTTGTCTTTTTGTATCTTAATTCCTGGCTTTTCGCGAGGAGCTTCCGACTATAATTTGGCTTTATAAAAGCGTGATGGAATAATGTGTCTTCCGTAAATAAAAGATACAAAAACATTTTTCATTTGCGGGTTACTCAAAATATAAAGAAAACAAATAAGCCGAATATAATGACGAATTTCACGAAGGTAATACAAATAAAGTGAATAAACGATGTAAAAACAAGACATTTTACCTACCTTAAAAAATGCTTCATTTTGTCTCTTCTTCGTGATTTATCATACAAAATTCACTAAATGATGGCCTATGCCTCTGTGAAAAGGATATATAAATTTTAAAAGTAGGCAATGTTTCCCAAAACAATAAAAATGTGATATATTGGTAAAAACAATCCCCCTTTTTTTGTAATACGAACAAGTCGCAGTTCGGCGTCTGTGTGCGATAGAGCTCTTCCCCTGGTGCAGTCATGGCAAGACCACGTTCATATTTTAAGTAGGCCTAATATCATCCACATATGAAATACATATGTTTTTACGCCATTCAGATAGTAAGCACTGGTGTCATTTTTAATAATCCGATGCTTATTTATAAGCAGTCTCTCCGGGCACAATGCTTGAACTGATGCGCTCCTTAAAAACGGATAATAGTGCATTGTGCGACAACAGGTTAATATTACCTGAATAGACTGAAGCGTACACAGAGAAAATCGCAAATCTAAGAAAAGTGGAAGGCACCCAATACCGTGAGAGCTGTGTGCCGTGGCGTGCGTTTAATCCCTGGCCGGTGCTTGCTTTTCCTCCATGAGAGCAACCGTCGCCGCCCGCAGGATCCGATGCGGGGTTGCAGTACCGAGGAAACCCTTTATCAAAAGCTGATAAACCCGGGGGCGCATTGGCATGCCTTGCAACTCATGCGTCCCACATTTTTCCTCAAAGGAAAAAAATATTGACGTCGAGCTATGTTTAGAAGTTAATTATCAGCATGTGTGTTAGCTTCTTAAGTGATAATCTGTTTGTTTTATTTACGCACCGAGGGCACATAAGAGGCTTATAAACAGCATCCAAGGACGATATTCGTACGGCCGATCATTTTGAAAGAGGAATGCCACCCATAACTAAGACGCAGTTTTAATTCTCAACTGGAGGTTGATTTTCTCATTAAAGTGAAGGTTTACTTCGCTAGGATGCATACAGACTAATGGCTCAGCGTGATTTTATTTTATTTTTTACATCAATGATTCTGCTAACCATCCCCTGTACTTTTTTTTTACGGAGAAATTGAATGCATCAGTTTCCCCAGGACGCTATGATGCAAGAATATTTTGTCAGTGTCACGTAGACCTACCGCTCGGATTGCTTATAAACAATAACTAGATCTTGGAAATAATACTCAAACCAATATCATCACTCAGCAAATTGCATTTATGAATTATTCTCAGTGTGATACTTAGGACTTACATAGACTACACAGGAATTATCATGGGAAGCCACCTTTAATAAGAATTAAAAATTCTATCTTATATAGGTTCATATACTCTAATTTTGCTTGTACAGTCCAGTTGGGCCTTGCCAATAACTCTTGGAAAAACACGTCAACAGCTTCCATCATCCTTGCATTCATAGTATCCAGCATCCAGCTGGGTTGGGAATTACTGACAGCACTCCAACTACAAAATGAACATGGAGCCAAAGCGATGGACTGGAAGTTGGTGTGCAGAGCCGAGCAGTAACTGAGTAAGTCTGAAATCTTGAGTCTACAACTTTGTTTTTGCTTTCACTTTCAATACAAGACTATTAAATTGGTTGCTATAACCATTTGAACCAATGTGTGTTTGCTCTACATCCAAAGCAATTTAATGGCAGCTGTAGTAATGACATTAAAAACAGATATAAACCATTCGTCAGTATAAAATCCTTTATTTGCACAACTGATCAAACAGAGGTCGTGAACTCGCTTTGCTCACGCCATCAGATTGCCTCAGTATCGCCTGTATATCATGACCTGACTTATAGATCTGACCCTATTTGGAGTGGTGACAGCACCCAAAGGCTCTGACATGGAAATTAATAGACTTTTATATCGTTAGCCATAAATGACACAAGGCCAGCTTCAGACACTTTTGACCCATTTAACAAAAAGGTTGGACGTCACACAAAATATGTCCGAAAATGGATATAAAATTTGAATTGGAGATGACACCATTCAAATGATTTTGTACAAACTGGAAAAACAAACAGAACAATAATATGGTGAGTGACCTGATAGCCAAACCCATGAAAAACAAATGTTTCCCATTTTTAATCCTTCTGCTTGTTGGCCATATTGCATATAGCACCTCATTTGAAACTAAACAAAAACATTTAGAAAATCCATGTAGTGATACATCCCTTTGTAAGGATTACTATAATACTAATTTAATTCTAAGTGCTTCAAATTCTCAAAGCAATCTACCCACCCACAGTGTAATGGAAAATGTGGATGTTTGACACAGATAGTGAAGAGTTTAATTAACCTCTCCTTCAACTGACGTGTCCTCTGCAGCGAGAGGGATGTATGTACATTGTATGTTCCAGCACATGAAAGATGCCAAAGAATCACTGTAATGTTGGTGTAGGACAGGGGTGGCATACCTGATCCATGGAAAGCCAGTGCGGGTTTTTGGGATGGCCTCTCATTTAGCCAATAATAGTGGGTGCGCAGGACTGGAGTTGAGAACCACTGCTTTATTATTGGCTGATTGGGAGGTCAAAAATCCACACCCACAGCAGCTCTCCATGGATCAGGTACACCACCCCTGGTGTAGGGGAACCCCCCCCTCATCCCTCATTTTTTTAATTTTTATTTTAATAAGTGCAAAGTGCAAAGCTAAAACTTAGTGCTAGTTTCACCAGCATGGTCTCGTAATTCCCACTGAAGCCGATTCATAGCCCCTCCCCCATCTCCCTCTTTGTCCACATCCACTTCCTGTCTGAAGTAGTTATCCAGGGAAGCACTGAGGGAAGGTGCTGGGGTCCTGTCGAGTCTGGCCGGCCCTTCTGGTGCGAACGTGGGCACGGCATTGAACATGACAAATCCCACAGTGATCACCACAAAGGAGACAATGTACAGGGCCGAAAACTGCAAAAGCAGAAGGGGTGAAAGGTCAACTGTATTATACTATTATGCCAGTACTGCACCCAAATGGTCAAAGGACCACATCAGATGACATTTTTGATAAAGAACCAAGGGGACCAACACTTGGTTTTCAGCTAATGTTTTTAAATCTTATAATTAATGACAGCTTAAAGAAAGCACAGGATTAAACCTACAGCAAGGACACTCTCTACTGCAAGGAATCTCTCTACTGCAAGGACTCACTGATTGGCCGTAATGAGTTGAACAAACTAGCTGTAACATTGCCAGAAATGAGAGTGTGGCACAAACCGTAAACAGCAAAACGCTTTGTGCACAGACAGTAACATTTTCCAGCTGTCACATTTTAGTACTCAGCTAAGAGTCAAGTTAATGAAAGGCATGGTGGTCAGACCACAGGAAGGCAGACCTGTGCCAACAAGAAGAGACAAACAGTCAGGTGCTTGAGAAAACAGACTGTTAATAAAGTAATGTAAAGACAGAATAAGTCACTGCAGGAATTTTAAAAGCAAGCTCAAAGGTCAACTCAAGGCCTCAAGACCCCAGTGTGGAGTGTATCCCCGGTTCTCCTACCCACCCCAGCTGCAGGACATTGCTCACCATGTACTGAAAGAGGAAAAGGCCACAGAAGAGGCTGAACAGGTCAGCGGTGAGCAGGGAGAGGTTGACCGCTGTGGCACTGGTCAACCTCACCACCATGGGCATGCAGCTGTACAACAGGAACATGCAGGAGACATAGATGGTGAATAGGACAACTGTGGAGACAAGGGGGGGGGGGGAGAGACTAAAGCTCAATCCACTCCACCTTTACAAAGCGCATCGCATCTCCCATCAGTAACCCCTTTAAAAACAAGGCACAATCTGATTGGTTGGCTGATGCACAGAAACATAGATTGCATTCAGGACATAGAGCAGAAATGTCCTGAAGCAGAAGAAAGAAAATAACTAGCTGTCTAAGGTCGTACAGTTGCCCAGCAACCCGGGAGATGCTAACATACAAGGGTTGTGTGATAATCAGCAGAAGTGAGCTTTCTGTACGTCTAGCGGAAAACACTAGAAACTAAACATAGAGGTTATAGACCAGATTCCTTGTATGTAAAATATATTATCTGAAAGTATTTCAGTAAAATAATCAACAATACAATTATATAAAGTTTCAACTGAGAGAACGTGGTCATGCAGCCTCACCTTTCTGCCAGGTCCATATGATCATCACTACAGACTTGTGCTCCAAAATAGCCCTGCGAGCCCAGAGAACAGGGATACTGACATAGATTGAAGCAATGATGCATTTACAGCATTTAGTGGACGCTCTTATCCAGACTTCCATTTAATAATTCCATCTAATTCCATTCCATATAAATTCATACAGTTCCCCTGGAGCAAGTTGGGGTTAAAGTTCTTGCTCAGGAAGCCAATGATGGTAGTGCCAGAGGTGGGACTCGAACCCATGTTCTCTTGGCCCAGAGGTAAACATCTTAACCACCAACACCCTATGGCATTTAAGAACAGATACACAAGACCAATCCCATTCCACCTCTCCAGGCTTTATCCAAACACAGCTTACATCTGGGTGCCGCTGATCAGGGTCCCAAAGAGTCCCATCATGCCTAGGAACTCCACTCGACCCTGGTTCTTCACCACGTGCTCTTGGCACACATTGGAGACCGCATATAGGGTGGCGCTAATGAGCACCAGGCCATCTCCCAGCAGGATGTCACTGGCTACGGGGTGGGGCAAGAAAACAAAACCACACCATATGACTATGGTGACTGAAAGTTAAGCAGTGACAGGTTACACTCAGTGATACTGACCGAGTTGGGTATATGTACACCAGAGGTGGAGATTTCAGGTCTAGAGAGTACAAATCCAGACCAAGATTTTGTTTCAACCAACCAGTTGAGTATAAAGAGTCACAGTTACACAGTACTGAACTAGTTGGTTGACACAAAGTCTTGGTCTGGATTTGCACTTTCTGGACCTGAAATCTCCCTCTCTGATGTGAACTGGCCAGAGTCCACATTTGAATCAGTTCAGACTCAATCAGTGTAACTGAGGAGAGTGTTTAACTAGTTAGTAAACCATTGCGTGACATATACAGAAAAAAGCATGGTCATAATGTATGTAGTACAATATCTGTTTATATTAATCAAATGTAATTTTAACTATTTTGTTTATAATGCTACAGTCCTCCCCATCCCCTCATCTAGCATAGTTCCTTGTTTCTTCCCAAGATGCTTCCAGAATCCTTGGGTGTTGTTGCTGTTTTAGCTATAACCTTTTGTGTCTTTGACATCTGGATATCTGATGTCTACCTTTGTAGCACAGTACCAATGCCATGTAGGCAAAGTACAGTAGAGAGACAGCAGACACAAACAAGATGACAATGCATGTAGACAACACAAAGAAGATTAAAACGCCTCTGTCCAGTGAGATTAATCTACCATCAAGGGGCAGAGTGAGCAAGACAAGCAGGCTGCATTGACTAAACACATCGCTTTATCAGGTAGACCGTCATACACTAAGACAAGATTTCAGTGTTTAGAAAATGTCATTCCTGTTAGGTTGACATATCCAAGGTAATCATTGGCTTCACAGGTTTTTTTTCTTTTTTATTTCAGTTTTTCTGTGCAGATGAAAAATTATAAGCAGCCACTCTCTTTCTCGTCAAATTCTTAATACTCATATTATTTAAGCTTTCACTGACATCACATCCGACGTTTTTGGGGAATCATTAAAAAAAATGCTTTTTTGTCAGTACATATGTTCTATTTAAAAATACAGATGGTGGCGCAGGAGGTAGTGCTAGCGTTCGGCAACCGGAGGGTTGCAGGTTCGAGCCCTGATTCCTCCTGACCCCATCAAAGTGTCCTTGAGCAAGACACTGAACCCCTAATTGCTCCCGGTGAGCAGGTTGGCACCTTGCATGGCAGCCTCTGCCACCGGTGTGTGAATGAGAGTGTGGATGGGTGAATGTGAGGCATATATTGTATTTGAGAAAAAGCGCTATATAAATGCAGTCCATTTACCATACATACAGTATAACAAGCAGTTTCCTAAGTTTGCCAGAAAATGTTTTTGTAATATACAAGCTTTACCTATTTATGGCACCAATGATTGATGGAAAAATAAGGAATATGATGTGTGTCATAAAGGACCAACGAGAATAAAAGTGTCTCAGGGTGACATCACAGGATGATAATTTTTGTGAAATTGCTGGAAAAGTAGCAGCTCTCCACTGACAATTCATGCAATATAGTTTCCTTTGGATATTATCTAATGAAAAACTGTGCTGGAAAAGATAACATACAGAAAGCAATCTGCATCGATTCCTTCAGGTGTTGGTACTTACTGGATCCCTGATCCTGCCCAGCCAGCAGGTCGGCCCCCACCATGGCCCCCACCCCGAGGAGGCAAACGCCAACGCTCACATAGTGGATTGCCCGATAGCGAGTCCGAAGGAATATCCAGGAAAGCACCATCAATACGGGGATCACAAAACAGTCCAGCAGCTGGAAAGCAGGAAGTAAGCCCTTCTCATGGAGCCACAACAAGATAACAATGCTCAGGAACGGCTGTGATGCTGTAGGTGTCATCATCAGGGGAGAGGTCAGCTATCAGTTAGATTGTGTCAAAGCCAAGATGTGCTAAAAACCGTAGCCTTGAATCTCAGGAGGAAAGGTTAGTCATGTGTCCTTAATTAGATCCTACAAATTGTTATATATCCACAAAGACATTTCAAAAGGTAAAATCAGGTAAGTTTACATGCTATTAAAGAAGAGAAATAAAATTATTATTATTATTCCATCCATCCACTCATCCATCCATCCTCAATAACTGCTTGTGCTATTCAGGGTCGCGGAGAGTCCAGGGCATAGCCTGGAGGTTACGGGCACAAGGCAGGGAGCAACCCAGGATGGGGTGCCAACCCATCGCAGGGCACATCATTATTATTGATATTGTTATTAATGATTACTACAACAACAACAACAACAACAACAACAAAGAAGCAACTGAATGTCCACCATAAATTTTCTAGGTTCTAACCTGTATACTGGTCAGAGTGGTTAGCTCGTATGCCTTCACCACTGCGTAGTTGGCCTCAACATCAGATAAGCCCACTAGGAGGTACTTCCACCACTTTGTCCGCAAAATCTGCAAAATATTTCCATCTCCTGTGTGTTACAAGAAAGCAAAGAAAGACCCCCAACAGAGAGGATGTTATTGTGGGGGACGAGATCCAGGGGCAGCCGACACGGACACCACAATGGAAGGGGGTTGTGACGCACACGCGTGTCCATGGGTTAATGGTGCAGCCAGACGGCACTCAAAAATGTAAAACTTCATTTGAGTTCCTGAAGGGCTGTGCAGCTTTTTATTAACTCAGCAGTTAACCACTTAAGTAATTCACTGGTCTCACCCAGGACTGAGGTCGTTTACTATGTAAAGACAGTTACTCATCCACACAGAAACCCTTTAGGAACAGGGGCAGACACACAATGTTATACTCTATACACTAAGGAGAGAATTTTAACCCAAAAAGACATGCAATGTATGCGCATCCATTAATACAAAACAACACACAGAATGACATGAAAATCCGCTGCACATGCCAAACCAGATTTTAAGACTCAAACATTTGCATACGTAACTGCAGAGGTGAAAGGCTCAGGTTCAGAACGTATAAATCCACACCAGGATTTTGTTTCAAAACCCATATGAGTAAAAAGCTGCCGTCACCAACCTTTTTGAAACAGAGCTGATTCACGGGTACTGAGCCAAACAAAGGGCTACCAGTTTGAAACACCCTCCTAAACTTATCTAAACTTAATGTATTACAAACATGTTTTAAATGCTTTTTTTTTAGATATTGTCATTTTCAAATCTATATAAATGCAACTGTGATTAAAGAAGAATAGCAACAGGATAAAATAAAATTTTAGACGCTGCTCACTGGCGAGTTGTGCTATTTTTAGAACAAGTCCGTGGGTGACTCATGTGGTCCTTGGGGGCATCTTGGTGCCTGTGGGTACCATGCTGGTGACCCCTGGTATAAAGAGTCATATTCACAGAGTGGCTGAAACAAAATCTTGGCCTGGATTTGTACTTTCTGGACCTGAACTTTCCACCTCTACTTAACTGACTTACCTATTACATTTATATGTCTGGATACTAGATCTATGAAAATTAAGTACCACATCAGGGGCCGATTTGGGGACTTGACTGCATAACCTTCAGTGTCTTCATACTGTGTTACCCAGAGATACCCCTTCAGTACATTGTACATCTTACCCTCAGTAAAAGTTCACTGGGGGGCAAGAACCCACAACTGCCTACTGTGACCCCCCCAGCACACAGGTACAGATGCTGTTCATGCAGGGAAGTAGGAGTGGTACCAACAGCAAGAGTAGTAGTAGTCACTTATTCATGATTAGAATAGTGAAGTAAGAAGTCAACACGTTCCCATGATTCACAGAAAAACAGAAGCGCTCACCCCTTCTGAAGGCCAGAGCGACTGTGTAGGTGAGGAACAGCAGGGCATAGTTCAGGAAGCTCTGTAGCATGGGCATCTCCACCTTCATCTTTGCGAGGTACTGGCAAGTGACTGCTGTCCCACAGATCAGCAGCGATAGGCCCTGACCCATGGCCAGTGTCTTTAGGAGGTGCCTGTGAGGATGGACAATCACGTCACAAATAATGCTAAGTTCACACAACTGTACCACTGTATATATATATAAACAAACTTTATATGCAGAGTCACTAATGACTTGAAAGTTCTATGCATATGAGAGCTAATTTGCCACGTATTTGTAAATGTTGAGCATATGTGTTGTCATTTGAATAAAGTGTTATAACAATCTGTAGCACATTGACAGTAGAATTGTGATTACCTGGTGTCATTCTCACGTGTGATTTCATGCTGAAACAGTTTGGACACCCTATGGACTCGCCAATGATTCCTCCTAGTGAAAGCTCTTGTAGTGTGTGACTCCAGTTGCTGATTGGTCGTATAGTGTGTAAACCACAACGACTTCAACACTCCCGAATACAAGATGATACGTCATGTAGTGTGAGCAGGGGCACACCACATTGTCAAACACTGCTTACGGGGAGCAGACAACAGTTTCACATCAGCAGTGCTAAATCAGAACAACTATAGTGTAACAGAAGATTTTACGATGAAAGACGTAACTCACCATGTAAAGATATCCTTCAGTCTGTATGCAGTCAACCTGCTGACCAAAGATTTCCTGTTCAGGCGTCCTGAGCTCATGGAACCCGCCGCCTGCTCCTCTGGGCCCATCCTCTTCTGCAGCAGCCCTGGGTGGAAGTGACAAGGGAGTGTAGCAAAGGTCAGTATGGGCTTTACTGAAGGAAGCAAGTGGGGGTGAATAATGAAGCGACAGCCAAAGTTCAGAGAGGGCAGGCTCTGTGTTCTCTGTTAGGGATTCAAGTTCCCTGCTGAAGATCGAAAACCTCACCTTAAAAGCTGTTATACATCACATATGCTGCTCTGCTGCATATTCTAATAATGTACAATATTTTACATTACTAGTGTATTTTTTCATGTGTTACATTTTACACACACACACAATTCCACAAAGAAAGAAAACAAGTAAACTGCGCGCATAGAGAACGGAGAACGGGTATCGGAGGAGGTGTGAGACAATAGCGCCACCAAGTGAATAAACGTTCTGCTCCCTACTCCTTATATGAACTACTACAATATTACTATTTAATATACAAACATGAATCAATCATGAACAATAAGTAAATATATTAATGACCGATTTGAGACACACCAGATAAAATTTTCACATATTAATCTATAATTATGCACGTGCGTCTATTGACAAATAACGCCTTGGGCTCCGAATAATGAACTCTCCGTATTTGCATATGCTTCCGATACCGGATGCCGGAAGAAATGCGACAGTAAGAGTTTCTCTGCAGTTGTCGTTCAATGATTAATAGAAGAAATAGAAATCGAAAGTAAGATACTCCTTTGCGTGGATAGCAGCAGTGTACGGGTCCGAACATTTCGCCCAGCCGTGATTTTCAGCACTTTAAATTGCAGAGATTTAAAAAACAACCAGATGACAGGCCGGACGAGACCGGATCGTCGCTTTGACAAGAGGTATGGTGGTAGATGCCCCAAAACAAACCAATAAAATCGTCATTTCGTTATGCCTGTATCATACACGGAAGCGAGGCGCCCGTACTCACTCGTTTGTAGGTTAGGGTCGACGCTGCCGCAGCCACAAAACCCCCCATTCTGCCGCTCAGCTTCCGAGTCATCGGCTATCTTCGCTGATGGTTAAAAAAACAATCAATCCCTCGTTTACAGCATTTAAATTATATGTCAGTATTCCATAACATATATTACTTTCGAGCAAATAAGATCTCAATATGCAAATGCACATAAATTACAGTTGGAAATACAGTATTATCGTGCTATATTAGATGTCACACACGGTGCACTGATGAAATGAAACAACTCAAATGCATTGTATTACAGATATTTATTTTTTCCTCGGCCCGTTTTCGAAAACGAGAACTGCTCGGCTGCATTGCAGTGAGTGCCATGTGTGAAACACAACATAACTTGGAACAAGGCTGGATTGGGACTCTGGCATACTTGGCAGTTTCCCGATGGGCCTATTGGTATATTGGACTGCAAAGTGAATCGCGGGGGACCCGTCTGTCGGCGAAAACGTATCGCTCGGCGTGAAGTTATCAGAGGAATTACACCCGCTCGGCATTGACTTTGAGTGTGGCCTCACACACGTGTCATTGTGTGGGACCTCCTTCGCTAGGAAGCCGGGCTCCAGAGACTCCAGCACGACTGCACTAACGACTTGAAACTGCCCGCACAGCCCCGAAAACGTACTCGGTTACTATACAGCATTTGGAGTGACTGAGAGACAATATGAAAAACCCAAACGCAGTTAAAGGGTCAATTATCGTTAGACTGCTTGCTAATGGTACCGTAATTATTCTGATGCGAGGAACGCGCTGGATTTGTGACCTTTGCGCTTGAGTTCTTAGAAAGCAAAACATTTGATTTATATAACCATTTGTGGTCTACCTGTGTATTTCGACCGCTCCGCTCCATCCATTTCCTTGTTAACCTAGAAGATACAGATAGTTAATTCATTATCGCTATCGCTGTATCCTCTTGCGTCTGCCAAGAGATCAACCTAGCGCCATACGTCTTTGTTACCCGCCTTTGTATCTTCCGATTGGCAGGATTCCAAAAGACCCCGCCCATGCTTGTTCACTATTCGGTTAGGAAATACGTCCGTCAAAATATGCGCAGTTCAGCGCTGTCTGGCTGTTTTGTATTCTGCAACCAATCTATGTCGTGGTGCTGAACTGACAACTCCTTTCCCAGAGCAAGTGGTGTGTTGATCCCGTTAGTGGACTGAGCTGCCGTACGATGTTCACCGGTGATGTCTTTAAAGAGGCTTCGGGTCTACGTCACTGAGAAAAGAAAAACAACAAACAATGCAGAGGTCGAAAGCATTTAACAAGTTTACGATTATTCTAACTAACGGAACTTCTGTTTTTGTTCGTCTGCAGACTAATGTATGTATCTTAAAAAGGGGTGGACATGCTTAAGTATATTGGTCGTTGCAAGGAAAGATAGAACATCTGAGGTCTGCAGAAATGTCACAGCTCGACTAATAGCCTGGAAGGAATCTTTTAGTAACCTGCGAAACATTAATGTATAACCATGCTTTTATTAATAGAAACAGTACTCGTGTTTCAGTTCAAAAGGCGTTAGCGTAAATACCGCGTTATTTCTTGTTTTTATATATTTTTTTCTACGTCATTCTCTTTGTATTATGTATAGACCAAATGTTCTATGCTTGGTTGCGTAGTCATACACTATACCAAGTAAATTCCACTTGTCATTCATTTACAGTTTAACTGAGATGTGATGGAAGCGATTTGGATCTACCAGTTTAGATTAATAGTGATCGGAGACTCCACAGTGGGAAAATCTTGTTTGCTGCGTCGGTTCACCGAGGGAAGATTTACAGATGTATCCGACCCCACGGTGGGGGTGGACTTCTTTGCCCGTTTGATTGAGATCGAACCAGGCAAGCGTATCAAACTCCAACTCTGGGATACGGCCGGCCAGGAGAGATTCAGGTATCTGATTACTGTTACCGACTTACCAAAATTTTGGTTTTCATGTGGTTTTAAATGTAGTTAATGGGCAAGAAGTTTATATGTGCAGTTAACTTTTTAACACATTTGCAATTCCCAGTTTTGTTGGAATCGTTCTGTATTGCATCCTAAAACAACAAGTATAAGCTATGCGTTTAAGTATGGGAGGAAAAAATATTAAAAACTATTACAAGTCTTTTGTGAATTCACTGTCACAGGCCTATCTATTTTCGTTTTAGATCCATAACCCGTGCTTACTACCGCAATTCAGTGGGAGGACTCCTAATCTTCGACCTGACAAACCGACGATCTTTTCAGCATCTAAAAAACTGGTTGGATGAAGCAAAAATGCACATGCAACCCTATCAGATAGTGTTTCTGCTGGTGGGACACAAGTGCGACCTCATCAACCTGCGCCAGGTGAGCCGCGAGGAGGCGGATCAAACTGCCTTAGCCTTTGGAATGAAGTACATAGAGACCTCTGCCAAAGACGGCGTGAATGTGGAGGAGTCATTCAATATCCTCACCAGAGACATATACGAACGGGTGAAAAATGGGGACATAACCATACAGGAAGACTGGGAAGGGGTAAAAAGTGGATTTGTCCCGAATGTTGTCCATTCTTCCGAGGAGGCGGTAAAACCTGGTCGAAATTGCCCATGTTAGGTAACCCAAGAGAATGGGATGTGCCGATTTGCAGCCAAAGAGATGACCTAGACTGGAATTTTATTTAGACATTAATTTTCACACAATACACTGAACTGTTCTTTAAGGCAAGATTGCATATTGTTCTTGGACCATATTGCGACTGCCGTGGTTTACGCTTTTACTGTAGGTTCTTTTTTAGCAGCTCTGTGTACCCTACCTTCTTGTATATAATTGCTACGTATATAAACGTAGTTTTCTTGTAAGAATGATTTATCATGTCTTAAAAGCCTGTAAACACTGTAAAATATTATGTACACGTCAACTGCCTTAGACTTAATGCATTAATGTGCCTCATGCAAATAATCAATCAATCAATCACTCGTGTTTATTGAAAAACCAATTTCAGTTTTGGTGATGTCAGTTACATTGGATTGTAACGAAGGTAACTTGAATCGATATATTCATCCATGCTTTGGCGTTTATTGTGCCGTTGAAATCCTAGTAAAATCCAATATGCAAGACCTAAAACAATACAGAGGAAGACTGGGACCATTTGTTTTTCTGTAAAATTTGCCAGACATTGAAACATCTGTAAATGCTAGAAAAATCAATTTAGTTACGAAGGCAAAGATTTTCATACAGGCCTAAATAAATTAGAAACAACTCGATTTTATGAGGATTTCGTTACGGGATCTGTACAAGTACAAACTGTTTTGATTTAGTATTCTAGCAAAAGACAGCGAATGAAAGCCACTGATTGCAATATAGCCTAACACATGAACAAGCTAATGAAAACACTCGAACATAATCATAATGCAACAGCAATTTTTATTAAAGTGCAGGGCTACCTATGAATCAACGACTAAACTGGTTTGGTTGACTGTTAAATTATTTACTACTACATATATGAATTGCTTTGACACTGGAAAATGTATTATGACATTTGAAAGAGTGTTAGCCGGTTATTATGACAAGTTTGCAATTAAAATAATATTGCTTGGTTTTGAATTGCACGTTTTTGCGTATTTGCAAACAAAATAAACTGTTTGCCCTTACCAAGAGGGTTTAAAAACCGCAAATCAGATTAATCATACAGAAAATTAAAATAATTAAAACATGTATGAAAATACAAATAAATGTAATTGTTATATTCATTGTATACATAATTTACGTATTCGAGCAGGTTAATTTATAGTAAGGATTTTATGTCCGCATTTAATATCAACCTATCACTGGTGAAAATTTTATGGCCGGTGTGTCTCCTTTTAGTCGACAGTGACATCTAGTGGAAATCCATCTGAGGGTTAAACCCACTGATAGAACTGCTAGTAAGATTGATCCTAAGCGGTGTAAATTAAACATAGTGCAGCTTCGAAACATACTGACTACAGTATATGCCTATTGCTAAATTCCTATAACAGAAAGACATCCCAGAGTTCATTTTGTGTAAAGATATATTAAACTAGGAAATATCGAAGAATCTACTAATATATTTGCTTATCCTTACACATAATCCGAAAGCTATGCTACGTTATGATCGATGAAACAAGATAAAATAGATACGTTTATTGTCACTTTCAGTAGGCTATAATTGAATACATAAAGAACGAAATGCCTTTTTTCTCCTGCCCGAACTGTGCTATGGCAGATAATACGCAAATAGACAAATATCACGGTAAATAGACAAATCACAATAAACAATGTCACAATATTATAGCCTACCCACTACTGTCAATGCTATTGTTAGTAGTTTATTTACAAACATATACTATTTAATGTTCAGTGACGGATACTGTATATAATACAAACTACAGAAACAACAAAAAACAAAACATTAATAATAGTAATAATAACAATAATAATAATTGATGGGGGAAAAGAAAGAAAGAAAGAGAAACAGTGGGAGTCCCGTTTAATTTTCAACAACGTTCAAACTGGTTGATTTCAGCAGACTCACTGGTGAGTAAATGCACATTGGTTTGTGCCAGTTCTTTCCACTGGATATTAATTTAATGGGTCAAAATATCGCCGAACATAAATATGTAACCTCCGCTAGATAATAAAATATTAATTTGACTCGATACTCTGATTTCTTCATTCACCTTGCGTGGCGGTTAAATGATATGCCTACTGTAAATTACAGCTGAAATTTCATGCCTTTTTTTACTGCCATGTACTAATCTACATATATCAATAGTAGATTTATTAGTAGATTTATTAGCACACCTTTGGTATTTTACTACTGGGATCAGTAGACCCGTTCCGTTTCACTAATCTTACATATAAACAATTCATATTTGTAATGGAATTTCAATTAAGGCTCTAGATGTATGTGGTTTCCGTTACATCAGTTATTAAAAACCCATTGCCTGGTTAAATGTCTTGCAAATCTCGCGAGATTTCACGAGGGGATAAGTTGAAGGAACATGGCGACATCTAATTTGTTAAAGGTAAGAGGTACACCATCTCTGTATTGGCAGCGTTTTATGTCATATCATAATAATGGTTCACGGGCTATGTCTAAAAAAAAAACACATATTTGGCAACAGCGTGGCATTTCAGAATGAGGTATGGGCTCAGAACTTTGAATAGGTTATTAAAATAAACGGTATTATGTGTATCATCTGTTGAATTATCAATGCTGGGCTGATTACGATAACAGATTTTTCACATGTATTATTTGGGAAATACTAAGTATTAAAACGAGCTATCTATTTTAAACCCACCGTTTACTCGCGGGTGGATGACAGCACTGTCACTCGTGTGTTCTCAGGTGAAGTTCCTGTTGCCAGGACAGAATTAAACATCTTACCACTTTACTGATGAATGTGGGACGAACGCTTCCGAAATTATATATGCGGGTCAAGAAAACTTATCTTGTGTACGTTACCTACTCCCCAGTATTAGTGATTTCGGGTTTTTGCACGATCAAAGGAGGAAACGATTTTGCCGCATACTGTTTGGAGCGTCTCCACTTGCAGAGATGAGTGTACTGTAGGTTTCTTAACCGTTCTTAGAAATGCCAGCGTTATTGGAACGGGAAGTTTGACAGAAGAAGGGTATATATTACGGTCGCAAAATAATAAAAAGACATTTCTCAATGCTGATGGGAGGATTGTCTAGTTTCTGTAATTGGCATCGGGAGTTTGGGGCGATTAGTAAGAAAGTCGTGTTGACTGTACCTCAGCTAACTCGCAGTTTGAAAGGGGTGAGCAACAGCTGTGGGGCTGTAGGATTGTTATTTCTGAAACACTTTTTTGTATGCTCTCTCATCTCTGTTACCAGAATTTTCTATTAAGTAACTGAAACGTTGCTTTATGGATTTTTGTGGCTTTTAAATGATGAACCTTTGTCTGGTTTGTGGTTCGGTTTGACGTGTTTTTCAGTACCTGCTGGTTATTATGGGATAATTGGCACGTGATGCAATAATTTTCTGATTTTATTAGCTCAAGGAGTACAGCATATTGCTAACAATGCAAAGGTTACCGGCCTAGATGGTGTCACTACTGAAATGAACACAATTCACATGGCTTTCACCGCTTTATGCATTGCTAAGAAGACTGTCCTCATGAACTGGAAAAATAGAAATAATCTTAATATCAACCAATATAGAGAGAGTTTGCTGGACCATATTGGTCTTGATACAGCTTCTGGCGGGTTTCTGGGGGGATTCGGCGCCGGGGCTGCAGTCCTGGCCTGGATGGGGCTTTGGTGGCTCTTGGGTGGTGTCTCTCTGGCAGCTGCACGCAGTGCTGCTGGGGTAGCCTGTGCCGGCGGACGTAGGTTGCCGGCCTGGCGGCCGTGCTGCTCCTGGGTGGTCCGGGGCGG
>JAODKF010000044.1:12386627-12403793 GCA_026779585.1 Mormyrus proboscirostris
GTCCTCCGCAGAGGGGGGGTGGTGGAGGGAATTTAAAAAAATAAAAAAAAAAAAAAAAAACAATGCAAAGGTTGCGGGTTAAAATCCCAGGCAGCACATACAATTTGTATAAACTGTCCCTGTAAGCCACTTTGAATAAAAACGTCAAGCAAATAAACTGTCAGAGGCTATTTTGATGTTTTTTTGTCTCTGTGAGAGGTTAGAACTGATGTTTTCCCCACATTTTGGATCTTGCAGCAAGGCAGCTGGGAGGTCACAAAGAATTCACATCTCCCACTGTCATTAAGCCTTTTGTTGCCCCCAGTGGAACTTGCGAAGTGATGCATGTCGAATCACTACCTCTGCTGGAAAACTGCATCAGCCTTATTACACTCAAATCCTCCTGAGCAGATAAATATGCTAATACTGTGCATTTTATAAATTGTAAATGCAGTATTGAGAAGATATAGTTGATAACCCTTGCATATTGCCCAGAGCTGCAGCTACTTATAGTATGACTGGTAAGATCAAAGTCAGCTTCATTTCAGTTGTGCACATGCACAATAAAATTAGGAAATGAGGTGATGTTAAGCATGTCCTTTGATCCAAAGGGTCTATTGTAACTTCTGTTCTCACACTTCTGTTCAATTTTACAGCTCTGGTTTTATCTAAGAAACTCAACATAATGACTGCTTTTCTCAGCCATAAAACAGCAGAGGCCTGTCTTGGATTCACAACTTCAGAGGTTCACTGACAGGTTAATTTCCATAGCTATAATGCCTGGTAGTTAAAATATCAGGTTTACTTGTCAAATGCAACCAAAGACTTGCTCATGAATTATATATTACAATAGAATAGATTGTATCAGATATACTTTATTGATCCCGGGGGAAATTCTTGTCCATACAGCAGCCGACAAGGTGCAGGGACGATACACATCGTGCAAACAAGTAAATATAGTGCAAGCAAATTAAAATGTGCCCAGGAACACAAATAGAATCCTGAAAAACAGAATATTATGGAAAATGAAGGGGAAAATAAATAAATAAAATAAACAAATAGATTATGATGATGATATTATTATTATTATTATTATTTTATTATTATTATTATTATTATTATTATTATGGGGCAGGGGTGGCCTAGTCATTAGGGATGTGCACTTGTAATCAAAAGGTTGCTGGTTCAAATCCCTGACTACCGTACCACTGACCAACAAAGTACCACTGAGGTACCTCAAACATGGTACCACCCCAAAGCACTGCACCCTGGGTGCTAAATTAGCTGGTTAAATGTAGAGTACACATTTCATTGTTGTACTCTATGCTGTATTGTGTCAACAATGGCAACTAATCATTTCACAATAAGCAAAAACAACAATAATAGAAATTAGTGGATGGTATATATGATTTTGTGATGTGTATGCATAATGACAATAAGGAATTCTATTCTATTCTATGTTCAGGGGGTGGGGAGTGGCACATTGGGAGGAAGTGTTTTGTGCTCCAAGATGGAGCCCCATGGAGCAGATGGGCAGCATTGTTGATAATGGTGTCCAATGTTGCCTGCTTTCTCTTCTTTGCTACTGCCCACAGTGTGTCCAAGCTCAGTCCTGTGGTGTCACTTACTCAGCAGGCCATAGAGTAGAAAAGCATATTGGCTGTCATGGACTGATACTCACCAGCTTGCTACAGACGTCCTCAGAAAGTAGAGTCTGTGGTGTCTGCTTTGTTTAGATGGGAGAAGGCTCAGTGGAGCATGTGCATTAGAGCATCATCTACACCTGCATGTGCCTGGTAGGCAAACTTCAGAGGATCCTGGTGGTCTGTTACCAGGGGTCAAAGCTGGTTCAGTACCAGCCTGTCAAAGTTTTTCATGATGCACTATATGGACAAACGTGTCAGGACACCTGGCCATTACACCTACAGCACTGGTATCATCACATTCTAAATGCATAGGCATCAATATGGAGTTGGTCCCCCTTTGCAGCTATAAAAGCTGCCACTCTTCTGGGAAGTCTTTCCACAAGATTTTGAAGTGTCTGTCTATGAAATGCATACCAAGTCATTTTGGACAATTATATACTTCCAACTCTGTGGGAGCAGTTTGACGAAGGCCCTTTTCTGTTTCAGCATGACTGTGCCCCAGTACACAAAGCAAGGTCCATAAAGACATAGTTGAGTGAGTTTGATGTGGAAGAACTTGACTGGCCTACACAGAGCCCTGACCTCAACTCCATTAAACACTTTTGGGATGAACTGGAATGTAGATTGCGAGCCAGGTCCAACATCAGTACCTGACCTCACAAATGCTCTTCTGAACAAATGGACAAGTGTTCCTTCAGACACACTCCAAAATTTTGTGGAAGGCTTTTCTAGAAGAGTGGCATCTGTTATAGCTGCAAAGGAGGGACCAACTCCATATTGATGCCGATGGATTTAGAATCGGATGTCATAAAAGTTCCTGTAGGTGTAATGGCCAGATGTCCAAATACTTTTGTCCGTGTAGTGTATGTGAAGAGCAACTGGTCTGAAGTGCTTAAGGGAGCGGATACACCCGTTCTTTGGAGGGACCATGCAGGATGTCTTTCAGAGCTGGGGCACCTTCTTCAGACTCAGAGGGAGGGAGAACTGCTATTATAGGAACCCGCAGAGCTGGCTGGCACATCTTCAGCACCTTGGGGCTAATTCCATCAGACCCCACAGCCTTACATGTGTGAAGTTTGCCCAGCTCTTTCCTCACCTGGTCAGCAGAGACAGATATCTTGTGTGGAGTGGGAGTGGAGACCTCGGGTTTGGTGTCTTTTGGTACTTTTCCATTGACATACAGGAACTAAGCCATACCTGAGCTGTACCGCAAAAAGAGAATAGTTACAGTACAGTTCCACTTCAGTTTTGTACTGCAGAATGGTTGGCTCGGTAAAAGCATTGCCAAGTTTGGAGAGTGACAGTAATGTAAAACCAAAGAGATGCTTATTAACTATTCACTCAGTGTACGTCATGATTTGCTATGTGCTAATTTACACTAGCACGTCTGTGAGAATTGCTGTTATGTTAGTATGAAATGCTTTGGGAATTAGAATTTGCTTGCGTCAATTTGCATTACGAATCTATTCTGTTCAGCTGTTCCAAAGTATAGTCAGTCCTACTATAACGCATGATATCACACTGCAAATCTGTTCTAACACGACTGATGCATCAGTACCCGAAGTCCAATAGTAATGTTTTTTAATTCACTTACATTTGCCCATGTTTTCTTCAGTGCCCCTCTGCATATCATAATCCGTTGTATTTGTGCTGCCGGCATGCCTAAGCTCATGGTGGCTGTGGTGCACTACTCCTAACTAGATGGAACTTTATGTTCATAAAAGGGCTCAAAGAATGGCCCAAAGTAAACTAAGAGCACCATCTAATGGGGTAAAAAAATACAGCAAATGGTTCACAAAGCGTTGTTTTGGCTATTACTACTGCCAACTCTGGGCAATCAACAAGTTAGCGAGTTTGGCACATTTGTTTGAAGTGGTTACTAGGCAATTCTCCTGAAACTCATAAGACCCATAGGAGATGTTTGTGAATATGATTTTTAAATGTATTACTATTATCTCTTACTTAATATGCATATAATTACATAATTGGCCACTGGTACTGGTCAGAAAAAAGAGTACCAATTTGGACCTTTGCTTGTCTCTGGGATTGTACCCTCTTGGGTATATTTACTTTTTAACATACAGAAATGGACTATGAGGAACATTGGTACTCTTTTTTTTCCGACAGTGTATCAGAGTATTATTTGATTGTTTTTGTTTAGCGTAAGTTGCTACATTTTCGAGTTGCATTTCCCTAACCTGATTTTTCAGATTGGATACGTGTATTTTAGTACTCATTTTTAGTGAACAGAACATTTGTCAGGAACGCATTAGTTGCATTGTAGCAGATTAACTGTACTTCTTTTAAGTAGGTGGTTGCAGATTTTCAAATTCTGAATTATCAGTAATACATCAATACATCACTATGTGAGATACTACTAATAAAGAATAATATATAAAAAAATGCCTATGTGCAGAACATCCCTATCTCCATGCATTTTGTCCAATCGGATGGTGTTGCAAACAGCTTGGCTTAGTCACACTTTTGGCCCTGCTAGTAAGCAGGCCCATGTCAGCACAGTTATGGCTCATATAGCTATACTATGGATAACAGTCAGTTTCCAGTATGGCTTGGTTCTTGCTGGCAGTGGCAAAGCACCATTTGATGGGGAAGTCACAGGGAGGTGCGGCGTGGAAGGGGGGAATGGAAGGGCTCGGACTCCCCTCAGCCGGGACACTGAAGCTGGTCGTATTTGAGGAGGGCTGGACTGGCTTCTGAGCCTCATTGCCTTATTTTCGTATATAGTAATGTAAGTTATCCTTGCATTACTATTGTGGGATATAACCTTCTCCTTTCTCCACACCATTAGAACAAAGGCTCCCTCCAATTTGATGACAAGTGGGATTTGATGCGTCCCATTGTTCTGAAGCTCATTCGCCAAGAGACGGTCACCAAGCAGCAGTGGTTCGATCTGTTTTCGTGAGTACAAGCCCTCACCTGATATTGTCTGATATTGTCAAGGTTCAATGCTATGTGTCCTTGCAAGTTTTATTACTTAGGTTCATAAACAGTAATGAAAAAGTTTAAATTGTTTTAGTACTCGTGAGGTTTTTTTGCTTGTTGGGGTGCTGACATGTCATATCCGATCTCTTCCTTTTATCTGTTTATTCCATGTGTTGTCCTGTCATTGCTGGGCTGTACATGCTTAGAGATGTCCACGCTGTTTGTCTGTGGGATGACAAAGGGCCAGCCAAGATCCACCAAGCTCTGAAAGAAGACATCTTAGACTTCATTAAGCAGACACAGGTGGTGAGTGAACTGCCACTTCTGGTCATCTGTGAGCGGAGCTGCGGGGTGTCCTTGTACCCTGAGAAGCAAAACCGGTAGTCAGTTCAAGTTTCAGTCCAGCTGTGTGGACTATCTGTGAGTCTAGCTGTGTGAACAGTTAGACTGAATGTTATTCAGATAAAGAACATTACGCCTGCATTTTACTGTGGTTTTATGAATGTTTCGTTTTCCTTCCTCTCTTGACCAGCTTGTTTTCTCAGACCTCCAACACAGTCCCTACCTTCATAGACACTGGACTGCACTAAGCAGCGAATTACTTGGAGTTTAAAAAAAAAAAAACATTCTACCTGTGTTGTAAAATGTGCCTGATCACTGATTGGCTGTTCCGCTGTCCCGCAGAGAGTACTGAGTCAGCAGGATGACCCCGCCCTCCTCCAGGCCTACATCGCAGAATGGCGCAAGTTCTTCACCCAGTGCGACATCCTGCCCAAGCCCTTCTGCCAGCTGGAAATCACCCTGATGGGCAAGCAGGGCAGCAACAAGAAGTCCAGTGTGGAGGACAGCATCGTCAGGAAGGTGAGAAAAAGGAGGAGGAGAAGGAAATGGAGCAGAAACACAGCAGATAAAATCAGAGTGTTTTGGTATTTTTTTAAGACCTTTGTTTAAAAACTTCAGGATGGAGGGCTCAAATCTACCTCCACCTGTGTGTGTAAGTGTGTCTGTGTCTGTGGACATGCATGTATTACATTGTGGAAACCAAATTTCCCACCAATGTGATAAAAACCTGTTATTTTGATGTTTGGTATGAGGACATATGAATTCAAAAGTATGTGTGTGTATATGAGAGAGTGTATGTGTGTGAAAGAGTTCTTTCAAAAACTTTTCTTGTTTTCACTCAGCAGCATCAGGTCAAGAAAAGTTCTGTGTTCTAGTCTAGCTATGGGATAGTGACTTTATACATGCATTCATGGACGTTTCATCCCAGTTTCATGCTGAGCTTTAATCACCCTTCCTCTGGGTCGTCCATCTCCTATCCCTGCAGCTCATGTTGGACATGTGGAACGAGTCCATCTTTTTCAACATCAAGAGCCGCCTGCAGGACAGCGCCATGAAGCTGGTGCACGCTGAGCGACTGGGCGAGGCCTTCGATTCCCAGCTGGTCATCGGTGTCCGCGAGTCCTACGGTAAGGGAATGCTCTCCTCATTCCTACATTTAGGCAGAGATGATCGATCTGTATTGATGTCTATTAGTCTGGAATGTAACAGAATCTTTGGAGAAGGTACAGTGAGAGTGATTCATGATGATTGCCTCAAGCTGTATACTTAGCACATTTGTACAATGATTTAGCAAAAAGTTTTTGTATTTGAAATTGTGGGTTATGGTAACTGCTATGTCACTCGCCGTCAGGTTTTTTGAAGTACAGTTTTTGTGCACAGGAGCATTTCAGCCCAATGTCCTGTTCCTCATCTGCCCCCTCATCCCTTATTTATAGTGAACCTCTGCTCCAGTCCTGAAGATAAGTTACAAATCTACAGGGAGAACTTTGAAAAGGCCTACTTGAACTCTACTGAGAGGTTCTACAAGACACAAGCGGCATCCTATCTGCAGCAGAATGGGGTCCAGGATTACATGAAATACGTGAGTTTGGACTTGACTCTGCACAGCAATGAGTCCCTTCTGCCAGATGGTGATGAAAGCTGTAGAATTCATTAAGCATGGTTCTCCTGTAGGTACGCATGAGGCACAGTGCATTCCTGTAGTACAGTGTTTCCCTATCCAGTCCTCAGTGACCCACAGCAGTCTACGTTTTTGCTCCCACTGAGCTGCCTCTCTGGAAAGGAAGCTCAGAGGGAGCAAAAACATGAACCGACTGTAGGTTCCTGAGGACCAGAGTGGGAAACACTGTTGTAGTGAGTTTCCATGTGTCTTTCAGGCAGATGCTAAGCTCAAGGAAGAAGAGCAATGGGCGCTTCGATATCTGGAGACGAGACGGGACTGTAACTCTGTACAAGCTGTGAGTACTGTCTCAGCAGGCAAAACCGATCCTGCCAGATAACCACTGGATTTTAGGGTAGTTAATGATAGAATGCTTGGGATAGAAATTGTACTCTATGTAATGGAGTATAGAGACCAAACTATGTGCTTTGTTTGTATATACATTTTTTGTATATTTGTATGAAGATACCATACTGGGCAAAAGTCTTAGGCAGTCTAAGAAAATGACTTTCATGTTGGTGTAAAAGTCTGACATGTCTGTAAAAGTCTATCAGCTTTGCAGTTTCCAAACCTCTCCTAACCACTACCCCACTTTATACAGCTAATCAATATCTCACTGATGTTTTAAATTAATGGAATTATTAAGTGAGCCGATTGTGAAATGAATGCATAGAATGGCTGAGGTGCCCCTAAGGAGGGGTTTGGGAACGAAACGATTTTCATCTAGCCATCCTACAAGATATCAGTAACTTTTGGAGTACAGAAAAAATTCTTGTTAGTTTTTGTTGCGTTACTCTTAATTTGCTTATGTTCACTTACTGCCTAGATAAATAGCCCTTAATGTTTCCTTTGACTTTTGCACAGTACAGTATATTTTTATCTTTGCCCCCTCTGAGCTTCTGGACTGCTGTGTGAATGTTCTCGTGTCATCGTTCAAAGAGACAATCCTGGTGGAGTGTGCAGGGATGATCCAACGGAATGAGACTGACAGTGAGTATGGCCACCGACCGAAATGTGGAATCGATCCCTCCCAAGGTCCACATCTCTTTGATTCGTTCGTTCCACTTTGTTTGAGATGTGAATATGGACATGAGGATATCTATTTAGAATCCATCTGACTGTATAACCCTTTGACTTGTTTGGCATTGGTGTGAATTCATTTAGAATGTTGTGGTCTATTGATTGTCAATGAAAGGACTTGTGCAGTTTGCTTTTTTATCCTTAGGTGAATATTCTCCTGCTGACCTTGTTCTCTGTGTGTGTTATCTGCATACTCAGAGCTTCATCTCATGTTCTCACTCATGGACAAGGTGCCCAATGGAGTGGAGCCCATGTTGAAGGACCTAGAGGAGCACATTATGAGTGCTGGGCTGGCAGATATGGTGGCAGCTGCTGAGACCATCACCAGCGTGAGTGAGCACCACTTAGGCCAGGGGTATTCAACTAAAATTTAAAGAGGTCCAGTTAGAGAAAATTTCTTGAAGCAAAGGTCCGAGTAGATCATAATGTCTAACTATTTAGTATGATGTATATTTAAGTAGCCTATCAGTTGTATCAACATAGCATGTAATCAGTACCTGCCAAATCAAGTTAATTCAGTACAATTCCTTTTGAGATGTCTGCATACATATGTAATAATTCTTACCTTGTAAATAATCTGCTTTTGTATTTAACCGTGTAAATACACTTTAGACGTAGCTTATTTTAGGTTTATAATATAATAATATAGATTTGCTGTAAGATTTCCTGCGCGAGTCTGATAATGGCATGCCAGATGCTGAAAACTTACAATTTTTGTTTCACCTGATTTGATTTATATAACAGATAACATTACTTTTTACAGTTGTTAAAAAGCGGAAACTTCCACGAACATGAAATCACCAATAAACTATTTAAACTAAATAATCTATATATCCAACATGTTATATAATACATACTGTGTTTGAAAACTTTTCAGGATAGATCAGCCACTCTGTTAGGAACATTACGGCTTTTTGGTCGCTTTGCTACTGCCACATTACGGCACATTAGCACAGACAAAGGGCTGCATACGCCAAACTATGCTTCGCGGTTAATGGCGTTTGATGTTCATTGGCGTGGGAAACGGTGATTCTAGTGCTAAACCACTACCGAAAAGAATACAAATGCTGCGCTGGTTAAAATAGAAGCGTCCTGTGAGGTTATACTGTGAATCATAACTTTCTGTTTTGGCTCTTGGTCCAGGTCCGTATGGGATAGCTTATGGGTCCGGACCTGGACTGTGGTCTGCCTGTTAGTGACCGCTGACTTAGGCGAAGGCCACAGCAAGCGGGCACTTTGTAAATTCATCTTGAGCTTCTTGCCAGACTCAGTGCTCAAAGTTTTAAATTATCAGCTGGATATTTTTAAGCCTTTGGCAGAATGGCTTAGAGCCGTGGCCAAGGGCTAATTGACACAGAGCAAGGAGTGTAGGTCATTTTTACAGCAGCTGTGGGCTGGGAGATTCCTGGTAAAGCTGGACAGGGATAGCAGTCTAGGGGCTGAGAGCAGGAACAACTTTGCACTCTCGACACTGAGATGAATGTGTGAGTGTTTGTGTGTTCTGTGTCCCTGTTACTGGTGTACGGTTCCCTGTCCCTGTTCCTGAAGGATGACTAGTTATAGACATTTGCATTTGAGTTCCTTGAAATGAATTTCTTGATGTTTTCGTCCCTCATGTCTAACTGAGCCTATCCTCTCTGCTTGTGTTGTCCTATTTCTGTAGATACTCTACAATGACTGAACCTTTGATGTACTTATTTTTCTGATCCCTCCCTTCCCCGCTCAGGACTCAGAGAAGTATGTGGAACAGCTCCTCACGCTGTTCAAACGCTTCAGCAGACTGGTGAAGGAAGCCTTCCAGGATGACCCTCACTTTCTGACAGCTAGGGACAAAGTGAGCCCGGCTCTGGCTGTCTTCATCCCGATGTTTATGTGACATCTCTGCCTGCAGTCTGGCAGCCGTCAGAAGGAAAGTGGAAGTTCAGTGACGGCGACGTGGCTACGGTGCCTGAGACTGACTTTGATGCTGTTTGTATTTTCAGGCGTATAAGGCAGTGGTGAACGATGCCACCATATTTAAGCTGGAGCTCCCACTGAAACAGAAAGGGTAAAAGTCAACTCACCAGCACAGCTGTGTCACTATTACTTGAACATCTCTGATGTTCTTGTTTCAGTAGAAGTCACAATTTTTTGTTTTTCTGTGTTATGTGACTTGATATTTCTCTGCGAAATGCTTCTTGGTGCAGCGTCACTGCTGCCTGTGAAATTCATTTTAGTCCCCACCCTCTCCCCCCTCATACACATGTCATGCAGGGGGGTGCTGAAGTCGCAGCCAGAGTCAAAGTGTCCTGAGCTGCTGGCAAACTATTGTGACATGCTGCTGAGGAAGACTCCCCTCAGCAAGAAGCTGGCATCTGAGGAGATTGAGGCCAAGCTCAAGGAGGTGGTGAGTAGGAATGCACATCCTGCCATCCATCCACTGACTTTGATGTATGTGCTGTAGAGCTTCTCTATAGTGATGGGTAAATTAAGCTTCATGAACCATTTGCTGTATTTTGTGACCGCACTAGATGGTGCTCTCTGCTCATAATAGGTCTCAGAGCATACCCCAAAGCAAACCAAGAGCACCCTCTAATTGGGTCAAAAATACAGCAAATGGTTCATGAATGCTTCATTTGCCCATTACTCCTTTATGAATTTTGTTCTCTTTGCTGCTGAAATGATTCAAGAACAATAGTGATTTTAATGCTATTTTGGCCAGTTGTTGGTGCTGAAATATGTCCAGAACAAGGACGTCTTCATGCGGTATCATAAAGCCCATCTCACTCGTCGTTTGATCTTGGACATCTCGGCAGATAGCGACATTGAGGAGAACATGGTGGAGTGGCTCAGGGTACAAACCTTCCTTTCTCTGTAAAAATTCTTACCTGCTTACTATTCAGCGTAATTCAGCCGTTTGGATATGGTTATGTGCACTTCCTGTCTGTACAGGAAGTGGGCATGCCAGCAGATTACGTCAACAAGCTGGCTAGAATGTTTCAGGACATCAAGGTTTCTGAAGACTTGAATCAGTCCTTTAAGGAAATGCATAAACACAACAAGCTGGCTCTGCCAGGTGACTTCCTGCTTTCTGACAATAACCTGATTATCCAGCAGAAGAGCCAAACATCTTCTCAGTGTTTGTGTGTGGGTACCCCTTGCAGCCGACTCTGCGAACATCAAGATCCTGAATGCAGGTGCCTGGTCACGTAGTTCAGAGAAGGTATCTGTATCATTGCCAACTGAACTAGAAGACCTCATTCCGGAAGCAGAGGAGTTTTACAAGAAGAACCACAGTGGCAGAAAGCTGCACTGGAACCACCTCATGTCCAATGGCATTGTGAGTGGTACCCTCTGTTGGCAGGGAGGTGGTCAATAAGGACGTTTTTAGTTGAGATGATTATCCTTCACATTTTAGTACCATTCTATTCACTTTGAGAAACAGAATTATTTCAAAGGAAATGAAAAACACTGAAAGCAAATCTTACCCAATCCTGTCTAATTGTACTTAATAAAGAGGCCACTTATAGTGTAAGTTTCCTCTGTTTCTCTAACTTTTTATATTCTTGCAGATCACCTTCAAGAATGAAGTGGGCCAGTATGACTTGGAGGTCACCACCTTCCAGCTGGCTGTGCTCTTTGCTTGGAACCAAAGGCCAAAGGAAAGGATCAGCTTTGAGAACCTCAAGCTGGCCACGGAGCTGCCTGATGCAGAGCTACGCAGGACACTCTGGGTAAGTGGTGGTGAAGACCTGGAGTATGTAACCAGTGGTACAGCAAGAACTGAGTAATGGGAGTTTATAGAATTGTTTGGCAGATGTTCTCTGTCTACACCCATAGTCTCTGGTAGCCTTCCCCAAGCTGAAGCGCCAGGTACTGTCATACGAGCCCCCAGTCGCTTCTCCAAAAGACTTTTGTGATGCCACGCTCTTCCACGTCAACCAGGACTTCTCTTTGATGTAAGCATCTCCTCCTGTTGCTGACCTATGAAATGAGTGAGATCCAGAGGCTACATTCATTCCAATCATATCCAACCACTACCATGTGCCAAAGTGAAGGAAAGCCACTAACAGAGCATGTGCGACTTCACTCCCCAGAAAAAATGGCAAAGCCCAGAAGCGGGGAAAAGTCAACTTGATTGGCCGGCTGCAGCTCACAACAGACCGGATGCGGGAAGAGGAAAATGAGGGTATTGTCCAGCTGAGGATACTGAGGACACAGGTAGGTCACTGACCATTGGGCAGGTGCCCCAGTCCCAACTCTGACTCATCTGAAAACCCTGACCAGTCATGTTCCTGCCCTAATATTGCAGGAAGCCATCATCCAGATTATGAAGATGCGCAAGAAAATCAACAATGCCCAGCTCCAGACTGAGCTAGTGGAAATCCTGAAGAACATGTTCTTGCCCCAGAAGAAGATGATCAAGGAGCAGATTGAGTGGTTGATTGATCATAAGTACATTCAGCGGGATGAGACGGACATCAACACCTTTTTTTATGTGGCGTAGTGCTGGTAATGATGATGGTGATGATGGAGAGGATGAAGACAGCCATGATGTCTGGTGGGACTCTCAAACAGAGGCATTTCGACCATGGCTTTTGCAGTGTGCCTGGAACTACTGATATGTTTGTATCCCTGAATTACCTGAGAAAATAATGATAAAGTAAAAGTCTGAGGACTGTTTTGCAATCGATTAGTCCGTGTGCAAGGCTAACCTCTGCTTTACCTGCCTCTAGCTGTGCCATCTATGAGCCCTGGTATACCTTTACCAAGGAAGCCTCCACTGCATCGGTCTGTCCCCGATATAGACCTTGGAACACAGCAGAGACGGCACCTGCAGAATGAACACTAAATTCTCAGTTCCACCCGCAGTTCTGCACACCAACACACTCCCAATGGTCCTGGGCTATTTTGCTTGTTTTTTTTTGGTTTTCTGTGCTGGACTTGCTGAAAACACTTGATGACTGTAAATGCAGCCTTGCTGCAGTACTTGTTACTGATTCTGAGACCTCCCCTCCTGTTGGGGGGGGGGGGTGTAGTCTCTTGTACTGCTTTTTTTGTACACCCGCTCACCCTGTATAGGAGATGATCAGGGATGGGATGTTTCTACAGAACTGGGATTCAAAGGATTTCATGGGAGGGGATCCAGTTTGATAAGTGCAATGTCTCTGCCTAGTTTTACCCACTTGCAGCCAGTAGTCAGTGGCTGTGTCATTCGAAAGTGGCCTTGAATGCACTCTGCTCTGTCAATGTTATGCAGATGTTGAATGAACGTTTGCTTCAAATCAAGCTTCTGGGAATGTCAGTTTGAGAGCTGGGGGCAGACAGAGCTTAGTTAGTCTAAAATATAGCTGTGTTGCAGAAAATCTGTATTCCTCATCCAGTTAGCTCTTTGTGGAAACTTGGTTAAGTATATTTCTAAATACCAATTTTCTACTCTTCAGTCACACTAGAGATATTTTTTTTGGATGGTGGGTGGTGGTAAAACAGTTATTAGGTTCTAAGATTTTTATCAGTTATTGGTCATTGTGATTGTGGCCACATGTGTGTCCATGCCAGTCACTTGACACATATGTGTTTTGGCTACACTCTCTAAATATTCTGTTGGACTTTTCTCTTTGAGGAATTTGGAAGGACGCAGGGCCAGGAAAAGCACTAATGCGCTGGATACTGGTCTCATCAACCTGCTCTAAAAAATGCAAATGATTGAGCGGAAGACTGAGTTTTAGTCTTGTCTCCTGAGAAGACATAAATGTGTAAAAGTTGTTTGCAGCACTATGAACAAAGATGGTTCTGTATATACACTATATAGCCAGACGTATGCAGATATCAGCTTTTCCAGCATCTCTTTCCAAAAGAAAGGGTATTAATATGGAGTTGGTCCGTCCCTTGTTGCTATAATGGCCTGTACTCTTCTGGGAAGGCTTTCCATTAGATACTGGAACATTGCTAGTGGGATTTGCTGCCATTCAGGTTGGGTATTGATGCTGGGTGATCAGGTCCCTATCTGTGAGCCTGTGTGGCCCCCACTTCTCAGCTGAACTTGCCCCCAGATGTTTCCATTTCACTTGTGGCTGAATAGCACAGCTCTAGCAGGGCAGACATTGTACAAACTGACTGATGGTGCCTATGTGGGTGCCATGTTGAAAGTCATTAATCTCTTCTGCGTGAGCACCAAGTGTTTGTTGCCGGATATGGTATGATTGTGCTTGTGCAGTAGTGTCAGCAGCGGATGTGGTTTAATTAACCAATAGAAATGCCCATGTACTTTTGACTGTATAGTGTATTTGATAATGAATCACACTGGAAAACTCAAGTGTAATGCCAAATGCTACCACTGGTTGGCTGTCATAGGTTACCAGCACAAGCCGCTTGTATCTGCACCATTCTACACAAAGGCAGGGGCCACTGCAAATATATAATAGGTCAATTTTACATATTTCTGGAAAAAAAATTGCAGGAAAATGGCTGCGACCATGAATTATGCAGTTATTTTGGTTTGCAAAGAATAGCTAGGAACAGCTGGACTGACTACATGTGGATTTTTGTTGGATAGTGCACATGCTGTCTAAGGAGTGTTTGCTGTAATTCTCCCATCCATTAAAGTTACCTTAACCACCCCTGCTAGTGATGATCTAAACCAGTGTTTCTCAACCTAGTCCGCAGGGACCCCCAGGCTTTCCACCTTACTCCCTTCCAGCTCCCAGCCAATCAGGAACAGGTGCACTGGAAGCTGGGAGGGAGTGAAAAATGTGGACTGTCTGGGGGTCCCCAAGGACCAGGTTGAGAAACACTGGTGTAAACAATCCACTTCTACGGTTTAGAAGCTTTTCTTGCTTTTGGGTGTATGTGAAACCACGAGAGCAGGTTTCATTCATAATTCCTCTCTTAAAGCTTTGCTCTCACCTTGGCATTGAACCAAATAAATTGCTCCAGTGTTCAGTTCTGCTGATATTGGGTTGTTTCTCACTCTTTTTACATTCTGTTGTCACTACTCACTGGTCTGAAATTGTTGGAATCACTTTGTGCATTAGTGCCCCCCTGGGGTACTGGTGGGTGTAAATGACAAGCACTTGATTAAAGATTTTGTCTGTGAATTATAAATGCTTTGTTTTGTGTCCTGTCCGACTTTCCTAGCAAGTATGAACCTGAAAGGCACTCCGGGTATACATAATCGTTATTTTAAAATTTTGGTTGTCTGGGAGTCACTAGCTATCGCGTCAATAACGTTAAATAAAGGGGGTATTTTTTCTTGTGTTTTCGGCTTTTCATGTAACCTTATTAAGTCACATATAAATTAGTTTAAACTTTAACCCGTGGAGACGACCAACCTTTCCTATTGCAGTGGTTCGCCTTCTATCAACATCTATTGGTAAGATAGACGGAGTGACGTAAAGCCAAACCAGTGCGTTGCATTTCAACACCTGGGACGGACCACTTTTACAAATGGGAAGTAGTACCTTGAATATAACGCAATGTAGCACTCTGTAATGTGTGTATTTTATTATTCGAAGCTAAGTATATTATATTTTATATGCGTTTTTGAAATATAAAAGTAGTTTTCTGTTCTATTTTGCTTTTGTGCGTCAATAAAAAATTCTGTGACACCCCTCTGTCAGTGACACGGTACCGCCCGAGCGGCTCCTGCCCCGGAAGATGGGAGTTCGCAGTGCCGGTGTGATAAAGTACCAGTTATTGACATCTTTGCCGGTGGACAGGCGTCACATTTCGGGCGTACGAGAGAGCGACTTGTTAAAAATTCAAGGTTTGGATCACTAGCACGGATACATCTCTGCATGTGGCGGCAGCGCAGCAGCTGCGATTCAGTCGCGTCAGGTTATTTATTTTAGCTCAGTTACTTTGTAGCTACCAGAGTTAGGGACCCCGATGTGCTGCACATATGCGGCTAGCTACTATGTAGCTATCACCGA
Source organism: Mormyrus proboscirostris (assembly GCA_026779585.1). Lineage (NCBI taxonomy): Eukaryota > Metazoa > Chordata > Actinopteri > Osteoglossiformes > Mormyridae > Mormyrus > Mormyrus proboscirostris. The sequence goes on from JAODKF010000044.1 coordinate 12,402,188, forward strand.
CTGGTTAGGTCTGTATTTAAGCTCTGGCGTCTCTGGTGTGAGATCCCCCGACGCCGATACGGTGATCGTGTTGACCCAGGGTAAATGCAGCCTATCTTGATGGCAACCCGGTTAATGGGTCAGCTGGATGGTTGTCTCGTCGACTGCTGGCTCAACACATAACAAAGAAACTGGGCAACCAGCTTGGTAACATCCACAGCACCCAGTGCAGATCGATGTCTTTAAATAAAGAAAACGAACCCAGCGCCGTGGAACTGCTACTGCGCTTGGTGCCCGTATCCAGCTGTCTGGGTTTTCTGCATGAGGTCTGACCTTAACCCTGCTGCCTTAGGAGACCGCATCGATGCCGCTTTATTAACTAACCAGTATGAGTCCAGTAGACGTACAGCGTGTAATCGGACAGGCCCTGCAGTCCATATGAGGCACGTATCGCTGTCTGCTACCGAGAGTCGTGCCACTTGCTGGTGGCGCAGTTGTATTTCGATATGAAAGGACCAAATAAAATAAGACAGATTTCTGGATACAGTCAGAGGACCGTGTGTCATCTGCATTTCTGGTTACTCTGTGTTAAGCGTGCTTTGGGGTTAATAGTCAATAAAAATCAGGGATCCCGCATTTTATCCGATGTACAGCCAGCACTTGATGACAGACAAGTCTCCCACAAGATGGTTCTCATGAGTCAAAGCAGAATAACAAACCTAGTTAATGTTGCTGAGCTGTTTTCTCGTCTTCTTTATGTGCTTATTGCAGAGGGCATGATCGGTGTTATACGTTTGTAACTGACTTTAATTTTGTTTCTTGGAATGTTACTGCAGTCCGTAGTGTATTTTCCATTCTGCGACAAACAGGAAATTGTTTACGGGAAGCTCTGATTCTGTTTGTCATAGAAAGTCGAAATAATATATACAATAGATAAAAACGTCTCTGTTTTCCTGAAAAAGTTTTTGTTTTTGTTGCTCCTCATGCAGTGAAGTAACTGTCCGTACTACTTGACATCAGTCTCTGGATAGCCCGGTAAGGAACCATCCTGCATAGTGTCTTTTGCAGAAAACCTTGATTAATAGTAACTTTTATTAAACATTAGAATAGAAGAGGTTGCTCTTCTCCTGAATTATGTAAGTCATGTTCAAGGCTGTTTCTACCTGACTAGTGTTGCTCTTTCCCTCTCCCTCCCTCTCCTGTGTGTGTGTATGTGTAAGAGGATCTGAATGGACAAGAGGACCAGAAATTTATAGGAACCTAGGTATCCCTTTTTGGAGATAATGTCATATTGTGTTTTACATAGATATGGCTTGTCTAAATCAATTCTCCAATGTGTATCTCTAAAGCACGGGTGTTAAACTCCAGTCCTGAGGGGTAGCTTAGTTCTTTCCCTGTTCCACCACAAATGATTCAGCTCAAGAGCGGTGTGGTAATTAGCACAAGTAGTTGGAATCAGGTGTGTTAAATTAGGGGAAAACTAAAAATGAGCAGGGCTCTGGCTCTCCAGGACTGGAGTTTGACACCCATGTTCTAGAGCAGGACTATTTAACTCACGGTCCTCGAGGTCCGAGCACTGCTGGTTTTCCAGCCTTCCTTTACCTGTGAGCCAGGTGTGAAGCCTCTG
>JAODKF010000044.1:12413685-12458877 GCA_026779585.1 Mormyrus proboscirostris
TTGACTTAAACTCCACACACCTGGAGATATACCCCAACATCCTATTGGCCTTTTTTATTGCTTCCCCACACTGGCGAAAATGGGACATGGAAGCATCAACATACAAATAGATAGACTGGTGAGGCAGTTGAAGGTAGAGAAGCATCTCTTTCATCTTATCAACTCCACTCTCATTTGTAACTGTCCTCAACATATCCGACATTTATCCTGTATCTTGTTCTCTTTTCCTCACACAGCACTGTAACCTATTAATTCCCAGCCTTCTCTCACTCTTTTATGATCTTCCCCCTCATCTTCTCAGCCCCTTGCACTTATCTTTTGTCTCTTGCCCCCTCCCCAATCCCTGCCTGGACACCAGGAGCTGTGTGATGACCCCCACCTGTTTGTGGATGGAATCAGTGCTCATGACCTGCACCAGGGACAGCTGGGGAACTGCTGGTTTGTGGCAGCCTGCTCCAGCTTGGCCTCCAGGGAGTCACTGTGGCAGAAAGTGAGTGTGTGTGTGGGTGATAGAGAGAGAGGATATGTGTGTATGTGTGTAATGAAAAGACCTTGTTCATTTGAACATGCAGAGCTGTAAGCTGCACATCATGGTATCCATCATCCAAATGGCTATCCTGGTCAGGGTCTGCTCCAGCAAAAGGCTGGTCACACCCTGGACTGATTGCCAGTAATTTGCCGTATACTATGGGAAATACAAATACACCAGTTAGCCTAACCACGTGTGATGAACTGTGGGAGGCACCAGAGGAAACCCATGTGACATGTGGCAAACATGCAAACCCCACATGCACACAGCAGAGGTGGCATTCAAAAACCCTCAGGACTGGAGTCTGACACCCCTGAGCTATCAGATACATTGATATTTGACTTTTCTATCCCAATTTTTATTACTCTGTCAATTATTCTGATGAAATAATGAAGTTGCCTTGTCTTTTAAAAGGTAAATAGAAAGATGCCCAATGGTTGTCAAATAGGCTTCTTTTTTAGAAGAAACAATAACACTGTAATTATGATACTCTTATTGTGTTCAATATATAGCTAGCTAACGAGTCACCTTGTGGGACATGAGCGGCCCCTGCCAGACCTCTGACTGACGTGGCTGTTGACAAACAGCTTGATTTTCTTTCCTTCCCTCCCCAACCATTTTTGCTCAGCAAGCCATAAAGAATTACAGTTTCCCTGTGATGGACAAAATGATGCTTCATTAACCATTTGCTGTATTTTTTGACCCCAGGAGAAGGTGCTCTTGATTTTCTCTGGGGCATGCTTTGTGCTCTTTTTTCTAAAGACAGCACCATCTAGTGGAGTCAAAAAATACAGCAAATGGTTCATGAAGTATCATTTTGTTCATCACTACGGTTGACACTCTGCATCAAGGAGCCATACTGGAATCTGTAATTCTCCTGTTTGCAGAAATGTGAAACAACAAACATTGTAAATGATTTAAACTAATATTTTTTCAATGCATTTTTATTTTCAAATTTACAGAAATCGTCATATGTTACAGTATTGGGAACCAAAACTCACTCACTCAAATGGTTGGTGTGACTATAAATTTGACTAAATTGTGACAATAAAGCCCCACCTGATTTGCCTTCACTTGTTCACAGAAATGGCACACAGAAGACCACAGAAACTTTTAAATGTGAGAAATAAGATGACTGATTTAGTGAGTTACTCCTGCTGTGGGTGGAGAGGACATTTTCCCTTGGGGTAGGCTTACAGTGTGAGTTAATTTATGGGTGTGTCCAGGTCATTCCGGACTGGAAGGAACAGGAGTGGGACACAGAGAAGCCTGAGACCTATGGTGGCATCTTTCATTTTCGCTTCTGGCGTTTTGGCGAATGGGTGGATGTGGTGATCGATGACCGCCTACCTACCGTGGACAACCAGCTGGTCTACTGCCACTCGGATGACAGCAATGAGTTCTGGAGTGCTCTTGTGGAGAAGGCCTATGCCAAGCAAGTACAGCCTACAACGGTCTGGAGCCAGACCTTAAAGCAACTTAATAAAACTTATGGGTAGAGCTTTTGTTCTGCGCCTGAACCCTTTTTGTCAACTTATTTGAGGATTTGAGGTCTCCAGCCATGTAACTACATGTTACTAGTGGTGTTCTATCAGTGTTGCTCTGCTAGTGTTTTTCAATCAAAGTTATTTATGACCAAGTTCATGTGTGACCTATGACCTTTATAAGATTTCCTCTAAATTAGCTAATGTTCACCTCCCCCACTACCTCCTGGCAGGGTATATGGCTGCTATGAGGCGCTGGATGGCGGTAACACGGCTGATGCCCTGGTAGACTTCACGGGGGGTGTGTCGGAGCCGGTGGACCTACTGGAGGGCCAGTATGCTCAAGATGAGGCCACCCGCAACCAGCTGTTCGAGAGGGTCCTGAAGGTCCACAACCGGGATGGGCTCATCAGCTGCTCCATAAGGGTGAGGGGCTGGGCTGGTGCTGAGTGGGTGGGGCACACCTTTTCCTCAGAAGGCTTTTAAAATAGTTGTTTAAAAACAAAGCTCTGAAACAGTGGCAGCATAGGCTGCTGCGGCCTGCAGAATTCTGCTCCCAGCTCGAGAGTTGCTGCAGTGCTGCCAATGTGGCGGGAATTTGATTGAAGACTGAATGAGGAGGCTCCCAGGAGTCGGATCCTCATCTGCATCCCTCTCCCCCTGCAATGCAAATCCAGAAGCGCATATAAATTGATAAATGACCTGTCACCCTCGCTGACAGTGGTGCTTTATTTACAATCGTCCTCGGGGCTGCTTGAGGACCGTACCTTCACCGCTCAGAGTGCGCCCGCCGTCCTGTTTCCCAGGCGACCACGGTGGAAGACATGGAGGCACGGCTGGAGTGTGGCCTGGTGAAGGGCCATGCCTACGCCGTGACCGACGTGCGGAAGGTGCGCCTGGGCCATGGCCTGCTTGCCTTCTTCAAGTCCGAGAAGCTTTGCATGATACGCATGAGGAACCCCTGGGGGGAGAAGGAGTGGAGCGGGCCCTGGAGTGACAGGTAATATGCTGCCCCCTTCAGGCAGGGAGGCCTTTCACACAATTCTACGGAGTAGATCAAAACAACTTCTGCATTATTCAAGATCATAGGTGATTTTGCAGGGGGTGGACCCCTTACTGGTCGCATGAAAATATATTTGAACATATTAAGTTCAATAAAATTTAATTGTTTTTGAAAAATTTGAAAATGTGGCTTGTGTTTCTATGTAATAATAATTTGTTGCAATTTATTTACTTTGTTTTTGTGTTACAAATTTATTTATCTAGATGAATGACTAGTTGGGCTCTCTCACTTTGCACCCCTGGGAGAAAAGCCTACGTCCAGAATGATCATTAATGCTTCAAAATAAATGAAAATGACAGGCTTTGTAACCGTGTTGTTACAGTTTTATTTGGGGGTGTGGTCTGAGCAGATGTATCCAAGCTAGCATTTTATGATGCGTTATGCTCTGTGCTTCACAGAATCCCGCTGGTGAGGGGGGTCACTGCAAGCCTGGGAACAAAATGGGCTTCAAGTCACAGGCAATTCAGGAACTGGAAGAGAAGGGTCATAGGTTTGAATCCCAGGCGGGGGATCTGCTGTAATACCCATGTGATGAGTGCTTATCCTAAACTTTTCCTATTTGGGAAGCTATTTGGGGTTAAGGAGAAAATAAACAATATAATTAATATCTGGTAGTATTTAAAAGCAGAAATATCTGGCCAAGTGAAGGGGTTACAACCATGTATAAGGCATCATTTATTGAGAAAATATCTGGACGTTTGAAATGGAGGCTGGCTGTTCTAGACAGAGAATAAGGTCTATTGTGTTAGTCATTCCAGACTCCAGCAAAATAGTCGAACCAATATGTTTGCCTCTGGAAAGCTGGTGCTGAGTGCTCTGTTCCTCTGGCTGCAAGATGTCAACAAGCAGACCGGCAGCCTGCTCCAGCAGGGGTCAGCGAGCACAAAGGCACAGAGGAGGAAAGATATTCAACATTCACTGTGGCCAAAAAGTTCTGCCATCTGAAATTCCAGCTCTTGCCATCTGCCCAGAAGCCGGATGTTTGAGGTTGTAATGAGAGAACAGCGATAAAGATTCTCTACGGGCCTCTGTCTCCCTCTCCTCATTTATACTGTTCTCCTCATCCACACTCAAGCCTGACAGATATGGGGAAGATTCTAGATTTGGCTTTAATGTCCATCTAAATTATTCAGTTGGCGAAAGATTCCTATTAAATTTTGAGCCCAGAACACTTTATTGGCCAAATGTAGGACATACTAGAATAGGTTTGGTGCAGGACAAAGACTTGAGTCAATAAGTGTATATTGACGTAATACGACAATGCATATATAATATAGAACATATAATATAGACAATCTTTTTGCAATAGTTCCCAAATTAATTATCCCGGCTTTAGCAAAGATATATGGCTGCTATGAGTTCACCATTTCTTTATTAACAAATATAACCGTTGCTTTCATATAATTTATATTTAGTTTTGAAAAAGGGTTTAATATTTGCCAATTATCAGAGGTGGTTTAGGATTATATCTTCAGATTTCTTGTATTTGTAACAGTCTCTTTGCTGTGGTGTTGTGAAAACGTAAAACAACTTGGTTGGATTCTTGAGATGGTTGATTTTAAATCACACTATGATGGCTCACAAGAAAGCAGGGAAGCTAGCTTTAATGAATCTTTTGGATGGCTTTTCAGTTTTGCTCATTTTATACCCAGATATCTACCTCTTTCAAGGGTTCAGCAGAAACTCCCTGCCTGGGATTTAAGCCCAGTAGTTTCTTGTCTTAGCTCCATATCCTTAACCAGTGCTCCATCTACTGTCCTTGTGTGGTTCTGTGAGTTTTGCCAGCATGTCAGTTTGTTACACATTTGGCTGGCGTGATATTTAGAGCAGTAGTATCTTGTTACAGCATTGAATACCACTGGGTTGTTTTCCTGTGTGATTTTCTACATTCTGATATGGGATTCGGTGGTTTGATGCATCTGCTGATCAGGTATCATTTGGGTGAAAGTTGGACATGGATGCTTGCGTGTGAGCCCACAGCACTGGCATCTCACTACAGTTCATCCACCATCTGTCCTGTAGTTCTGAAGAGTGGAAGAAGGTGAGCCGAAGTGAGCGGGAAAAACTGGGGGTCACTGTCGAGGATGATGGGGAGTTCTGGTGAGGTGCCACCCTTCCATAGCATATACATGTTAGATGTATTTATGGGGATGATGGCCAAACAAAGCCTCATGAACCATTTGCTGTTTTGGCTTGCTTTTGAGGTATGCTTAGAGACTCTTTTTGGACAGACAGCACCATCTAGTGGGGACAGAGAATACAGCAAATGGTTCATGAATCTTCTGTACCTCAACCTCTCCACATGATGTTGGCTCATGCGGTCTCATTTAGTTTGCAGTCTGTCACTACTAAAGTTCTTACCCTACCCTTGATCTTGATGAATCCAGGATGAACTTTGAGGACTTCTGTCAGTATTTCACGGATCTGGTGTTGTGCCGTCTGATCAACACCTCCTACCTGAGCATTCACAAGACCTGGGAGGAGGAGGTGATGCGGGGCTCCTGGGTTCACTGGGATGATCCATTGAGGAATCGTGCTGGGGGTTGCATCAACCACAGGACCACCTTCCTTCAGAACCCTCAAGTAAGGACTCAGTGACCACTTTCTAGTAGAACCTAGAATAAGTACTCACTGACCACCTCATGGTGGCCTGATCCCGACACACCTTCCTTGGTTCTTTGTGTATGAATGAGTGACAGTATCCTGTCATTTTCACCCACAGTATGTCTTTGATGTAAAGAAGGTGGAGGATGAGGTGCTAATCTGCCTGCAGCAGAAGGAGCAGTGTGGCCGACCCCGAGAGGGCAAGAGGGAGAACCTGGCCATTGGCTTTGACATTCACCGGGTGACCAGATGCCTGGGGCCACATTGGGAGGGGCAGGGCTTCACTTAAGGGAAGGTAACATAGATAGTGTAGTAGGAGAGAATTAGATGTGTAGCTGCAGATCAGACATAGTTCATGTCAAGTGAAAATACTGTCATTTCAGATACATGAAACAACTGCAATTCCTTCGAGCAACAAACAGAAATAAGGGCAAGGATGGATGGTGAATAGATGGATGGGTAGACATCCAGGTAGATGGATAGATAGAACACAGTACATTTTAATACACAACAACACACAACAACAATGACAACAAATCCTGCAAGTAAACAGTTGTAGTGAAAAAAGACATTATGATGCAATTATTTTGGTGGAGACTTTTTCTGTCAGCATTCCTTGAGTTATGTGGGAGTTGATAAGTTGTGTTAGATGTGTCGCTTCCCATAATGGAAAGATTTGGAGACGGGGGGTAAATCTGGCTGCAATGGCAGCGGTTAACCATTTGGTATGTTTGGCTTGGGATGGGTGGGTTGAGGACATTGACAAAGCTAAACGAATGGCTGGGTTTATGCATCTCACCCGCCACTAGGTGGAGCTCAACAGGAAGTTCCGCATGCATTCGGCTCAGCATAAAGTGGGTGGCTCCATCTATATCAACTCACGCTGCGTCTTCCTGAGGAAGGAGCTGAAGGAGGGCCGTTATATCATCGTCCCCACGACCTTCGAGCCAGGCCAGCAGGGTGAATTCCTGCTCCGCGTCTTCACTGATGTGCCTTCAGACTGCAAGTAAACCAGCCAACTCTTATTCTAATCGATCTGGTTGAATTAGGGTGGATCAGTAAGCAAAAAAAAAACTGTAACTGAACTGGGGTCAGTGGTGGAAATTTCACTGTAGGAATCTCTATTATCGAGAGTCAAATTTCTGTTAGAAAGACAAGCCAAGCTTACTTTCAACCTATAGAGTAGCTGTATTATGCTTATGGAAGACTCTGATTTCCATTGGCCCCCCTGAAAATGTTTCAGTGACTCCTCCCTCTGATGCTTCCAGCACATAGTGTCTTAATACACGAATAGATGTATCGTACCTTGGCTGGAGATGAAAGCTTCAGTGGTTTCCCCCTGCTCTCCCTCTTTCTCTGGGTATGTCTGTCTGCGTGCTCATCAATCTTTTTCGCTTTGGCTCAGAGAGCTGACTCTGGATGAGCCAGCCCAAACCTGTTGGACTGGCATTTGCGGCTATCCTCAGGTGGTCACACAGGTGCATGTGTTGGGAGCCGAGGGCCTCCAGGGCCCGGACTCTAACGGAGGTAAGCTCCACCCCCTGCCCCATGGACAGAAAGGATATAACAGATTGGAGGGATATACAGACGGACATAGGTTAACCCCAGCTTTTCCTCAGCATGTTTCGGAAGTGACCTGCGATTGTGTTCGAAAGCCTCGTGTCCTTGGCAAAGGCTCCATCCGCTATACATGACAGGGAGGGCTCTGTCGCTTTAACGTTCTGGGCCAGGGCTGTTAATACATAGCGAAGCAGAGCATGCTCATTTTTCAGATGAGTCACATGGTGCTCTTCCCTACCAACACACAGAACTCCTATACCTGAATCCACAGAACTAGAGAAACACCTTGCCAACAGCAGATACATTAGCCCCACCCAGTGGGTAGTAGCTGTAGGTGTTATGGTAGCTTTGTGCTATTTAAGTTCATTTTAAATAGTACTGTATTTAATTTAGCTAATATGCATTAGCTCATTGTTTGTCTGTCTATTCTCCATAGTTCTTCCGCATCCGTGGAAGTTGCATCACGACTGACTAGCATCCGTCTCGTTTTAGCCCTGAACCCGTACGTGATAATCACCTGTGAGGGCGAGAAGGTACGGTCACCAGTCTTGAAGGACACACGATGCCCTGACTTCGATGTCAAGGGCCTCTTCTACAGGAAGAAGCCCAAAGAAGCCATCCATATAGAGGTGAGTGGGGGTTCCTGAGTCACGGAGTGAGGCAGGCCTCCTTTCACGCGTGCTGCTCTTAAATTTTACATCTAGAGGGGCCTTGGATTTTTTTCTTTATATACTTCTGTTAGTACAAATTGGTAAATCAGAAATTTGGCTGAGCTGATTACTCCCTCTTCCCAGCACTGGACCCCCATCATTCTCTCTCTGCGTTTTCTTACTCATTCCCTACGGCAATTCCACACAGGTGCTGAACCTATAGCTAAGCTATGATACTGTGCGGTCTCTCTCTAACCAATCAGAGAGCTTATTGAATCCCATGGCTAATTTGCATTATTTGGAATTGTTTGACCAGCACAAGGCCTACAGTGTCACGGAGAAGCTAAATGATTAAACAAATCAAATAGCTAATAGGAAAAGGAAAAGCAGCTGTAAAATGGAAATGCAAATGGAAAGGGAGCTACCCTTTTAAATGCCAGATTAAAACCTGTATTCTTAGTTCCAATTGTGAATTCAGTTATTTCTGTTTTTAAACTGCATTTTCAAATAGATTTTGAAATTCCATTATTTGTGTTGGTTTTGTAACTCCTTTTTAAATTTGAACTGATGGATTGATATTTCACTCTTTCATTCATTCATTCATTCATTCATTTTCCTCCATTCATCCGGTGCTGGGTCACGGGGGCAGCAGTCTAAGCAGGGGTGTCCAGACTTCCCTCTCCCCACCCACCTCCTCTAGCTCTTCTGAGGGGATACCAAGGCGTTCCCAGGCCAGCCGAGAGATATAATCTCTCCAGTGTGTCCTGGGTCCGCCCAATGGTCTCCTTCAGGTTGGACATGCGCGAAATACCTGCCCAGGAAGGCGTGATCTCTTTTATAAATTCGTTTTTATAATTCCACTCTTTACTACACAATTAGTTATTGCTAAATGAAATGCTTTATTACTATTTCCATGACACCGGTGGTTCTCCATATGTCTGCCTCTTTTTCATGCTATTTCAGTGACCAATCCATATCAGTTGGCAGATGTTTTTCATGAAATGGTTTGACACTTTTTACTCTTTATTCCCTTTGTTTTTGTCTCCAAACCAATGAGCAGATCTTCAACAAGAATGTGATCATGGATTCTTTCTTGGGTCAGGTGACCCTCACCAGTGAGCCCAATAACCGGCAGGAGCAGCACACAGTGAACTTGCGCGATAGGGGCAGTCGCCAGGGTAACGCCTTGCCAGGCACGCTCACCGTCAGACTGATCACCTGCAACGAGCTGACCAGTATCTGAGCCTCAGTCCTCTCTTGCTGAAGCCTTGCCCCCTTGTTGCTACGCCTTATACCCCTGCACACGGGACTGTGTTTTGCAACAGACTTTACTTTGCTCTCTAAATATATATTCTCTATATTCTGCATGTATGCCAACTTTTATACAAGGGCTATGCATCATTTTGAAAGGAATACCCATCAGCTGAGCAGCTAAGTGTTGTGTCCATCTTGCATTTGGACCCTTCCCTGTTTCAATAGACTCACCCCTTCTGTACAGTCCAGAAGCCATTGACATGGAATGCCTCAGGGCAGGAGGTGGTTTTTGTTCCCTAGAAGAACTTCTTGCTGTTCGTTTGAGAGAACTTAATTCCCAGAATGCAATAGAAAGCTATTCTGTGATTTTCTCTAATGCGTGATTGACATGTAGCATCTATCTTAGCAACATGTGTACATATGCATACATTTTTTTTCACTTGAAGACGTTGATCCATGTGCCACTCTTACAGAAAAGTACTTTGTGGGACCAAAGACGACAATGTTTTGATTGTCCAATCAAGACCTTGCAATCCTTAGATGTCCAATGAAGGCCTTGCAATACTTTGACCATCCAAGGATGGATGTTTGATACTTTGACCATCTAGTAATGCCCATTCTGTTTTTAGATCTTCCAACAATAGTCATGCAGTGCTCTCTGCGAGATACAGATTAGGGAACAGCTGACAGCAACATGTATGCGCTAGTATGTGTCTATAGATTGATAGATGCTGCTAATGTCAGACATGCAGAGAACCTAGCAGTGCTATAACCTTGGGGCAGATATGATGGTTCCTTAGCTACTGAACAGGATTATTGACTCATGGCCCAGCAGTCTCAAGAGCAACACAGAGGACACACATTTCCTGCTTGTTTTTTTTAAAGAGTAATACAGTTCATCTGGGAATTCAGCTGGATCTCCTCTCACTTTGTTCATGTTTGTTTTTGGAGAGAAAGATGCTCAATGACAGTGAAAAGACAAAAAAGTGAAAAGTACCGAACGGAGTATGGTTTGGTTTATCAATGACTACTAATAACTTGTGGGATCATGACTTTCTTCCCAGGGTGGAATATCACTCTGTTTGAGATACAGACCAGCAAGAAATACCAAGCTCTGGAAGACAGACCTCATTGAAAGTTATTTATTATTTTTATGTGATTTTTTTTTTTAAATAGGCTCCTGACACTTGCATCAGTGTATGTTCCAGCGAATTGGGAGAGAATAGCCAAAACAGGATTACCACTAAAGCAGCAACACTGCATATTTTCTTGGAAGAAATGCAATCAACCCCAGGAAAAGTGTTTGTATACCGAAGCCACGGAGCAACCTTTCTGTGTTTATTAGTATTTTAGTAGCTTTTTTCTGGTTTTAGAGAAAACTGAGGATTTTCTGATTGTATTTGTACATATATATGGCATTATACGAAATGATTATGAAAAAAATGAAATCACTGGAGTAAACGGTTTTATTTTTCTGAACCCAGTTGCCCTTTAAGAGGACAAAAGTTGCATTTATGCCGTTCAACATCACTTTATTTTAATCCTTTCTGTTTTATTGGATACTGCAGAAGATATTCGGCAGCAGATATCAATGTTTTTTTTTTTTTACAGTGATCGGAGATCGATGTTTTAGTGATGTATTAACATGCACCTGTTTACAGTTCAGAATTTACCAGAGTAAATCTATTTATATATTTATAAGTGTCAAACGATACTGCTCAAGTTGGATAATATATCAATGACTTTCATATATGTAGCTAATATAGGTGATGTTCAGTATTTATAACATTATGGGGTTGCCATTTAATATCCATATGAGAAATGGTGCAATATAAATATTTGCAGCATGCTTTGAGATGCCTGCTGAGATTGGATTTGCTGTGTTATAGATTGCACACTATAAAACACTGTACACTAGCATATATTGGTTCTTTGCAGGCCAGAGGTTAAATAATAAGGGTTTCAAGCACGATGCTTAGCTGATTTACAGGATTTGATGCCTGTGGGAGGTGGTTGGTTTGACCTAGGAATTTGGGGGCTCTAGTGTTATGTTATGAAAAAACACAGAGTTCTATTCAGTTTAGTCCAAGGTTATACAGCAGAGGGCACTGGAGAGTCTTTGTGGGCTGTTTCTGTGATGTGGATAGTTAAGTTAGAGGTCCATTGAATTTCCTACCCTATGTATGTACTTCCGCAGGCACACACATATGAAAGGCACTCACCCTTAACCTTCATGGTCCACTTGTTGACTCTGGAAGACCATGATGGTCAGCAGCACTCCATGACCTTTGGTGTGATCCATATTAAGAGGATTAGATTGAATCCATACTATTCTAGAATAAAATTCAATCATTTGGCCTCGGGAAGGTGGCTGCAAGAAAATATCACCGAGGCATTTAGTACACTGAAGTCTGCTGTCATGGTACTAAAATACCGTCCAGTCCAACCTAATATTGTCATTCGGAGTCTATAGCACAGTCTGGCTGCAATTTACACTTCTCCTCATTCATACAGCTAGAGTTTTTCTGAAGAAACTCATGCAGAGTGACAAGGAAGCTGCAGGAGAATGTCCTCCTGTGGCTGAAACCTGGGACCCTTTGGTCACCAATACTATTTTTGCCACTAATTAAACCTATAACCGCAGTGATGGCTAAATGAAGCTTCATGAACCACTTGCTGAATTTTCTGACCTCGCTAGATGGTGCTGTCTGTTCAAAAAAGGGCTCAAAGCATGCCCCAAAGCAAGCCAAGAGCACCATCTAGTGGGGTCAAAAAATAAAGCAAATGGTTCATGAAGCTTAATTTGCCCATTACTACATGATTGCCACCCCTGGACCCTGAGGGTAAAAATGAATAAACAAAACTGATTTGCAGCCTAAATAGACTTAAACTGAGAGTAGAATGTAGGTATGAAAGAGATGATTTGAGTATGGCAATTTATTATGGTCCCTATAAGCCAGGTCTTAGCATTCTGTCTCTGTGCTCCTATGCTATTCTGTGCTTTGTGGACTGTTTAGTTTCAAGTATTGTTGTCAGGTGTGTATGAAAAATACCATGACATTCTTATAATGCATAATCTCTCCAACTATAAGATGGTGTTGGAAGGGAGGTTGTAACACAGGAGAAGACAGTCTTTCAGTTTGACAGGACAGTAGTGTGACGTAATGGGAGTGCAATGCTACATAAAATACAATAGATGAGTAACACACAGTGAACAGTGCAACAGCATTGAAATGGTACCAGGGAAGTGTGGAAAACCACTACAATACTGTGATATTTGAGAAATACAGGAGATTTTTACAGCACTAGAGATGTATTTAAAGGAGTTGGTATCACAAGGTGTTTACAGTCTTAATTACTTGTGGGAAGAAGCCATCTCTGAAGTGAGCGGTGCAGGTGGAGATACTCGTGTTGCGTTTAGCGGCTGGTGTTAATGGATAAGGCCAGTGATTTCAGAGGCTATCCAAACTGTTCTTTGTAGCAGTATGACGTCCCAGGCTGTCAGGTTACCAAACCACGCTGTGATGCATCCTGTCAGGATGCTGTCAATGGTGCATCAGTGGAAGTCCGTTAGGATCTTATTTCCACTCCGAGGCTTTTTAGCCTCTGCAGGAAGAACAGTCTCTGTTTTGACTTCTTGAGGATGCAGCTGTTGTTAAGAGACCATGAGAGCTGGATGCCCACACATCTGACTCTACAAATTTCCACAGATGAACCATTGATATTAAGCAGGGTCCGACTGCTTCTGTTCTTCCTGAGGTTGAAAACGATCTCATCTGTCTTGTCGACATTCAAAGTGAGGTTCTTTTGGCAGCATAAAGCCATGTCTTTTACTCCTTTTGCTTTCTTCTTTTGTCTCCATCGCTAATTGGATTAATCACAGTCATGTTGTCACGGTTCCTTGCGGAGCACATGCTGTATAATAGGGGGCTAAGGATGCACCGATGTTGAGGGTCAATTTGGACAAGGTTCTTTTGACCATTCTCATTGCCTGGGGCTTGTTAGTCAAACACACAGCTACAGTTGAAGCTGCACAGACCAAGGACTCGTGAGATTTAACACAAGTTTAGGTAGAATAATGGTGTTAAATACAGAGCTATCGTCAATGTGCATTGTAAAGGAGATAGCATTGCCTGCGCAACTGTTATGTTGGCATGAAAACTGAAATGGATCCAGGGTGGCCGAGCTATGTAGGACACTACCAGTCTTTCCAGAGTCTTCATTATGAAGGAAGTTAGAGATAGGACAGTAGTCATTCAGCCAAGGTGTCATCAGTGCCCCCTGCTGTATTCAGCACCCTGCCTTGCATGCATCAGCTATTAAGCCTGTTTTCCGCATGCGTGTGTCCTCAGAGGCAAGAGACCTCTGACCCTTGACTCTTGACTTGTCTGTTGTGGAGTTTCGAACACCTGCAGTTCAACTCTAGTCTAAAGATGCTGACTCCAGTCACAAGTCAATACACAATCACATATGCACTCAGATTGTGGTGCGTTGACATGTGCAGTGTAATGCAGACATGAATTTATTTTGTAATTAATGGTACATGATTCATAAATAGATCCCTTATATATGTTCCATGTTTTTTCCTACTGGGTTAAAGGTTATTATAATGGCTATGGTGAAATCAAGGTGACCAAAAAGAGAAATGGGTTTTGGGCACAAATCCTTTTTGATCACTACCTTCTATTGCTATTTCTTACTTTATCTTTCTGTTTTTTGTTCAAGGTCAGTCAATTCACTGTCAATTTGCTATCCATACCATACCAAAGGGCCATATCTGTGTTTAAAGTATGTGTTTAACTGCAATTATTCAATGACCAACATCATTATGGACCACTGTGTTTTGTACGTATTTATTAACTTTATTTATATATTATGTTATTTCTGTATTCATTTTGTATTTAAAGTAAACTTGTGGCATGAATTTGAATTAAAACTTGACCTTGCAGTTTTTCTGTAGATACTACCACTCAAATGTACATCTGCAAGCAGATCATTCTTCATGGCAATTAAGAGCAGAACGGTTTAAATACTTTCATTTGCTAAAATGGACCAGACACAGGTCAATGTGAAACTTGATCTGCAGATTGGTTTGGCTCTGCTGATCAATGATATCAATCTGTCTTTTCTTGAGAGACATTGGGCAGTGATTCAAGTAGCTGTGAATTCTTGGAGATCTAAAGGAACATATGTATTACTGCAAATATGGCTAATTTGGTAGAACCATTGACTAGGTTGGCAATTCTGAAGCTTGGTAAATGCAGAGGTTCCATATTCTTCCCATGACTGCTCTCTTGAAAATTGCCTGTAGTGTGTAACTGTGCAACCCCAGCCATCTACGTTGTGTGACCCTGACCAGGAACATTGGTTTTAAGACACTACAAATATGTAAATAACAATATTTCAAATGCAATACGAAATAATGTCAGGGTCTGATGCATACGTGATACTTTAGTGATATTAAGCTGTAAAGTTGAAATGGGTTCTAAGGAATGCTTGTGTACAACAGCTCTCCCTGCAGGTGGGGAGGAGTGACTTCATGGAAGCATTTTCCACTTTCTGGTCCTAATGAGGCAAGAGTAAGAGTTAGTGTGGAGGGGGTGACTTTGATATCATGTGTCATCCTACTGCCATGTTTTAAGCTAAAAAAAAAGAAGAGTGAAGAATTTTGGCCCGAGAACAACTAAAAAAGAAACAGCCATGGTAGATGGCAGCAGAACATAGCTCCTGGCTGCTCTTTCCCAAGTCCTCTCAGGCCCCCTTTCGCTACCCTCCACCTTCATCCTGCTGCACATTGGCCCCTCCCACCTCTAATAAGGATCAGCAACTGTGAATGAGCAACACAGCACCTCTATCACACTGTTCCAGAGTGAGGCTCCTATGAGCAGTTGGATATGATCAAGAGAGCAGGCCTGGGGCAGAGAGAGATACAGTCCATCATGGAGATAGCCTGAGAGACAAAAGTAAGAGAGATCAGCATGCTGAGAAAAACAAACGGAGAGAAAATGGTGTAAAAGTGAGACAACTGAAATCCAAAACAACACTTTTTGGAAGAGGAGGGAGGAGCACCGCTGCATCCTGTTTTATTGACTGCAGTCATCTGTGGCCGCATAGGAAGCTGCTGTGATTGTTGCCCCAAAGCAGAGTAGCCGAGAGGTAAGTGGTGTCCCACCAGGCCTTAACATGCTCCAGTGCTGCGGTCCTGAGGCTTTGCTTAAAGCCTCTTATAGCTAACACCTCCCCTGCTCAAAAAGGGAGACCTGTTATGATGGTTGTAATGGTGCCACATAGGTTTTGTCACAGTCAACCACCAGCCTTCGGTTCCATTATGGTTCATAAAATTTTGACAACAGCAAGCTTCTGGAAAATCTGACCCATGGAGATCGTTGTTGGCGTTATTTTGAGACAGAAAGGTTGGCTAAGGTTGAACAAAGGTCCTACCTGCACTCATTCATGTCCATGGAAACTTACAAGCTTTCAATTTTGAAGGGCCATAATCTAACGTTTGAGCCTAGAACTGTTTATGCACACAACTCAGAAGATTCCCCCATCATCCATTCTATGCTTCATTAACCCCTTTTAATCACCATCACCAGACAAACCCCCCTTCCCCCCATCCCAAAGAGCTGCTAGGCGGATTTAGTGTCTCAGTGATCTCTAGTCATTCACCAATGTACTTGAATGTCTCACAGTGGTTACTGCTTATATACTGAATATTACAGCAGCCCCTGTGTGCTGTTTTTCGGCAACATCCCATGGGTCCAGTATGAGACAGGCATCACTCCTTGAATTTTGCGGCTTGAGCAGCTTCATCTTACTGCTTCTGGATAATTTAAGGTAGTCTAAATAGGGATGTGGGGCCAGGGTGCACTCTTCATCAGTGGAGTCCTACAATATTGTTAGCATGCTAATGCTACTTATTTACTGCTGATTCAGCTTTCACATTTGTTACGTTAGACGGGCTGACTCTTATTTACACTATCAGTCAAAATTTTTTGCATGTGCCAGGATTTGTATTTACTTAATTAACATTTACTAAAAATACACTCAGTATTCTTCTCTAACAAATAAATTTACAGCATGCTCACCGTTTGTGTACCTTTACTAACAAGAAAATGTCATGTCTTTGATTGATCTTAGTAACCTCGCCTACCAGTTATGACAGCAGAAAAATTGTGAGGCATTCTTCCTACAAGGGACATTAAACAGAAGTTGAATATACCATCCCCACATAACCATGAAGTTAGTAGGATGCCAGAAATACACTGTTACAAACTCTTTCCAGGTTATAAAGGAAACTTGTTTTATTTGATTTATATTTTCATTTAAAGTTGTTCACTCAACTTTCCAATGCTTACTAAGAATACAAAATCTGCAATGTATGAAATAAATATGATAAAAGTGGTAAAAACTGTGGTGTGCAAAAACTTTTGACTGGTAGTGCATGTCTCAGGGTATCACTGTTGTTATGAGCTAAATCACATGCTCTGAGTCCTGAGTAATGTGTGTGAGTGGGGATGACAGAAACTGTACAGGAAGTCGGTTCATTGCCCAACTTCGGACAACCTCTTCAGTTCAGGGCTGTCAGCTTCCAGAGCCAGGTGCTCCTTTTACTTTATTGAGTTTGTCATCTGGCGTGAAAAATCTGCCCCCAGACTCTTTGGAAAAAGCCTGAGCAAACAAAAAGCAACGGGCCAGAAAACTTGAGTCGGCGTGTGCAGAACTCTTTGCATAATCAACAAGATTAGCCTGAGGAATCTGAGTAAGCCCAAGAAGAAATGAGCTCCAGTCTCCGTTTCTCCCTCTCACCTGACCTGCTGAGTCAAGGCAAGGATGATTCACATTCAGTGAACTGGGAGGTGTCACAGTGAATACTCTAGAACCGTATGCTAACTAGCGTACAACACATATTACAAATTGCTACACCAGGAGTCTAGCCTGCGGCTTGCAAGCCACGTAACTGCGGCTCTTCTGAGGAAAATAACCGCATTCACATTTTCATGTCTTAACATAATAATGATACTTTCTTAAAGATACATAATTTATTTATGGGTTAATATTATTTTTCTTTTAGATATTTCTTTAGCTATACGTGAATGAAGCAGTCCATCGCGCTTCTGTGATGTTTTAACAACACCATTTACATCTTCCTCAAAATAATTCTCTTCGATGAGAGTACGTCTCCGGTCAAATGAGTTTTCTTTAGTACCTGAGATTGGATGTATGCTTCAACATTTATTGGGATTCTTAATTCTTTCATATACTTTTTGTAGTAAATCCTCACCACACCTTCCCAAGTCTTCGTAAAAAGTATTATATTTTCTCCGGTTTACATATTATAGCCGGCTGAGTTGTGACTACATTTGCACTTTTCGTCAGCACAGCAGTAGCGAAGAGGAGAGTGAAGGGCAGACGACTGCAGAGCCGAAGGGGTGAGAGTGACGACTATCGCTACAGAACTGAACAATGTTGCAATATTAGTTACCTTTGCGCTGTTATGCGTCCGAGTGATTTTAAGCTGAGATGCCCCCCAAAATATGTTTTCTTAATTTTTTTTTGTAAGTACTTGAACTTGTGTTTTTCTATTAAATGCATATGTGCCCATATCACATTTAAAAAAAAATTGTATGTCAAACCTCCTTCTCATTGCGGCTTGTTGTAAATCTTGGTTCAGATATTTAGGAAAAAATGGTTCTTTTCGTTAAAAAGATTGTTGACCCCTGTGCATTACCAAGGCATTACCAAGATGGTACAGAATGCTACAGGGTGCTATAGAGTGCTCCTGAAATGGTAGTAGAGGCATCTCTTTTTTTCTGTCCACTGAGAGTCCCAGAGCTTCTGTATGTCTCTCACAGGGAGAAATCCTCTGGAGAGCCACTGTATTTTCCCTCCGGCTAACTGTGATTAAATAGGTAGACTTGGGTGTGTAAATCCCTGCTTTCATTTTCCAGTCCCTGGACACTGTTTTGCTTCTAATGTACCCCTGGCGTCGCTAGAGGACATTAGTTTGATGGCCTGAGTAAGTGATTGCTATGCTATTTCTACATTCCTTCAAATGACATTTTTTTTGGTTCGTTAATTGTTTTGCTGTACATTTATGTTATGCACTGTGCCATGAACTGTGTTGCTATTTTTTATGTAAGTCAGAGAATTGTGGTCATATATTGGTGGTTTCACGTGTAGGTTTTTCTGTAGCTCTGATATTGTCTGATGCTGTCTCCTTACCCAAAGGTCTGATTTTCCCTCTTTCTGACATTACACTGTAATAATTCATTTCTCAGTGTAATGATGGATAAGGGGCTTACTCTGCAAGGTTGTTCACTAAGTGTATGCAAGCATATGCTAATGATATTGGAATGGCTGGTAATATTCTTTATGGAAGACTGCCCACAAGAAAGTGCCGCTTTTCATTCTGTTATGTCTTGCTCCACCAAGGGCTGATTCCACCTTTTTTTGTGTCTGGATTTTTGGGTGGTCCTTATCTCCTTCACTGGGTCCTTATGACATACAGGGGGCCCACATTCTGACTTCTGATGTCCAGGAATAAAACATAACCATGGTCATTCTGCAGCAGGTAAGGCAGGCCATGATAATGTGGTAAGCTATTCTTTGCATTGCCTTATATGTGGGAAGAAAATTTTATTAGCGAAATTCAAAGGGACCTTTCATCTCTCAACGGAATAAGGAAAACCCTCTGTGATGTCACAATGTGACTAGATCATGGGACCACAAGTATGCCAGGTCTCATACTGAATGTAATGCTACATTTCAAAGGGCCAGTGTATAACACAGCAATGCCACCTTAACTATATGCCAGAAGGGTGAGTCAGGTGACCACAAACATACATTTTCTTATATTTTTGCCCCAGACTCTAAGCCAATCCCAACTCCTCTGTCCCCCAATGCTCCTTTTGGATGCTACATATCTATATTCTCCACACTGGCTCAGTGGATATCGCCATCACCTACACATCCAGGATTTAATTTCCATCTCCACTGTGTGTTTGTTGCATAGATTTTACATATGTACACTACGAGTCAAGAGTTTGGATACGCCAAGCTAAAGCAAAGAAGCAGCCCTTCATTAATGAGAAACAGGGAAGAGCCAGGCTGCAGTTTGCTGAAAAATATATATTATTCACAAACGCCCAACCAAAAATTAAGAAATAAGTTAAAATTTGCTGAGTTAAACATTATGCTGTGGTCTCTTAATTTTTTCTGTGGCTGTATGTTATTTTATACTTTTGATATCTGTACAATTATTTTAAACTGTAGGAAAAAAGTATACAAATGTACTTTTCTTTGGGTTTGCTGGTCCAAACTTTTGATTGGTCATGTATATGGCCACATTGACAATAGTAACCAGTTAATTTTCTGTGCTATTCATTGTAGCGATATGGGTAACTTCAGTGTAATTAATAATCTTTGTGGTATATTTTAGGATGTACTGTATTTGTACTTATGAATACTTGCTGTGATGGGTCACTGGAGTAGTTTGGTTAATCAGTAACACCGAATGGAGATTGATTAGATACTGAAATATCAGTGTTAAAAATAGGCAGATTTACTAGGAAACTGGCGATGAATTTCAGATTCAGCATTGCGGCCAGAGTGTGCATTAATGAAATACCCTTAGAATAAAGTACACTTTTATTAAGAAAATGACTGGGTTCCTGTGAAGGGGGACCATATATGGTTGGATCTCAAGACAGAATGGAAGTTTGACGTTCCCCTCGGTGCTGTGGTCAAGCTGTGTGATTCTGGCCAGATCCATGTTCTGGATGACGAAGGAAACGTGAGTCTGGGCATTGGTTCTTATAGCTGACTAATGAGGTCTCTCTAATTAGCAGTAACCTACATCTCTATAGTCAGATCAGAATGCATACCAGCAAAAATAGTCCTTTAGTACATGACCATTTCATTCTGACCTTGCTAAGGAATGATCAGTAATGCTATACATTAGCTGTGGCTTCATAATGCCTTAATTATGCATTCATAGAACATTAAGTGCATCTTCATAATGAATTCATAAAACATTCATAAGCAACATGTAAGTACACTAATGACAAACTTTATATGATAATAATGTTTATTGTTAATGTGTATTAAAGCTGTTAAGGTATGTTACGATGCTAAGGTATACATACATTGTGATGGTATGTTAAATGTATATACTTGTGTCTTCAAGTCTTTTTTATGTTGCAAATAGAGCTGATCTAATGTACAAAAAATTTCAGACTCATGTCTGACATCATATATATCATATCATATGAATGTATTATGAAGGTACCCTGAATTTTTATGAATGCAAAATGAATGCAAAATGATGTGCACTAAATGTTCTATGAATGCATAATGAATGCTTTATGAAGGTGCACTGAATGTTATATCAACGCATAATGAGTGAATTATGAAGGTGCAGCTATTGTAAAGCATTACCGAATAATCTTGTGCCATAACTGAAGCTGTTTCTTGCCTGCATTTCATTCCGAAAATTGGACACCTGCCATTTTGGATTTTTAAGTCACATTCTCACACTAGGAGCACTGGCTCTCATCTCTGAATGCCACCAACATCAAGCCTATGCACCCCACCTCAGTGCACGGGGTGGCCGACATGATCCGCCTGGGGGATCTGAATGAGGCCGGCATCCTCCGGAACCTTCTGATCCGTTACCGTGAGCACCTCATCTACGTGAGTTCATAGTTTCTTCTTGTACTCTAGTTCTAGTATTGTTTCATAAAATGAGCCAATCAAAAATCAAACTCCTCTAATGCTGAAAAACTTCTGGTAAACATGCCATGATGAAACCTGTAAATAATTAAGATGGATATACCGTCACAATACAAAGAGCACCAGAGCATTATATTTCGAAAATCAATTAATATACTTATTGATCTCTGTCATCTAGAAATTCACCAAACCCCAAAACTGGAGTTGGATAACGTGTCAAGAAATTATTTCACCAATTTTTTTTTTGTCTTGTGTTGATTCACTTAATATTCCTTTGGGCTAATAAAACAAATGTCAAATCCACGTTCCCCCATAAAGGGACAGCCTTCATATTACATAATAATAGTCCTTCATTTCAATGACAACTATGTAAAAACCATGTCACCGTAGTCCATGTGCTGATAACAGCAGTCTCCCCTTTATTATCAGGCATAGAGATGGAAAGATAGAACAGACTGTTGTACTCCAGCCCTCAGGGAGCTGCTGTTGTTTGGAACTCAGGCTCTGCCTTTCTTTAAATTATTGATAATGGGATAATGGGCTCTTAAACGATGGATTAAGTCTGAGACTGAGTGACGTGGGAGAGGTGACAGCATGTATACCCCTAAGGGCAAGTTCTTTGTTGTGTTTTTCTGAGGTCTCTGCATTGGATAGATCTAGATGAATTTCCTGAGTTGCCAGTGGTTTAATTCAGGATGTTGTCCAGACAGAGATTAGCTATATCAGTTCAGATAGATTGATCTGGGGAGGCATGGTAGTGCAGTGGTTAACGGGTCCGGGACCTGGATTTGAGCCTCTGCCTGGATTTTGTGTGTGTGTGTGTGTGTGTGTGTGTGTGTGTGTGGGGAGAGTTTACTTGTTCTTTCCATGTTGTCAGAGGGTTTTTCTGGGTACTCTGGTTTCTCCTCACAGTCCAAAAACATACTGAGTCTCATTGGAGTTACCAAATTGTGTGAATGGTGAGCGTGCCCTGTAATGGGCTGGTGCCCCATCTTGGGTTGTTTTGGGCTCTGTGCCCACAGACTCTGGACCTCCCTGAGACCCAGAATAGGGGAAGCAGTTATGGAAAATGGATGGGTGGATAGTTTTATCGGTACTGTGTGGTATAAGCAGGGGCTGCTGGTTGGGTCACACAGAGCTGTTCAGCAGCACCAAGCTTAACAGTATTTGCATAGTTAAACCAGCTTATATTCTGCACAACACACTTTTGTCCCAGCAAATGCTCTTTTAATCATTTCAGTCATCCCCCACTTTAATGTGAGGAATTCCAACTTCATTGAGCTGTAGATAAATATGTTTCTAGCAATGACTGTAACTGGCATTGTAACTGACTGTAACTGGGATTGTTTACTTAGTTGGAAAGAAGAGAGATATTCGCATGTAATAATACCTGAGCAAACAAACCATAGTCTTTGGGAATAACTCTTGTAGTTCAATAAGTAAAACACTGTGCTACAAATGGAAAGATTGTGGGTTTAAATCCCAAGTTGCACCCATCAATTGTAACATGTCACTCTACTGTGAGTTGCTTTGGAAAATACTGTCAGATATATTAGTTTCATGAAAATGTGCCCACCTATAAAGTTACCATTGATTATGCACAGTAGTTGATATTTAGCTAAAGGTTTCTGTATCATTCAGATTAGCTAACATTTTTTTCCTCCCATTGCAAATTACATTTCGTATTTGACTCATAAAAGTTTACGAGAAGAATCCCAGAACTGCAGAGATAAAAATACATAATCCACACGTAGCAGTAGGTATTGATACGAATGTCAAGCAAACTATCCATCACGCACTGAATAGTACAGCCCAAACTTAAAAAGGCCAAATGAAGTACTAACCGCTGACTTATCTTTCCCAAATACTCAAACCTAATTGTGGCATACTGTATGACTAACCAGCAAGCACCTGATAGCGCAGCAGCTTGTCAATTCAGGGCTGGGGAAAAATATCCTTTCCAGTTTTACTGTTTATCTGTACCCCACCAACGCAGATAGAGCTCTGTCTTTCTTCTGTACCAGCAAGAAAGGAGAGTCATGGACCCATACTGTCCCATTAAAGCTTGTTTCAGTGGCCGGTGATTGTATATTTTTACTGGTGAAGCACTGCATCATCTAATATAGGGACTTCGTGGACTTCACTGTGCAGAAAAATACAAGCCGTAAATCACTGCACCATGAGCCTCATCTACAGCACCTCTAAGATTATGTTTAGATTTGTGTGGGTACAGCTATATCATGCCTCTGTTTTATGCAATACTGGATATAGTCTTCCATATAAATACTTTTGAAGCACAATATGTCAAAAACTATATAAATTGCTGAGTTGCCTGAAGTTTGTCTGGGTGTCTCACTTCCATAAAAACAGAATATATTCCAAGGTCCTAAGTTTCCTCAATTGCCATTCAAATATTTCTTTGATTGAAGCTTCTGTATTTTGTCTTTTTCCCCTCCTGTGACTGACCTTTCACCTTTGACCCAGCAGACCTACACAGGGTCGATCTTGGTGGCAGTAAACCCCTACCAGCTGCTGCCCATCTACACACCAGATCACATCCGCCTCTATATCAGAAAGAAGGTGGGCGAGATGCCACCCCATATTTTTGCCATCGCCGACAACTGCTACTTCAGCATGCGAAGCAGTGGCAGGGACCAGTGCTGCGTCATCAGGTGCCGAGTCTCCTCTGGGGAATTGGATGGATAGCAAGCACTCAGCCAGCCGCTGAGATACAAATAAGCCAACGATTAAGCAAACAGCAGTCACATTAAACCTACAGCTAAGACTCGACAAGCACATGCAAACAACTAATTATTTTTAAATTTTAACAATTATTAGATGGTTGTGCTTCTTTTACCGGTGTGATGCTGCGTTATGGTTTGTATTGCAGAGTGAGTTTTCATTGTCATCTTTTGTTATGATGTGCTGTTGTCTGTCATGACATGGTTATGTGTTGGCATTTATTCACCAGTGGGGAATCTGGAGCTGGAAAAACTGAGAGCACCAAACTTATCCTACAGTTCCTCGCGTCCATCAGCGGGCAGCAATCGTGGATTGAGAAGCAAGTCCTAGAGGCCACACCCATCCTTGAAGGTCAGGAGCAGACAGCTCTGCAGTCTACAGGCTGTCCAAAAACACCAAACAGCACCCTGGTATTGCTTGCTGATCTGTATTACACAACACAATGGAGACATGTGACTTTGAATTTGGGCTGGGTGATATCATATTGATATTGTATCACGCAAGCACAATGATCACCAGGGCTTCAGATGACAGGTGAAACATTTGGCCGGATGCCAGTTTTTCGGTACCATCTGGATGTTTTTTTTATTCCATTAATTTGGTAAGCAGATTAGTAGTACAGATAAAATATTAATGAGATGTGTTTTGTGACACCCAAAAGTGATAGTACTGAAAGGCTGGCATCATGTACTGTCATCTCATCAACTCAGTAGTTATAAATCATCTGTCAAATGATAGTACTGTTACGTGTGTTATGACTAATCCCTGCTGTGTTCTTTTGTTGCAAAAATATATTTACTGCTTGTCTTTCACTTGTTGCAGCTTTTGGAAATGCCAAGACTATTCGCAATGACAATTCAAGCCGCTTCGGAAAATACATTGACATCCACTTCAATATCAGAGGGGCGATTGAAGGGGCCAGGATTGAGCAGTACTTGTTAGAGAAGTCCAGAGTCTGTAGACAGGTTTGTAGACATGTGGATACCAGTCATACTTAATGACACAGGTATATAATTAAGCATCTAGCTATGAACACTGTCAATAGAATGGGTGGTCTTACAGAAGAGGTTAGAGACTTTCAACTTGGTACCACAATCTTTCCAAAAACTTAGCTCACCAAATTTCTGACCTGAAAGAGATGCCTTGGTCAAGTGCAATGAAGTGGAATCGTCAGGAGGCAAGTTCAGTTATGAAGGTCACGGAAAGGGACCTGATCACCTAGCATGAATACCCAACCTAAATGGCAGCAAATCACACCCGCAACATTTAATGCAAAGCCTTCCCAGAAAAGCAGAAGTTATTATAGCAACAAAGGGTGGACCAAAGGTTACACAAGTTTATGACAACATACTTTTACGTAAATGATGTACCTAATGTTTTATGTAGTAATGTACAATCAGTACTGTACAAATAGATTGCATTACATCAATAGACTGATCTTTGATATTGTCTCATATCCAGACTCAAGATGAGAGAAACTATCACATCTTTTACTGCATGCTGCAGGGCATGTCCCCTGACATGAAGAAGAAGCTGTATCTTGGCAATGCTGTAGATTATAACTACCTCACCATGGTGAGAAACATATTTCTGCAGCTACTTCCTACATCCCTTCCATCTGCCTTTGCAATGACACGGTAACCAAAAGTGACCTTATTGTTATTGAATCACTATTTCTTGGTGTCACAATGGTTTGTTTACAAAAATCTTGCCGTCACTGTGACTGACAAATTCTGACCATCTCTGCATTTCCTGATTCAGGCTGTGATCTGACAGCTTGACTGTAGCATCTCTTGATTGAACTACATGCTTGTCTCATTACTTCAACCTAGCTCCTGTCTCGACATAAAAACCTTGGTACTTGGTACCTTGGTACTGTTGCCAAGAAACCTGTATCATCATACCATATGAGACACATGAATGTCTCCTGTTCAAAAGAAATCACGATGATTATTTGTGTTTTGGTGTTTGAGCACATTTAGCACGTACGTGTGTGTGGTCATTGTTTCTTCAGGGAAATTGTGTTGTGTGTGATGGCCGTGATGACCTTAAGGAGTACTCCAACATCCTCTCTGCAATGAAGGTTCTGATGTTTACTGACACCGAGAGCTGGGAAATCTTCAAACTACTTGCAGCCATCTTGCACATTGGCAACCTGCGCTTTGAAGGTAAGCCAGAAGAAGGCACCAGAGCCAGTGGGGCAAATTTGAACCTTTGGGATGGCCATCCTATGACTTTGGCACAGATCTGACCCACCAAATTCACCACTAATTCTCACCAGACTGTGAGTAAATTGTTACCAGTTATTAAGAAATTATGTTGGGGAAAAAAATCTCCATTTCTCCATCACTCAGAGGTAAAAAATTTTTTGTATTATAAATTGTTCTGGTATAATTAAAGTCATAGTTGTGTTACTACTGAGTCAATGTTTTGTTTAAAATTTAAAATAGAATTAAAGTAATGGAATGAACTTCATTTATTATTAAAAGTCAGTCATTTTTAATATTGTAATTTTCTGTTTGCCCATTCATCTCTAGCCAGAATGTGTGACAACATGGATGCCTGCATGGTGGTGTGCTCTATGAACCTCACTACTGCTGCTGCCCTGCTGGAGGTCAGAGCTCATGTTTATAACTGACTTTTCAAGAAGCTTACAAGATTTTAAAAACCAAAGGAAAAAGTCAAATGCATTTTCTGTAAAGAACTTTGTTCCCTGTGAAGAAATTGGGGCAATTCTATTTTGTGTATTTCTTGACAGTTTTAACTCACAATATCTTACAAAAATATACTTGAGAGCATTTTAGAATGAAGTATTTTTCATGTACTCAGACCTGGCAGGTGCCTCCTTGTCTTCTCATGCATTTGATTTTTGCATGACAAGATAATTCATCACACCCTGTTTATTTAGATATTCTGAAGGCTTTGACATTGTTCAAATGGGCACTTTTATGAAATCATAATCGGGTATGTAAAAGGTATGGTCCTGTTAGCAAATGTTGTATATCAAAACATTAAATTGTGTGGTGGTTTCCATGGTGATGGTTCTCTGGGACTAATCTAGCAGACCGGGTACATAGATTGTCATAACTATTAGTTATGTATCAGATGGTTAAGTACCAATGAATTCATTTTTTATGCTTTGCTATATATTCAGAAAGAATTATCTAGCAAATATCGCTCTGTTGTTTATATTTTTTTATACTTATGATGAATGGGGCTACAGCTCTTGGTATTATGAGTCATTAAG
Organism: Mormyrus proboscirostris; assembly: GCA_026779585.1. Classification (NCBI taxonomy): domain Eukaryota; kingdom Metazoa; phylum Chordata; class Actinopteri; order Osteoglossiformes; family Mormyridae; genus Mormyrus; species Mormyrus proboscirostris. The sequence continues at coordinate 12,440,552 of JAODKF010000044.1, forward strand.
TATTATTGGGCTGCCTAACTTTTATTCTCAGATCATTATAAAAGACTTGATGCAGACTGAGATTTACAAATGGACTATGACCATTCCTTAAATGTATGCAGGACTGCCCCCTAGTGGCCAGATTTGGAACATTAATCCTCCTGCTTCAAAATAATGCAATTTGCACCAAGAAGGCTATATAGCTGAGTTACACAGGGTTTCAACCTCAAAACATAGCTTTCTTCACAACTCATTGACAGTGTGTAACAGATTTAAAGTAATTTGCAACTTATTATATGGTTACATTATTGATCTCTGTGGAGGTTATCTTTCATAGACATTATATATAGCTGGCTGCTTGTAAGACCTTCCTGTCCTGTTGTCTACAAATCACATGGTTAACAGATTGCAGCAGTATGGGTTGTTGTACAGTGCAAGTGGCTGTAAATTGCCTGCTCTGATGTGTTGCTGTGTAGGCGGACCCTGAGGAGGTGATGAGCTGCCTGACCAGCAGGACCCTCGTCACTCGAGGAGAGACTGTATCAACTCTCCTCAGTGTGGAGCAGGGGCTGGATGTGCGCGATGCTTTCGTAAAGGTTATCCCCTCCATCCTCCTAAGGATCTGTGCTTCTGTCCTACATCTTTATGAACCCAAGGGAGGAATTTGTCAGACCTGAAATATGAGCTTGTGAAAATCAGTTGTACCATAACTATGGTATAATGGGTTCAGTTCCAAATTATGTTATAGATCTGAAGTCATTTATCACCATTATTTCCCATTAGCAGTGAACCTAGAACCTTTTCATTCTCATATCTTAGGGAATTTATGGAAGACTGTTTGTATGGATCGTGGACAAGATTAATGCTGCCATCTATAAACCACCCCCCAGTGACTGTAAATACATGCAAACATCCATCGGCCTGCTGGATATCTTTGGGTTTGAGAACTTTGTTATCAACAGGTATACCCTCATTGTCAAGTCTAGATTAGATTTCTTAAATATCAAGGAAGTTAAAGAACTGAAATATCTTTCTAAATAGCTATAGATGGGTTGCAAAACTGACGAATTTGCATCTTTGAAGCTTGCTGTTTCAAATCCGTGATTTAATTTGTTGATGACGTGCTCCCCTGATAACTGAACTGTTGTGCCTGTCTGTTCTCACCCTCAGTTTTGAGCAACTGTGCATCAACTTTGCCAACGAAAACTTGCAGCAGTTCTTCGTGCACCATGTGTTCAAGCTTGAGCAGGAGGAGTACAACCTGGAGGGCATCAGGTGGCAGCACATCAAGTTCACTGACAACCAGGATGCCCTCGACATGATCGCCATCAAGCCCATGAACATCATTTCTCTCATTGATGAGGAAAGCAAGTTTCCAAAGGTGCTGTGCCAGGGGCTCTGGCTTTCTCATCAAATCAGTCTGCTTTACTTTGCAATTAAAAGACAAATCTCAAAAGAATTAATCTCAGATTATCTCTGAAATGTCAGATTATTCCTTTTTCTATTTCTGGAGTTTGCATGTTCTCCCCCATTGTCATTGGGTTTCTTCTGGGCTCTCGGGTTTCCCCCCCACAGACCAAAAACATGCTACGGTGAATTGGAGTTACTAAATAATTCATGGGTATGAATGTGTGTGTGTGTGTGTGTGTGCCTTGCAAATGGTTGGCTTCTCGTCTAGGGTTATTCCCTGCCTTGTGCTGTACCTTCCATAATCTCCCATGTGGCCCTGCAAAGCAAAAGCTGCTATAGATAATGAATGTCGTATTCCCATTGTCTAATTAATCCTTTTGTTTTGACAAAATGTTGTCATTCATGCAAACCTGGTTTCTGCGAGGTACAGCTGACATTGGCGGACTAGCGGGAGCAGGTCCGTATTCTAACCACGATAGTAGAAATATTTTCACTAATATAAAATCTATTGCTAAATTCTCCTTTCAGGGCACGGATGGTACCATGCTGAATAAGCTCAACTCCCAGCACAAGCTCAATCCAATCTATATCCCCCCGAAGCACAGCCGCGAGACAGTGTTTGGCATTCAACACTTTGCTGGCACTGTTTACTATGAAACTGCAGGTACTATGTATGGGATTTCCCTCCAATCTGCGTGATATTTTTATCTATCACATGATATCCTTTCAACTAACAACTGACTGAAGGTCTTCCATCAAAAACGGCAGTCAGCTAGAAGCTATTTTTTCTAACCAAATAACATTTATTCTTTTGGAATATGTCCCTAGATATCCTATATACAATATGGATTTACTAGTATAAATATTTTTGTAGAGTGTTGTATTCTATGACAGAATCAATGTATTGTTCTGTTGTGGAGTTAGAGTATTATGTAATGTTTTGTTAAGCAGTTTCAAATTGTTGCGTTCCACATGACCCCCTAATTTAATTAGATTGGTAATGGCTTATATCTGGACACCACACCCAAAATTGGTTTGGTCTAGCTTGTCAATGCCACAAAGTCAATTATCACACTGACTGGTCCCTCGGCGCCATGCAAATAATTAAGTTAGTCACAGAGTGGTGTTCATTCATTTCCTCTGGGAAGGGAATGAAATGAATATATAATACTAAGTTCAAATGAAGCAAACTCCTCTACTTCTTAGTTTGAATCATTACATGCAGTTGACCTTCATAAGATACCAGAAATCTTACTGAGATTGATCTCTTACAGGTTTCCTGGAGAAGAACAGAGACAGTCTCCATGGTGACATAATCCATCTGATCTACACTTCTAGCAATAAATTTATCAAGCAGATCTTCCAGACCGACCTTGTCATGGTGATGTACCATAGCTTGGAGGTCCTTAGTAATGCCGCATAGATTTTTGAGACCTTTTATTAGCTTAGCGATAATTTCTCAATGCTGCGTCTGTTGTATCCTCATAGCCGAGCCAGAGATTCATCTATGTTCACTTTCTGTTAGCTTTACTTAATCAAACTTAACCAGGTTTTGTCTCTGACTGTAGCTACCAAGGGTATTTTCTACCCAAATTAGAAGATAAATGTGTTTTTATGTCACAACACTATCAACTGCATCCCAGCACCAGCTTGGTACTCCTTCTATATTCTGAAATCACGTCCTGTCTGACTACCTCCTATTCTTTAGCTGTGATGACTAGCTCACAAGTTTTTTTGTTTTTTAATGAAAGGAATATGAGATAGCATATAAAACAGAGTTAACTTACAAAGAAGAAATAGCGAACTACACAGAAATAGACTTGGGTTTCCACCTTATACTATTTTTGTCATTGAGAAATTAAATTTCATTTCATTTTTCTGTGTGCAACTATGTAAATATGACTGTAATGCCTAAATACATTCCAGAAAAGACATAAAACAATAATAAACCATTATAGCCAATAAGTGAAAATTTGACATTTTCTGGGAATGTAGTTATGACTATTGGGAAGGGCTAGTCCTGAGTATCCCTGCTGCAAAGATATTTCTGATCTATCTGTAATTTGGAGTGATCAGACATTGGTGGTGTCCCATGTGTTAGTTTGTTGGTTGCATCCCTGCTTTGAATGCCCCCATCACAGTAAAAGGGAGGGAAAATCTGAAACACTGAGGACAAGGAAGTGAGAGAATCAGAAAATCAGGCAGAGGAACAATAGTTTAGACTTTAGAAGGTGCATGCTAAATTATACAATATATTATACAATGTTTTAAATATGTATTTTCAATTAAATTTATGCAGCTCTACTGCTATGCTAATCATAAGCATTTAGGAAGAGTCTATATCAAGATCTGGATGAGGAGGACTGGCAGGGAATCTAAATGAAAAAAACCATTGTGATGGAAAGAGGCTCAAATTAAGGGAAAATTAAGCTGGATAGAGAGGAAGAAAGGAGTGAATGATATAAAAGGATTGAAGCTCTCAATATGTAACGCACCTCCCTGCCTGCAGGGGGCAGAGACCAGGAAACGCTCCCCAACCCTGAGCAGTCAGTTCAAGCGCTCCCTGGACCTGCTCATGAAGACCATAGGCGCCTGCCAGCCATTCTTTGTGCGCTGTATCAAACCCAATGAGTTCAAGAAGCCTATGGTAAGTCCATGATAATCCCGTGACAACCAGCTGCCATAGCAACACTTCCCCTGGTGCTCAGGCGTGTGGCGTGGGTGTCGACTGTTCTGAGTCTTACCTGCCCTGGGAAATGGATGCTGCTGGAAGTAATGATGCAAGATGGGCCAATCCGCTATGACCAGGAAGTGACATGGTGTTTCTGTTGGCTGATAATAAAACTACACGGTACCAACAAAATTGTAAAACTGTTATGCTGTTGCCCAAATACAGAGAGAATAATGCTAAAGCATGGTGCAGGTGGAAAAATAAAGGGAACACAAGGGGTCAGATACAAAACAGGAAAAATAGGAGCTAACTAAAATGGAACCACAAAGTTAATCTGTCTTCTAGGGTGTGAAGCTAGAAGCTAAACTGGTTGATAATCACCAGCCAGCTTCAAACTCAGGACTGGAGAGGTACAGCTTTTGAGTCACTCACTCAACCCATACAGTTACTGTAGGTAGGAGTCCAGGGAGCAGGGAAACATACTATGGGTTGAAGGGCTACAAAACAGATGGGGGGAAGCAGAATGATCACCTGCTGGCCAAAAGGGGACAAGACACATAGGACAGGGTTGGATGGGTACTCACCCTGACAGAAACATACACACATATTGAACAGAATGTGGAATTTTACAAGTCTAACTTTTCTGGCTGTTTCAATGTTTTTGCTGTTTCTGCCTCACATCCATTTGCACATCTATATCTCTCCACTGTAGCTGTTTGACCGGGAGCTCTGCATTCGGCAGCTCCGCTATTCTGGCATGATGGAGACCATCCGAATCCGCCGCACCGGCTACCCTATACGCTACACATTTGCAGAGTTTGTGGACCGCTACAGAGTCCTTGTGCTTGACATCAAACCTACCTTCAAACAGGTGAGGGAGTGCTGCCACCTTGTGATGTCACATGAAAGTGTTCTCAGCCGCTACACACATGACATAATTAAGGGTAATAATGAGATTCGGAAAGCAGAACAACTTTTCTTTTATGATTTTTATTTAACCCTGACAAAGGATACAGTAACCAATAGTGAAATATGTAACTTAATTCAAGAGCATTGCAATAATGAGTCAGAGGGCCAGGTCAAAACCTGAGATAGCAGATGTGATTATATATGATGCTATATTCTTAGCATTAAGTATCAAAGCTGTATAATAAGTATGAGTCTAATGAACCAGCTTATTTGTATAGATACTGCCCTCTAGTGGACAATACCACCCAGACAATTCTCAGTTCCAGTGCAGCCAAATTCTGTTGAGAGTGAGTTTTAGCGGTGTTGCTATTAGATAGGCAATTGACTGTCAAAAAATGTGATTAGCTTGGTCTGAAAATTTTTGGATTTTGTTTTTTGTAGATCACTATATTTGCACTGAAACACACATTTTCCAACAGGGGAACGCGAAAGTAGCATGCCAGCGCATCCTAGAGACCATCGTGGGGAGGGGTGAGGACTGGCAGATGGGGAAGACCAAGATTTTCCTTAAGGTTTGTTTCACTGCCTTGTTGATATTTTCTGTCATTTGTTGCGTATTAGAAGGTGCACTGCCGTATTTTTTCAGGGTTAGGGGGCAAATCACACCTTCTCTCTGTATGTCTGTCTATTCTTCCTGTCTGATGGGGGTGTCCTCTCACTGGGTGTGTGTGCCCTGTGGTAGACTTTCATTCTGTCCATGGTGTACCCTAGCCTTGTGCTGCCTGGGATAGAAGCTGGAGGATAAGGGCCTTGCTTAGGACCCACAGACATGTGTCTCTTCTGCTGGGGTTGGAACTGGCAACCTTCTGATCACAGGCACAGAGGTTTAGCCTGCAGAGACACATGCTGAACCTAAGTGGTCAGTCAAATGAATGGAGCGATGAAGCCTATGAATCTCTAGATGTTATAAAAAAAAAACAAATTAAAATAAAACAAATAAAGTAAAAAGTATAAACGACCACAGTAGGGGCATGGAGACCCTGGCAGATTTAGGGAACCCAGCACTTTACAGAGGCTCTTAAATACATAAAATTATATAATATGTGGCCTAAGTTGACATTTTGTTAGGGGGCCAAGAATTTCTAGCTCCTGTGAAGGACCAAGAAAGCTTTGTGACCTCATTTGCTTCATCTCGTAGGATCACCATGATGTGCGGCTGGAGATGGAGCGCGACACGGCCATTACATGCAAGGTCATCCTCATCCAGAAGGCTGTGAGGGGCCTCAGAGACAGGTGAGGATAAGGTGAATCCCTGAGTTTGGTCTGTAAGCAAAACCACAGACTAAGTCAGAGCTGTCTAGTACACTTTATGTTAACATGGCAGTATCATAGTATCACAACTGCAGCAGTATCAATGGTCATGTTTCTACAGATCCAGATTTCTCAAGATCAGGGATTCTGTGATACTGATTCAGAAAATCTGGAAAGGCCACCACTGCCGAAAGAATTATAGAAAGGTAAGGTCCTGTATGTTTTTCTGTGTAATTGTCAGAATTCCACTGTCTCCATGATTATTGTATGTTTTCCATGTTCTACTGGGATCCCATGTTCTTATATTTTCTGGTATCCACAGTCTCATGGCTTATTAATCATCTTTTGTATTCAGGTCTATCCTCTGTCATCAAGTTCTAAGCACAGCTGTCTCTGTCTGGCAGATGCAGATGGGTTTTCTACGGCTCCAGGCCGTCTATCGATCTCGCAAGGTTTACCGAATCTACAGCGCTGCACAGAGAAGCATCGTGGTCCTGCAGGCATGGACTCGAGGCTTCCTAGTGAGACAGACCTTCCAGCATCGTTTGAGGGCCATCATCACCATCCAGGCCCACACCCGTGGCATGCTCACTCGCAGGCTGTGCCAGAGGCTCAAAACTGAAGTATGCTATCTCCATTGGCTTGGATGTTTATTCATGAAGCACTAACGGAGAGGAAATTAACCCATATCAAGTGGTCTGGTGGGACTTAAATCCATTTCCTTTTCCACTACGATGATTCTATTGTTGATAATTTATCTTCTGGAGAATGGTTTACATTGTTTAAGAGTAGAGGTGGAAAGTTCTAGTACAGAATGTACAAATTCAGAACAAGGTTTTGTTTCAGCCAACTAGTTGAGAGCACTCAGCTCTTTATACTTTCTGGACCTGAACTTTCCACCTCTGTTTAAGTGTCATCCCATGTCTGCTCCTTCCTTTTCTTGCAGGGTCACCCACCTCTGGAGGAGAAAGATCACCTACTGCTGGCCGAAGATGCATGGTGGCCTAGAGAGGCAATGGTTGTGCAGCAGGCCTGGGAAGATGCCGAACAGCAGACCGGCCCAAGTGCCATGCAGGAAGAGGAGGCACGAGAGGAAGCTTGCCCCGAAAAGGGGGTGCTGTTGCAGGGGATGTCAGTCCAGCAGGATCCAGTCAGTGACTCGGATGTGGTGGATGAAGTGTTTGGATTCCTGGGGTCTAATGGTACCCCTGGGCAGGAGGGGCAGGCCCCCACAGGGTTCGAGGTAACAAGGCAGGGCACCACTATGCTGACCTCCAATTAATGCGCCACCAAGGCTAATAAATTGATTATGCTTTTAGGTGAGGCCTCCATGTGCCTTTCTGAAAGTAAAGTAAGTTAGATAGGAAAGGAACTATAATCAGGGATGCACAAAAATGTGGCTGGGCCCCTTAATAATTTGGTCGGTACAAGAATTAATGATGCCTTATACTGCATTATGAAGGTACTTATAGTGCATTATAGATGAGAGCTTCATAAAGCATTCATAATGCATAATAAACATAGTTATAATGTGTTATGTCTTTTTATAAATAGTTATAACCGTGTTTAAGAATTATGAATGCATTATAGTGCATTATGAAGGTATCTATAAAGTATTACCAAAAATTCTACCAAATGGGCCCCTCCTTTCTCCAAACCAAAGCTACCATTATCCATGCTCACACATTTATGAGCACCCCTTACTATCCTGAAAATTTTCCTCTTTCTCCCAGCCCTGACTAAAAGAGGCGTTTTGTATCATTCACACGTCATCACCAATTTAACTGACAACCATATGTCTATTCAGTATAATTTGTGTTATTTGATGTCGACTTAAATTTGAGAGAAGCCATTTTTTGTCCTGCTGTGGTGTGCGTGTGTGCGCCTCTTCCTGCGCGTGTGTGCATGGCTCTGTGCGTGCGTGTGCGTGTATGCCCATGTGCGCGCACGCACACAAATGCACCAGGACCTGGAGTGGGATCCAAGGAAGGCTGAGCAGGTAGAGGAGGTGGACGTGGCCAGAGTTCTCCCTCTTCCTGTGGCTGAGGAGGAGGACCTGTCGGAGTATAAGTTTGCCAAGTTCGCTGCCACCTACTTCCAGGGCAGTGCCACGCCGTGCCACACGCGATGCCCCCTCAAACAGCCACTTCTCTTACATGAAGACGAGGGAGACCAGATGGTACTTAACCAGCTCTTGACCAGTCAGATTATCGCTGCCTAGTTTACCTCAATTGCAATGAGCCGTTCCCTAAAAGATGTAGCATCTTACTTATCTTTAAATGACAATAAAAGTCTTCATATCTTTGGGAGCAAGGCACTGCTGGTATTTTCCAGATGAATGTTACTCTAGAAACACATTTCTTACAATTTTTAATCCTTTTTACTAGGGTGACCTGATAATCTATGTCAGGGAGGACACTTTAAACTAGTACTGGATTTGTAAACTACCATTTCAATCAAAAGATCACAGGTTTCCCTTAAGCAGAGTTCTTGCTGTGTGCTGATTGGTCAATGTCCTATAGTACTGCATGTGTCACTAATAATGTGAAACACCTGGATGAGTCTTTCAAACCAATCAGTGAAAGCACAAGAAGAACTGGACTATTTAGCCAAGCACAGGAACCTTTTAAAGTAGTTTGCCGAAGTGACCTCCTTAAAAAGGATTATCTGGTCACCCATATTTTATACGCACATATTAATGATTATTGTGCTGCCAGATATTCAATAGACACGAAATTGCATGCTAAATGACAGCAGAAGAAACAGAAAGAGGACTAAAGCACGCCACTTTGTAGGCAGGAATAGGAACAAGCATTTATATGCTGCAATGCTTTTCTGTGTTTTTTTTTTGTTCAATAATTTTAATAGAATGGTGTTATTTATGATGAATTTTTAATTTTTGTACTGATATTTTAGGGTGTCAGTTGCTTGAATGCTGGATATGAGAGCTTTCACTGTATTTTTTATTTATTTTTTTTTGCAATGAACATTTTTTTTTATTATCCTTCATTTTTTAACATAATGTGCTTTAAATACGCAGGCGGCCTTGGCCATCTGGATCACGATACTGAGGTTCATGGGTGATCTTCCTGAGCCCAAATACCACACTGTCATCAGTGATGGCAGCGAGAAGATTCCTGTCATGACAAAAATCTATGAGACCCTCGGGAAGAGGACGTATAAGCAAGAACTGGAGGCCCTGCAGGGAGCCGAGGTGGTGAAGGGGTAATGGGGTGTAACTGGTAGGGGTGAGAAAGACCCCTTCATTTTAGTGGGTGTAATATTGTCAGAGCAGCTGTGAGGTCTCATACTACAGAGCAGATTTCTTTTGAACATAAGTATGTACTGTACCTAAGCTGAAGGTAACAGAGAACCGTCTGTTTCTGATGAGTAGCATGCATGGTAGCCAGTGGGTACTTACGTGGCTTCAAATATGCTGGTACAGTATGACTGTCCCATTTCTGCCCCAGCTGTGTGGACTTTGCATGTTCTTTCCATGTATATGTTGTTTAGGTACTGTGGTTTGGTGCCACCAAAGCAGTGTTTCTTATGGCAGTCTTTAGAAGACCCCAGAAAGTCCACATTTTTGCTCCCTCCCAGCTCCCAGCGTACCTGTACCAGGTCATCAGTGTTCTTGATTGGCTGGGAGCCAGGAGGGAGCAAAAATGTGGATTGTCTGGGGGTCCCTGAGTATTGGCTTGAGAAACACATATCTGAAGGCGTGTATTATTTGTATACCAGTGTATATAAATTGCCCATCGCCCCACAACCCTGTACTGGATAAGCAGGGAAGTACCCACTGTGATGGTACGCCTTGAGATTGGAGTAACTTACTTTGACCCTGTATTGGATAAATTGACATAGAAAGTGGATGGTAGATAGGTTCCTAACTTTTAGTTTTTGTGGTCTTTTTTGTCTCACAGAGCACTGATGTTGAAAGCCACTGTCGAAACACTACACGACATAAGCTAGTCTCCCTCACTCTAAAGAGGAAGTCAAAGATCACAGAGGAGGTGAGAGCCAACACTGTTAAGCATGGTTCACCTACACTTCCAAATAAAGAACCTTGGGTGGAAATTTCAGATCCAGAAAGAAAAAATCCAAACCAAGATATTATTTCAACCGATCAGCTGAACATAAAGAGTCAAAGTCACCGAATGCTCACTTGGTTGGTTGAAACTAAATGTTGGTCTGGATTTTTACTTTCTGAACATGAAATTTCCACCTCTGGTAACCTTTGACTAAAAAACATATTGAGTTATTATAGTTTGAGTATTTATGTGAGGGAGGACACATGGGTTCCTGTTTATACTCCAGGTGATCAGGCGTCTGAACGACTTTGACTACAGCGCTCCGGGAAACAGCATGCTGGAGGAGCGGCCTACCTCCAACCTGGAGAAACTGCACTTTATCATTGGCAATGGCATTTTGCGACCTGCCCTTAGGTGAACCAACCACTTAAGATCCATGACCTACTCTAAATATGCTACCAATACAAATCACTTCTGCTAACAATATCTTAGCACTCTGTCTAGTAGCTGCAGAAAGTGTCATTGAGCCAAAATGGCAGTGGAATAGAGCATATTGTAGTTGGAATTAAGACAGAATTGTACAGAAATGTGTATTCTTCCTCTCTAACTGAAGGTGTCCAATGATCTTTATAATACATCAGAATGTATTGTCTTTAATTGAAGAGCAAATTTACAAAACTTACTCAGTCCATGGGATACATTTTTGAGAAGATTTCTTTGGGCTTAGTGAGTTTTGGAAATACAATGATAGTTCTTCATTGGATTACATGAGGACTGAGTGACTTTTGGTTCTCAGCACTGTAACGTTTGAGGAGGAAACCTGATTTTGGGGCATTGGCAATCTCATCTGAAGAACAACAAATGGACTGAGTTCTAAAACTTTGCTCTTTAGTCACATCTAATGTATGTGATTTTCCCATTATCTTACACAAAATTCCATTTAAACAGATGTCTGCATCAGTTGCTGTAAATGATAGATTTATGGACATAGATATAGATATAGTAGATACTGTACGGAAGTTCTTTCTGACTACAGAGGTTGCAGAATGCTCAGATTGTGCAGGGAATGTGTGATTATGATGCTATATAGTGACCCTCTTCTTTTCAGAGATGAGATCTACTGTCAGATCTGCAAGCAGTTGACCCAGAACCCTTCAAAGGCCAGCCACGTACGCGGATGGCTGCTCGTCTCACTTTGCGTTGGCTGCTTTGCACCCTCTACGAAGTTTGCAAAAGTATGACATGACTAGCACACACAGAATATTTCACATACCTATTTCATTTTCTGTTTGGTTCTTCATGCTCCTTTTTCATTAAGGAAATGTTTGTGCAAAATGTGTGTTTTTCTTAGTCTATGAGTTCCACCTGTCTTTTGTGCAGAGGTAAATATTTCAAGTTCAGAAAGTAAAAATTCAGACCAAGATTTTGTTTCAACCAACCAGATGAGTATAAGTCACAGTCACAGAGTACTCAACTGGTTGGTTGAAATAAAATCTTGGTTTGGATTTTTACTTTCTGGACTTGAAATTTATACCTCTGCTCCACTGTCCTACAGTATCTGCAGAACTTCATCAACACAGCTCTTCCTGGTTATGCCCCTTACCTGGAAGAGCGGCTAAGAAGAACTGCTATGAATGGGACTCGGGCCCAACCACCATCTTGGCTTGAACTACAGGTGAGCTTCACTTCTCCGCCCTCTTCCTCCTCTTGCTGTTACTTAATAAATCTAAGTGCCTGCACATTCAGTGTCAAAGTCATTGTCTGAAGTGTCTGACAGCCCACAAAACCAGAACTTGGGTCTCCTTGTTTATTTCAACTCTAAAGTCCCCACAAGTCATTTGAGTCTTTTTGACCAACTCTTTTAACCCTCAATTTAGTAATGTGCATTTCAGGCCCAGCAAGGACAAATCCAGACCAGGATTTTGTTTCTATCAACAACGATTCTTTATACGCAACTAGTCGGTAGAAACAGGGGCGTAACTTTGACTACGGGGGAAACATGATTATTGCGGGGGTTGTATTAGCTGGTTTTGATTTATTGGGGGGGGGGGGGGGGGGGCAACAACCCCCCAACCCCCCGGTAATTTACGCCCATAGGTAGAAACAAAATTCTGGTCTGGATTTGTACTTGCTGGACCTGAAATATGCAACACTACCTCAATTTCAATTCCGAAATTGATGATGTTTTTGTCAATGCTCATAAATTTAAACTCTGAAAGCTTCTACATAGTCTATGATGCTTTTATTGAATCAGAAATAATTTATTGGCAATGTGTCAATTGATCAGTATTTGTGGAAACATGGGTTCTAACTGTGTTGAGTTTCCTGCCCCAGGCCACTAAGTCCAAGAAACCCATCATGCTCCCGGTGACCTTCATGGATGGCACAACCAAGACCCTGCTGACAGACTCGGCTACCACAGCGAAAGAGCTATGCGATACACTGGCAGAAAGGATCGGCCTAAGTGACACCTTTGGCTTCTCCCTCTACATTGCCCTGTTTGATAAGGTGCACACAGACACATATACTAACGCAGTGTTTTCTGATCCCAAACAAAACATGGACCGATTTTGGGTCCCCAATGACCAGATTGGGAGACACTGTGCTAATGCACAAATACCTACTATATGATAATCTGTTTGCTCTTTGCACCAGAAGAACATAATCAGCCGTTTTGGTGATGTCCCAGGGATTTCACAGCAATTTTCATATACAGTGCTCACAGAAAGTCTTGGGGTGCTTGCAAATTACAAATTTGTTGGTTTATAGCAAAAATTATTACTCATTTGTTTACAAAAAATATAGATAATGTTAAAAACAAGTAGTTGTAAGTAGAACATTTATTTCAAATAATAAATTGAAACCCAAATTATAGTTATAAACGAGCTGGTCTGAGTTAAAAAGTTCATTGTTAAACAGTTTCACTGGGTGCTTTTTAATTGCAATAACACACAATGTCAAACATCTTTTTGGGAGGCAATGACTACAATTGCAATTAATAGTAAAATGGCAAGAACAGAAGTGAATGAGTGATTCAAAAAAAATTATGACACTAAAAACAAAACATCTGTGTGGAGGATATGTGCAGATATGTTTAACATTGCCTGTTAATTGATTTTTGATATATGACCAATAAAATTGCAACATTTTTGCAGAATTAAGCAATCGCCCTAAGGCTTTCTGTAAGCACTATAGATATGGTCCTTCTGGGTTGGCATAACTGAATTCCACCATACAGGTGTCCTCCCTGGGCAGCGGGAATGACCACGTGATGGATGCTGTGTCCCAATGCGAGCAGTATGCCAAGGAGCAGGGTGCCCAGGAGCGCAACGCCCCCTGGAGGCTGTTCTTCCGCAAGGAAATCTTCACACCTTGGCACAACCCAGGTGATGACAGTGTGGCCACCAACCTGATCTACCAACAGATCGTCCGTGGTGTCAAGTTTGGCGAGTACCGATGTGACCTGGTAAGATCTTATCAAATTGTGGAAGCAACATGAGAAATTAATGCTAGGTTTGAATTGAGCTGGTAGCCAATCATGTTTTAATGATGCAGGGAGTTTATGTGATAGATATGGAAACTTTGTATACAATCTAAACATAGGTATCATTTAGTGATGTCACATTATGCTAAGATTACTGATATATGTCTCTGAAATGATGTCCTTCCACCAAAACCCCCAGGAAGAGGACCTGGCCCGGCTGGCTGCCCAGCAATATTTTGCGGAATATGGGAGCAACCTGATACCTGAACGTCTCCTCAGCCTAGTCTCATCGTATATCCCTGACCGTGAGATTAACTCCTCTAGGACCATGGAGAAATGGGCACAAATGATCACCACAGCATTCAAGAAGGTATGTGCCATCCAGTCAGTTGCCGGGCTGTTCAGCAGTCAACCAAGCAACCCCTTGCAAATGCACAGCAAACTAGTCATTGGCTAAATAGTCAGCAGCTACTCGCCCTAAAACACAATTCTGGATTATTGTAGGGCACTGTTTCCCAGTGCGGTCCTTGAGGACCCACAAACAGTCCATAGATTGTCTGGCTGGGAACATGGAAGGAGTAAAAATATGGACTGACTTTGGGACCTGAGGACCAGATTGGGAAACACTGCTCTAGGGCTTTCTGGGCAAGACTGGCTGCTAAAGTCATGCTTACACTTTGTTCAAATAATATTGCAATGCCCATTCTGCTGTTTTCTTCTTACTGTGGTTACTGTTGTGTATTTACACTTGTATTGGTATGAGCTCTATACTGCATTCCACAGGGAATCTGCACTCGAAGCCTGACAGAGGCACAAAGGGTCAAAGAAGAAGTGGTGGACTTTGCACGTTTCAAATGGCCTTTGCTATTCTCACGGTTTTTTGAGGCCTTTAAGTTCTCAGGTGGGTGATGGTTCTGCACGGGGAGCGGGTGCTTTGTGGGACCTCAGGGTTGCCGACTCTGACGCATCTGGCATGACACTCATACTTTTGAGACTAGCACTCACACAAGAAATCTTACAGAAGATCTGTATTATGTCATTAAGAATTAGCCTAAAATTAGCTATATCAAAAGCGTTGGGGTATTTTGCAAACCCTATGGACTATTCACAAGGTAATGAAACTGTTACATACATGTAAATGTGTATGTGTAAGACCAGGAAAACAGAGAACAGGTGGACCCTGGAATGCGGGAGAATGGGACTTTAATGAGGGAATCAGGTACACCAAAAGCCAAGGGGAGAGTCCAAAAGAATGGTCGTGATGGAGGCCAGGGGTCGAGAGCCAGTGAGGTCAGTCCTACGAAGAATGATGAGACGGGGCGACGATGAGATGGGTGGAACGAGGTGGATGAGTCCGGAGAGCAGGACGAGGAAGGCAGTGAGGGCAGGCAGGGCATGCACAAGACAAAATAATGCTCAGTAAGGCTCAAATACATGGCAACTATACTTCGTAACCAGTGAGACATCGCTTCTGCTTTAAGTAGTGGAGCGATTATGTGGAAATTTGTTGCAGCTGCCCTGCCCTGCCCCTCTGGGCGTGACAGTATGTAAATTTGTCTGGAATTGAAAATATCATGCAAGCCGACTTACCAATGTTGGCAACTCTGGGACCTTCATACCAGAGTGAGAGGGTGATACCTGGTTAAAACCATTCCTTCCAGCATGAAATCCAGGTGAGTGTTTATGATGCTCATTTTGCTCCATCTTGCTCTCTAGGCCCCAGCCTGCCAAAGAATGATGTCATTGTTGCTGTGAACTGGACCGGTGTTTACTTTGTGGACAATCAAGAGGAGGTCCTCCTGGAGCTCACCTTCCCAGAGATCACTGTCGTTTCTAGCAGCAGGTCTCCCTGATATCTCGATGGGCGACTTCTTTTGCATGACGTCAGCAACCGTTTAGAATTTGGGCTATTATATTTCGGCTTAGAAATGGAACAATGCTGCCCGACACTTCCTCAGCTAAACAAAAATTCTGAAACAAACAGAAAATCAAAAGTTCTTTGTTTATAAAAATCAAAAATAATGCACAAAAGAGATTCGGTGACAAGCATAAACTTGATCTCCTTTGTATTCTCCTGACCCTGTGTATGAGTACTGGACCAGTGGTTACCACTGATATTTTGCCACCATAAGTGATGCCTGCTTGGCTGCTAAAGCAACTTTTTCCTGGTTTCCCTTCATGCAGGGGGGGCAAACTTCAGGGACAGAGCTTCACATTGGCTACCATCAAGGGGGAAGAGTATACCTTCACATCCAACAACGCTGAGGACATTCGCGATCTGGTGGTGATCTTTCTTGAGGGACTAAGGAGAAGGTCGAAGTTTGTTGTGGCGCTGCAGGACAATTCAAACTCAGGTGAAAGCTTCCGGTAATTTCTGTACCACCAACCCCCCACATTCACCCAACACACATGACTATGTGTTGACCAGAAATTCTAAATCAGCAGCTTGGGGGGGGGGGTTGTGTTTTATGTGACAGCCACAGAGGACTCAACATTCCTCGACTTTGCCAGAGGTGACCTCATCCAGCTGGACCAGGACACAGGGGAGCAGGTGATGAACTTGGGCTGGGCTCACGGCATCAACGTTAGAACCAAGGAGAGCGGTGACTTCCCAGTGGACTGTGTCTATGTGCTTCCCGCTATCACCAGGCCTCAGTGTGACATTGCGGTCAGTGACCTCACACGCAAGTCTGCTTTTTTCTGTTTGTGTATCTGCTTATCTTTTCTATCCATGTGTTTATCACTCTATGTCTGTTTGAATTTTTCAATTCATTTGTATTTATTGTTGACCCTTAAGTTTGTGAATCGTGCCTCCGTCTTTTAGTGTCTTTACATCCATCGGAAATAAATCTGGCTTTCAAGTTTATTTTTAATACAGATAGAAGTAACAGTCCCCTGGGCTTTGTAGCAGTGTATTATCAGAGGTCAGTGACATCACCCACCATTTCTGCATCACAGGCAGTAATAACAGCAGCTCCGGACCAGCAGAGGGAATCTTTGGCCCTGTTGGTTCTCCCGCCAGAAGGCAATGAGGAAAAAAGTGGCCCCTACACGCTGGAGGAGTTTTCCTACAACTATTTCAGGCACATCATTCTATTTGTCTGTCTCTCTCTCCTTATCTTTTACTGTCTAAGTCTCGGAGGTGGAAAATTTCAGGTCCTGAACCTACAAATACAGACCAAGATTTTGTTTCAACCAAAAAGTTGAGTACTCTGTCAATGTGACTCTTTATACTCAACTGGTTGGTCAAAAAAAAATCTTGGCCTGGATTTGTACTTCCTCTACCTGAACTTTCTGCCTCTGCTAAATTCTGCTTTTACACTCCATTTACCTCCTCAGAAACAATTTTTCTTCCTTTAATTAAACAGGAGATCCTGTTTAACGAATCTACTTGAGTTCTTTGAGGAAGCTACAAGTGAAATTGATCACAAAAAAAGCCTACTTGTGATCTACTTAGATTTCCAGAAGGCCTTTGATGTTTTCCCCCACAAACAGCTCTTGCTTAAACTCAAAGCTGCAGGCATTTTAGGAACTGTGGCAGCTTGGATCGAAAACTGGTTAACTGACAGGAAGCAACCAGTAGTTATTAGAGGTACAATGTCACAGTGGGTCTGCGTTCATAGGGGGGTACCGCAGGGTTAAATTTTAGAAACACTATTGTTCCTAATTTACATTAATGATATTGATTCCAACACATATAGTAAACTGGTTAAATTTGCAGACAATACCGAGGTGGGCGGTGTAGCAGATACTGATCTAGCAGCATTGAGGCTACAACGGGATCTGGATTTAGTTAGTGACTGGGCTGATACTTGGCAGAAGAAATTTAACACAGATAAATGTAAGGTAATCCATGCAGGAAACAAAAATATAAAGTACATATATTTTACGGGTTCCACTGAAATAAAGCTAGCTGATTATGAGAAAGATCTCGTTGTGTATGTTGATGCTTTCATGTCCCACTCTCACCAGTGTCAGGAAGCAATAAAAAAGGCCAATAGAATGTTGGGTTATATCTCTAGGTGTGTGGAGATTAATTCAATGGAGGTGATGCTACATTTATATAATTCCTTGGAGAACATGCAAACTTCACACACAATTAACTCAGGAAGAGACTCGAACCCGGGTCCCAGAGGTGGGAGGCAACAGCGCTAACCACTGCCCCACCTAAGGGTATATGAAGTATATAAGATTCTAACAGGTCTGGATGCTGTTCAGCTACAGTAAATGGCTATATCGATACTAATTTAAATACTAGAACTCGTGGGCAAAAGTGGAAATTACAAGGAGAACATTTTAACAAATTTGAGGAAACACTTCCTTACACAGCGTGTAGTTAGAGTATGGAATAGTCTTCCTGCTAGTGTAACTGAAGCTAAAACCCTGGGTTCCTTTAAATCAGAGCTAGATAAGATTATAACAAGCTTGATGGGTCGAATGGCCTCATCTCGTTTGTAAAGTTCTTATGTTCTTTTACTTGCTGAGTGTCACATATAGATTCAAGAAAAGGGAGACTGAGATTTTCCTGGGG
>JAODKF010000044.1:12467175-12479812 GCA_026779585.1 Mormyrus proboscirostris
TGTATGGTCGGGTTGATGGCCTGCTTTTCGCTGGTACTTGTGACTAGTGACATGGTGAATTGCAATAGCAATAAAGGAATTACTCACTCACTCAATCATAATTCCAGAATGTTTAATAAAGAGCAGATAACATACTGTCAGCTTTTGACAGTATCAAAGTCAAACTGGACTCGGTTACAGGGTGGTGTCATATTGGCTAATTGATTGTGCATCCAGTCAATAAAAACATTTTTAATCTTTGTTCATGTTTCCTTACTCAGCTTTATTATTTTAGTTACATACATTAAGATATAATCAACCTGTTGTATTAATTTCCTTTTTAATGCTCAAAAATGTCTGCACATTGAGGCAATTAATGTCACAACAGGTGGATTAGAGTGATGATGTCTCTCCTTTGCTGGACTGTGTGGGGCCTGACTTTGGAGAAACAGACACATGTATAAAACAAATGACGCCTGAAAGTATCAATTTTAGTACATTAAAAAAGTTGTGCATTACACAGGATGCAGGGACACACCTCTGCAGAGGTTTTATACAGCAATACTGATGGGAGTTGAAGTCCAGAACTCGCCTGAGTATACGCTGCAATGTCTATATCTTCGCTACACGTCCCATCAAGAAATACTTCCAAGAATACTAACTAGGGGCATATTGGCTTACGGTCTCCCCTCTTACCTTGTCTTCTTCCATCAACAATGCAAGTGAGAAGTTGCAGGCATGTTAAAATCCCTAAGAATCAGTCCTGGCACTGCTCAGTAATTTAATATATTGGCCAAAATTAGGATTTGGGAGATGGTAATCTATCGTAAATTAATTATTCTTGGCAGAACATCTGTTGGGGCTGAGAACTATACTTATGGTTTCTATAATAAACATGTTCATAAGAACCATTTGAGGCCTTCACATATTGACAGAGGGTCAAATGTATACTCATACTGGGAGGAAAAGTGTTAGAGTCATGCTTGATGTTACCAACTTAATCGATAAAGCAGCATTGGTATTTGTTCATGACCCTCCCCAGTGTACGGCAATAGACTGGGCACTTTCCTAATTTAAGTTTCAACTCAGCAGCTCAATGAAAGCCAGGTTCATCTTTGACTGCGTTCCAGAAGGTGGTGCATGGTAAGTTCTCTGACGGAGATGTTTCTGTAGGCCTCGACCCTGCTCAGAGAGAGGGCTCCTGCACTTCTGAGATCACAGACAGGTTGGGTGTGACTGGCGGGCTTCGCCCCTCTGCATGTGCATGAACGCTGGAAACAGACCACACGTCGCTCAACTCTGTCAAGGAAAAGTGAATCGATGTCAAAGGTGAAAGGTCAAAGAGCATGAGAGAAGACAGACCATCATACTGAGAGAGACCGTACTGGGGCAATTTTCTTAGATATACATCCCCTATATATCCCCACATTCCATGGTTAAACTAGAAAGTTTTGGGATCGAATCCCAAACTACAGTTAAAAATGCCAGTATCAGTTACAGGTGATGCTTGCATTGATGTTGACATTTAATTATGGTGATACCTGTCCGAAATTTGCTGTAGAGTCCATTTTCTTGTGCCTGCCTGCTACCTGTGCAAAAAGCCAGACCCCGCTCCCTCCACCTGAAAGGAGACGCCACAGTAAATCCATGTTGAACATGAACCTAAATCATGTGCATACAAATGAGGGGGTGTGGCAAGAGTTGGCTCCTCCCCCCAGTCTCACTCACCAGTGAAAAGAAAAGAACACAAATATGAGCACTGCGGACACAACATCTGTAAGGAGCCACATCAAACGATACTTTTCTGGGGTCTGAGAGAGAAAGAGAGAGAAAGATAATTATGAAGTAATCATTCTATCACAGCCAGCATGAATGCAGTACTTTAAGTACATCATGCCTTTTTTTTTTTTAGGCGCTAACTTCTTCTAAGAACCATGCCGCCTTCTTGTAAACCTCGAGAATGTCCAAAAAGAAGAGTACTGTGTAAAACAGCTTTCATACCTACAACCCCCCCTCCCCTGCCCTGAGGTGGTTCATGCCCAGCTCAGATGTTTCTCACCATGAGGAACAGGGGATGCAGGAGGTCACGGAGCACCTGGGGTGCGTTGGTGGTGACGGAATGAGCGCCAGCACACCAGGCGAGCGAGTAGAGCCAGGGCTGACTCACCACATACAGGTTGGTGCTGATGTTAGCTGCGGCATAATTACTATGGGGACCCAGAAGACACACACATGGATTGGCTGGAGGTGATGTTCCATTTTCAGGGCTTTTCACGTGTTGGACTGCCTTGCATGTGAGGCACAGTACCTAATCTGCTCCTGGGACATGGAGCTGTAGTGCAGGTTGAGCCTGGTGATCTCCTTCTTCTGCAGCTCCTCCACCGAAGCCCTGCTGCCCGATATCTGCTGGAGCTCAGGATCCAGCTCCTGCACCTGCTCCCTCAGCTCCGGGGCCAGCCACAACACCTACAGCAGTATATGTGGGCTCATGGCAGTTTTACTTACACATAAGAGATCGGAATGAAAAATGGTTAGTTCAGAGAGAACCAGTCAGATTGTAGAGGAGGTGGAACCAACCAATCAGATATATTGGTCCTACCTCCTTTAGTTGCTTTCTTCAAGATTTTTAACACATGATGCCACAAACCTGACTTAAGAGGTGACAAGCCTGGCTGCAGGTCAATCCAAGGGCTAAGTGTGTTGAAGGACCTACACGACCAACCGAAGCATTACTGTTTGTGCAGTGAGAAGTATGTAGGGGAGCACAGAGGAACATGCCTGGTTGGAGCGGATCGAGGATTCGTTATGGATGACCTCTAAGGTACGGCTGATCCAGGTATCCCGGTATGGGTGGTCCCTGGGTGGACGGTAAAGGTCGAAGATGACCAGCCGGCCGTGCTGAGCTGCCAGGTCCAGGAAAGCCCGCAGGGTGCACACAGACTGGTTCTGGGCTCGGGCCCGGTCAGCGGTGTTGAGCGAAGAGGCTGTGCCAAAGGGGTCCCGCTGAGGAGGACGGGGTGACAGGCATGCAGGGCTGCTCGTTGTAATTAATAAGTTATTGATATATTACAGAGACACTTTGCTTACAGCTTTACTCTTCTCTAGTTCAGATTGGACTCCTGCTCAGATTCTATGGGGAAATACAGACATCTATATTATATACTAAACACAATTTACTGAAATAATAAATATTCAACTTCAACATACTGTACAGTGCTTGCAAAAAGTCTTGGGGTGTTTGCTTAATTCTGTATAAATGTTCCCAACGGGATACTAAACACAAATAATTGGTGTTTTTTGCTATTGGAAAGGTGTTACTAATTAAAAAGCACCCAATGAGACAACTTGTCAATGAATTTTTTAACTCTCCCTTAGTACTATAACTTGGGTTTCAATTTATTACTACTTGAAATAAATGTCTTACTTAAAACTACTGATTGTTTCTAATGGTAAGTAATGATTTCCCGCAGTGGACGAGCCTCCACTTCGCCTTCGGGTGGGGGGAGGGGTCCTGACTGTTGTTTGCGCTTATGCGCCAAGCGGCAGTTCATAATACCCACCCTTTCAGTGTGTTAGAGAACACTCCTCCTGGGGACTCTCTTGTTCTGCTGGGGGATTTCAATGCTCACATGGGCAATGACAGTGAGACCTGGAGTAGCGTAACTGGGAGGAACAGCCCCCTCGATCTAAATCGAGCAGTGTTTTGTTATTAGACTTCTGGATTGTCCATAATGAACACCATGTTCAGGCATAAAGGTGTCCATATGTGCACTTGGCACCAGGGCACCCTAGGCCGCAGTTTGATGATCGACTTTGTAGTCGTGTCGTCTGACTTGTGGTTGTATGTCTTGGACACTCGGGTGAAGAGAGGGGCGGAGCTGTCAACTGATGAGTACCTGGTGGTAGGTTGGCTCCGCAGGTTGGGGAGAAAGCTGGCCAGGCCTGGCAGGCCCAAGCATGTAGTGAGTGTCTGCTGGGAACATCTGGTAGAATCCCCTGGCAGGAAGAGTTTCAGCTCTTATCTCTGGCAGAACTTCTCCCAGGTCCAGGGGACATTTAGTGTGAATGGGCCATGTCCACGCCTCCACTGTGGAGGCAGCTGACAGAAGCTGTGGCCGTAAGTTAGTTGGTGCCTGTGGCGGCAATCCCCGAACCCGCTGGTGAACACTGGTGGTGAGGGATGCCTTCAAGCTGAAGAAGGAGACCTTTTTAGCCTGTGGAACTTCAGAGGCGGCTAACAGCTACCAGCAGGCCAAGCGAGATGTCACTTCAGCTTTCGCTAAGGCAAGGAGGAGTTTGGCAAAGCCATGCAAAACAACTTCCGAAGGGCTTCAAGGAGATTCTGGTCCATCATCCGGCAGCTCAGGGTGGGAAAGCAGTGCAACATCAACATTGTTTACGGTGGGGATAGGGTGCCACTGACCTCAACTTGGGATGTTTTGGGTCAGTGGAGGGAAGCAGAGTATGGGGACTTGGGGGTGGACTCCCCTATCTCTTGGGCGGAGGTCACTGAGGTGATTAAAAAGCTCCTCAGTGGCCGTGCCCTTGGGGTGGATGAGATCTGCCTGGAGTTCCTTAAGGCTGTGGGGCTGTCCTGGTTGACACGCATCTGTAGCATCGCATGAACATCGGGGGCAGTGCCTCTGGACTGGCAGACCAGGGTGATGGTCCCCCGCTGTGGAACAGTGGACCAGTTCTATACTCTCCGCAGGGTTTTGGAGGGTTCATGGGAGTTTGCCCAACCAGTCTACATGTGTTTTGTGGACTTGGAGAAGGCATTTGACCGTGTCCTTCAGGGAGTCCTGTGGGGGGTGCTCTGGGAGTATGGGGTGCCGGGCTTCCTTTTAAGGGCTGTTCGGTCCCTGTATGACCGGTGCCAGTGCTTGGTCCACATAGGCGGCAATAAGTCAGACTCGTAGGCACAGCCAGGGCGTTGAGGGTGTATAGTTTGGTGACTTCAGGATTCGGTCTCTGCTTTTTGTAGATGATGTGGTTCTGTTGGCTTCATCAGACTGTGACCTTCGCCTCTCACTGGGATGAGAATCAGCACCTCCAAATCCGAGACCATGGTCCTCAGCTGGAAAAGGGTAGAATGCTCTCTCCGGGTCAGGGATGGGATCCTCCCCCAAGTGGAGGAGTTTAAGTATCTCGGGGTCTTGTTCACGAGTGAGAGAACGATGGAACGGGAGATTGACTTGCGGATCGGTGTTGCCGAAATGACTTTCCTCAGCAGGGTGGCTGGGCTCTCCCTTAGAGATACGGTGAGAAGCTTGGTCATTTGGGAGGGACTCAGAGTAGAGCCGCTGCTCCTCCACATTGAGAGGAACCAGATGAGGTGGCTCGGGCATCTGATTAGGATGCCTCCTGGACGCCTCCCTGGTGAGGTGTTCCGGGCATGTACCACTAGGAGGAGACCTCGGGGAAGACCCAGGACAAGCTGGAGGGACTATGTCGCAATGCGACTTCCAGCGGAAGATAATGGATGGATGGATGATTTTGTTATGAAACCAATAAATTTACAATACTTTGACCGAATTAAGCAAGCATTCCAAGACTTTCTGTGAGCACTGTAATTCCCTCCTGCTCCAGCTTACTACTTTCACAATATCCCCCACGCCTGTTGCCACGCAGTGATGAGTCAAGGCGACTAAATTCGGCCCAGATGCTGACTGGATTGATTCTGCACCTTCCAGTAGGCCTGGCAGGTTAACCAGCTAAGGAGCACTTGGAGCCGGGAACCTGAGAAGGTGTTATGTTTCGCTCATGAAACCACACCAGTACTTTCTATTCATGCTTCTCTCTCGCTTTCAGATTCACGTCATTAATAGCTGTGGGGAAACCATTTCGATGCCCGCTTCTCTGAGGGCAGGCGAGCCCCAAGCTCACCGAGAGGAACCAGGCCCCAGCGTTGAGCTGCTCCAGTTCACTCCAGGAAAACATAGCTGCCGGTTCCTCTGTCCTGTTGGGGAACACCTCCCACACGTTGGTTGTCCTTCGCAGGGTCCTGTCGTGCATCAGGAATGGCACCCCTTCATAGCTGTTGTGACAGACCCCTTGGCTGTAACTGTACCGTAGCCATGGCAACAAAATAACGCAGGTGTATTTGCACTCTAATGCTAATATTTAGTATGCGTGATTGTCTATTCTGTTCGTATGTTTGATTTGTGATTTCTGTGGATAGACACCTGTCGGATGGGGGTCCCTTTACGAGAAACACGGGGCAGCTACCAACCTGATGGTAACGTCGGTCTCCAAGCCCAGGACCCCAAGTTCTACTGCTTTCTCAAAGGACATCTGGGTATTTTCCGGTGCAAGCTGTGTATCCAGTCGACACAAGAACATACAAGAGAAGTTATCCTATTTTAATTAACATAATCTCAAAGGAAACTGAAGATGAATATGAATCTAAATCCGAAACGGGAAGATGTACTAAGATGACACAAGAAGTGATCTTATTTAACCAGAGACCACAAGATAACATTCATCAAACATCTAAACTGCAATTCATGACATCTGAAACTAGACTTCTAAGCTTTCAACATTCATGCTGAGTATCTGTTTCCAGACTGGCTAAAAACAGTGGGTGGAAGACAAGTACCTACAGTGTAGTCCCACTTCCAAAAAAAAACATCTGGCTTGCCGGTCATATTCATCCACATAAAAAACATGTTCCACATTCATTTTCAATGCTTCTTCTGAGATGATGTCAGCCACTAACCTTTTGTGCTAGCAGCATGCTCTTAATTACTGGTTCCAGTGGAGATAGTTCTTTGACCACTGGGCCAACACATTGTGGGCTTTTCAAATGGACTTATCTATCCCAGTCATATGCAAGCATTTCAGACAGCCAATCCCCATCAGCTAAGAATTTAGCAGACCTTTCCTCCATTAATGGGCTTTTGGGAAGTCTTTGTCTTTGTCAAGTCTTTGTCAAGATGCCAAGTGCTGCTTACCAGATAGATTACACAGTGCAATATCTGTGCCAGAAATCATAGCATGGGTGGGCCAGCAGGAAATCAAGTGGGCCAGTCCCATAACAATTCACTTGGCAACACAACATATATTTTTATTAAATGACCTGTGGTATTGCTAAAACAAAATGTTGCCTCTCAACAGCACAGTTCCTCAGATTGATTTAACCGCATGCACACAAACCTGTCAGACACAATCATTTTATCACACTATCGCTCGCTGTCAGCGTTGAATGCATGAGTCTAAGTTCCACTTGGGTATGCCTAGGACCACCTGGGCCCACCCACACTGCCTCAGTAGAGAAGGTGATGAGACAGGATCTGCAAACTACCATTTCAATTAACAGGACCTGGACTTCACTTAAACACTGAATTCTTCCTGCTTGCTGCTCTCAGACTCCTATAATCATGCATGTGTGACTAATGTTAATGTGAAACAGCTAGATGAGTCTTTCAGTCAAGGAAACAAACCAGTCAAGAAGTGAACTATTTAGCCAAGCACAGTAGCCTTTTTAAAAAATTTTAAAATACTCTGTAAAACCTTAGGTAGCTGAAAGTGTCCTCCATGACATGGATTATCTAGTCACCCTACTGAAAGGTCATTTTGTTGACACCTGCTGCTTTGTTTTGGACTTTCAGTTTAGATGTGTATGTAGTGCTCTTTCTGCAACATGAGTAGTGACTTGTTTTCATTGACAGGGCGAGCCAATGGGCGGTGGCATTCTCCAGCTCACTGAGACACACCCAAGGATGGTGCCTTCTCCTATGGAACAACCCCAGTGAACTGATCATTTTTCAGGCTAGTGTGACCTACCATGGGGGCCCCTCTGTGCCCAATGAGGGTAGGAGCAGGGCCCAGGGTGCCCTTTTCCTTGATGCAGGGCGAGTACATCCCCAGTGGCACCAGGTAGAGAGCAAGGAGCAGAGCCAGGAACAAGCCCAGGACAGCAGCCCTTCTCACTGTATCGTAGGAGTTAAGAGTACAGAACAGGGTCTTGATGATCATACTCAGGGAGGAGACAAATATATAGAACTGCCTTCATTCTTTTTCAGAAATTGTAACAGTACCCTCTCGTACAATGCAACACCAAGGACATCAAAAAGATTCGCTACCAGCTTTGAATTCAAAAGTAGCAGCTGACATGCAAAAGGCAATCAGTCAATTCAAGTTTAACACAGTCTACAGTCAACTCTTTATGTTGCGTGTTTCTGTTGACCAGATTTATCTCCGGCATTATTCTTACCTCTGCCTGTCATGCGGAAGAAATGCAACGCTATTGGCCAAGACAAAGCTGTCATCATTAAGACTCCGCCCACATGGAGGTAGGGTGCCGTGACCTAACCAATCAGAAGAGAACGTCACAGAATGTGAGCAAGTGTTCAGTGTAGTTCACAGATAATGTTAGGGATCCTAATTTCACGTTGTTTATAAGCGTCGTAGTGTTTATCGCACACTATGAATGTTGCGACTTAGGGCTCTGGCTCCACCGGCCTGGTCTATAATCCAGCTACAGAGCCACTCATCATGGCAAAACAAGCAAAACTGGCACTATCTTTTAGGTCCATTTGGTTGTTTATTTTGCTTTTATTGAAAGATGACATAAAATTCTTCAGGTGCAGAAACATCACCAAACCACGCAGCTGACCTACCTGGAAAGAGAGCAGGAGAGTACTCCACTCCCCGCTCCACAAGTCGGACAGTACTGCTGTGGCCACAATGGCAAACATCAGTGTAACCAGGACACCAATCTTTTCAAAAACAAAAATATTACACCAAAGTAAAAACACACTTCAGATTAACACACCTGTCTCATGAACTAGGGGAGATACAGGTTATTGAGGGATGACAGAGATGGGGAGGGCAAGACAGGAAGTGAGACACTGAGCTTGCCCTACCTTGTGAGCCCAATGTAGATACAACCTCTGACCCTCCGAGAGCAGACACACAGCAAGCATCTGTGAGCAAGTCCAACAACAATTCATCATACAGAGACTATGACCCAGTCATCACTATGTGGACAGAATCAATATCAATCACACCACAGAAACAATGCCCTGTGCATACTGTAGCTCAATGTGAACTTAGCTGTCTTACCTAAACTGTGTTATTCTGATATAGATTTATTACAGAAAGTAAAAACAAAATCTTGCCATACAGTTTACAGTCTGCTTTTGAGAAGCTGAGAAGATGATAGGTCTTCAATGCAGAACTCTATGCACTCACCAGCAGCGATGAGATATAAGCAAAAAGCACCACAGCGATGACCAGCAGCACCACCGACCAGGGAAACCAGAAACCCGTGTTGCCAAAGTTGAACCTGGATGATCCAGAGTAGCAGTATCACACAGGACCTCCAGACTAGGTCAATACCACCTCCACAGCCCTTAAATTAAATTATGGGCCTACAAAATGCTATAAAGATTCTTTCACTCATCTTGCCACACAAAACATTTGAACTACAGTTCTCAACCGACTGCGCTGAAAAATGTATAAACATCCTGGTATGTGAAAATCTCACTTTACAATAGGTCATAAACTTAGATCATAAACTTAGAAGCGTAGTCTAAGGTACTGGCTTTAGTCACTCTGAAGATATGGGTTTGATACTCACTGGTCTTAAATTAGTAGTAGTAAACAGTAATGAAGTACCCCCTTTGGAGCAGTAAAATTTATGTCATCCATTTCTATCTCTTAAGGCGAACCCACTTGTTCAACGTCTTCTAAAGAACTAAATACAGTCCTGCTACAATGTAACAAATACGTTCCTGAAAAACATCACTTTTATTAAAATCATGTAGTAAACACGGAAAAAATAGGGTTAGGGGAATGTGACTCAAAAACATAACTTATTAACGCCAAACTAAATTAATTAAATAATAAAAACAGTGATACCACTGGCCGATAATGCAATTATATGCATTATATTATATGCAAATAAGAAACAACAATGAAATATTGATGTCATATCATAAACATCTCCTATGGGTCTTATGAGTCTCATGAGAATTGCTTAATAACCAACTGAACGTGCCAAACTTGCTAATTTGTTAAATTTGTTGAGTCGTGAGTACTGAAGGCTTGTGATTGCAAAAACGACACTTCATGAACAATTTGTTGTATTTTTTTGGCCTCATTAGATGGTGCTGTTCAATGATATAGTAGGACTGACTGTATCTGCAGAATGTTTTTTTCTTGTTACTTGCACAATCTTGGAATTGCAATTATTGACCAAATTATTGTGTGAATAAATTCTGCAATTTTGAGCATCAATCAGCTTTGTAACAGGGTGTAACAACATCAGTTATTTAATCCTACTATTTACCTTGTCACATTCAAGGTTTTGGTCTGTAACAGCATGCAAATACTTTATCCTGCTATTCTCAGCATTTTGCTTACAGTGTACAAAAGCTACAGTTGTTGACTAAGGGGTTTTACCACTTTCCCAGGGTCACCTATAAATGCATGGATGACAGACCCACCAGTCGAAGTCATTATAATCATTCTGAGCTTCACTCCAGAAGTACAGAAACACCAGGGTTAAGCCGAACGTAACCACTAGAAGTGCCACGCTGGCACACTCCACCTGCCGGAGACACAGACATAAAATCTAATATGTACTCATACTTTCATTTTCCGGAATTGTTTGCCAACAAAGACCACTGAACTTGGTACAGTGGCTGTGGACGACCCTTGACCTTGTTACAGCAGCTGCCACCAGGGGGTGCACGTGTCCGCTGGTATCTCCGCCACTGGCAGCCGTAGAGCCCAGCAAGGCATGACACCAGAGGCTGGTGCTCATAACGCTGCAGGAGCCGCCGGCGCACCACCCTGAGCCTTCCCAGCCTTAGCCTGGATAGGGTCACCGGCGTTGGACCCATGCTTCACACGGCCCAAACCATTACAGAAGAAATGGGGGGTGCCAGCTGCGGACAGAGAGAAGAGAAAACTTCAGCTGGTGGGATGGGGGGAAGGGAAGAAGCCCTTAAACGACCATCAGAATCAGCAGTGTTGTCAAGTGGCTAAAACTAGGGCTGTCAATTTGAGAGTCGTACTGGCGTAGTGCCAGCGGGATGGAGCGAGTTCATCAGACCCAGTGGGCCTGACCCACATGCTGTTCCAACACTATTATTCTCCTTTGTTCGCCTAGAAATGTGCGGATATGGAACCCATAAAACATTTGGCACATTCCCTAAATACCGACGCAGCTCTGAGAACCACATCCCACACTGAAGGATGCATGGTCATCTCCAGATAATGAAGTGTGTGCTCCGTGGCCCTGCCACCGCGCTCCTCTGGAGAGAGTGAGCACCGAGTAAGCCGCGATCTCTGCCCAGCGACTGTTGCTATGGCAACCGCTGGTGGACGTTCCCTGAGACGGCTGGCCCACATCGGAATTCAGGGCTGGGCATCTCATCTCAGAGAGTCCTACTTGCAGCAGGCGTTTTCAACTTAAAATCACACTTTGGCTCCAAAAGCAACAAAACAAAACAAACGAGATGGAAATATCCGAATCTAAAGCCTTCCAGCTTGATATTTGAGAACAATGTGCGATTCTTGTGGGATACAGGATATTCTGGGTTTTGCTGGAACTAAGCTCTTAATTACTTTATATATTATATATAAGTCTGACATTCAAGCTGCCTATCAGGTGATAAAACGTATTCTCCAGAACCCACAGAGGGGCTGAACACAGGTTCCCTCATAGAGCCGTACAAAAAAATGGAATCAATATTGCACAGCCTCCAACATGAGCGGGAGAGTTCGCTCATTTCCTCACTGTGCACTTCATTTTCGCAAACGTGAATCATCCTGTCACCATCTTGCAGCTAGACAAAGACTGGGACAAAAACATAGACAAACGGGAAAAATAAACCCCCCAGCTTCTGGAGAGAATTCTCAAGGACATTATCGGTGTGACAAGGAGGGAAATACTGAAGCTTCTTAATGTTAACAATCTCAGGTCAATCTCAGACTAATTAACAAATAGCCATCACCATGGAAACCACAGGCATTTTGTAAGCCAGAGAATCTGGAGCTCCCCTCTAAGGAAAGGGGTATCCATCCAGCTTAGGTTCTCCTGTGCCAGATGGCTGGAAGCTTGTCGCCAAGGAGAGAGAAAAGGATACTCAGTGATGAAGATCAGGATGATCACCTGGATGCGAAGCTGCTGCCAAAGATTTTCCTTGTAGGTATTATAGAAATGATTGATCTTTCTGTGAAGGTTCGCCAAGGTTTACTCAATTTAGATTCAAGCATGTCAGAATTTTCCTTGGGGGGTCCTGGCAAGATTCCCTGCTGGAAATGATACTTGAGGAACTTCTTTCTGAGTGGTGGTATTCCTTTTGCAAATTAGGTGTTTGAGAAGTGTGTTAAACGTGATGAGCAGGCTCATTCACACCACGCTCTCAGAAAAAAAGGTAAAAATTTGTACCTTTGCTTGTCAGTGGGGCTGCACTCTTGTAAATGTACCTTTTAATGTAAAGAAAAGGACTCTGAGGAACATCCCTAAGGTACAAACAGCATTAATGCACCATCAATGGTACACAAATGTTCCTCACAGTCCATTTCTGGACCTTAAAAGGTATAATGACATAGTGACAAGTGACAAGCAAAGGTGCACATTTTTACCCTGTTTTTCTGAGTGCAGGTAACTATAACTGTTGAAATGTATGTTAACATCTTGTTA
>JAODKF010000044.1:12487134-12505357 GCA_026779585.1 Mormyrus proboscirostris
CCTAAACCCCTCTTTCCTACACCATCCTTTTAGCCACGCATTAAATCTCCTTATCTCAGCTAACTTAGCCTGACTTGCGCGTGGCACCGGGAGTATTTCAGAGAATACCACCGTGAACGTTCTGCTTCTAAGCTTATTGCCGACTTCTATGAATCCCCCATCTAATTCCTGCTCCTCCCATACCCTCCAACTTCTACAATCTCTAACCTCCCTAGACACTTTATCCAACAGTCACTCTTCTTTTTAATTCCACAAAACAGTTTTGGTGCAATTTGTTTTAGAATGAAATTAGTCTAATTGTAATAAGCTCAGTCAAATACTTTTCGAGTTATCATGCTCATAGGATCAAGCATCTTCTGTAGTCACCCAAGTAATTGCTGTCACTAAGTAGTGTTGCTTCAATTTTGGTATGATTTGTCTCAGGTCTCAGTTCCAGATTTATCTGTACAATTTGTCTGAGCTTGGAAAAAAAATCTGTCAAAAACTTTCTGAGGAGTTGTGTGCCTGCGGTGGTGGCAGTTGGCAAGTTCTAAAACCTTATGCATTCCGGGTCCAGGGAATACAATAAATAGCCACATGGTGTTACTGTGGAAACTACAGTAATGAATATGCGTCTTTATTGTGAAAAGGGTTAACACACTCTTATTAACACACCCCCACTTCTTGTTTTTATATGAAACCATGTTAGAGATGAACTTGGAGAAAGACTGTGCCTGTGGAGAGTTGGCTCAGCTTTTCCCAGCATCCTTTAGGCCCTGGTCAATTCACCTGCAAGAGCTCCTTGGCTGAGCCCCTCCTCTCCACATCCATCTCCAGACAGCGTTTTAGAAAGTCTCGGAAGACACTGGACAGCCTCTCTGGGTTCTGCAGCTCTGGCGTGCCATTGGTGGCGATGAGGTACAGTGCCTACGGAATAGAAATTGGGGAGGGGGACACTGAACAATAAATGGACAGAAGACATCCCAAAAGCATCACAGTGGCAAGACATCTTCCAAGGAGGATAGTCTTTTCTTGTGGTGCATTACTGTATGTCCTATTTCCTGATAAACCTGTTCCCCACCCTGCAACTCTAGGATGAGAATTTCACTGGGTTGCGCAGTGTGTGGTTCAGTTAGGCCTCTTTGTCTGTGACCAGAAGGTTGCTGGGTCAAATCCCATCCTTGGACGAAGAATTATATCCTTGTCGAACCCTTAAACCCAAAATGCTCCAAGGGTGGCCTGACTCTGGATAAATGGCATGACCCTGCACTCAGAATCCAAATTTCTCTCACAACTATATGTGTGTGTCTCAATGTAAAGATGATGGGACAAGCGAAGAGTAGCATTCTAGTGTAGCTGAACTCATGAAAATGCATAAAGCATCATTTCAAGCCTAGCGAACATGCAAGTTGTTGGCTGAAGATTTTGAAGGTTTTTCTAAAAACACTGAATTTTATGGCGAAAAAAACATAATTGTTTCAAGATGTTTTCATTTGTATTCTTATCACACACCAAACAGTTAGAAATAGTTTATAGTTCTGAGTGTTTTCTTGCAAAATATCACCAAACACTCCAGGAAGCCCTCAGTGTCAACAGAGACATCCTGGAATCTAGGGTCTCACTCGACATTACTACCCACTCCCCCCCCCCCACCCACCCAAAATAGTCCTCAGTGGCAGAAGCACATCAATAAGACCAGAATTTGTTTGTCCCTTCATACAAATTACAAAAAGTACAGCTGGGCAAACAAATCAAAAAACACCATTAAATGAAACAGGTGCTGTTTTTGATGGGTTTTAGACCATTTTGATGTTAATTGGTAATGAAGACACCAAAGTGCTGGGGGACAGACCTCTTACATATTCTGATCTGTGAGGATCTGCATCTCCCCGTTTACATAACAAACAACCTGTGATGGAAAAGTTGTGGTTGCTATGACAACCTGCCAGCCAATCCCCAGTCCTCCCCTCACCCTCAGTGGGTTCTCGTTGAGGTATGGAGGCTCCCCCTCCACCATCTCAATGGCCATGATACCCAGGGACCAGATGTCCACCTTGGGCCCATAGGCCTTCCGGGTCACGACCTCAGGGGCCATCCAGTAGGGTGTGCCCACCATGGTGCTGCGTTTGCTCTGCTCAGGGGTGATCTGGGCACAGAAGCCGAAGTCCGCTGCACAAAGGAACAGACAGAGAGAGCTGTTCAGTAAACACTAACCACTGCAAAAATTTCACATTGCTGTATTTCATAAGCCACAAGAATTACAAGCTTTTCTCAATGTCGCCCTCTGGTGGCAACAATATTGAACTGCTTTTTCTGTGCAGGAACCTTAATCCACTACCAGTGTCTTCTCAGCAAAATCCCACAGAGGAAAAGCACAGCACCAGCAGAACTGCGATACAGTGAGGACAGGAAGTGGACTCACTGAGCTTGACAGAGCCGTCCATGCCCAGCAGGATATTGTCACTCTTGATGTCCCGGTGGATCACCTGGTTCGAGTGTAGGAACTCCAGGGCTTGCAGACACTGCAGAAACCAGAGAACGACAGTATCAGAAAACGGGCAGTGACACTGAACACATGGCACTGTGGGCCCCTAGTGTACTGCCCTGCTGCAGACTTCAGTGGAGAGAAAAGAAAGTCCCTAGAGTGGAATTCTAAGTACAGACTTGAATCATTGACTCGCAACTCGAAATTTGATGACTTGTGACTCAATTCGGCGAAACTGATGGAAAGGACTCAAGGGCAACAACTTGAGACTTTAGAATTAGGTAATCATTGGTCATTGTTCACACACCACAGCAGACAGAGCACAACAACGAAATGTGTTCTCACCCATATGTGACATCATGACATAGCAGAGGGCAGCTAATTCAGCGACCAGGGAACAGTGCTTGGGGGTGGTACCTTGCTAAGGGTGCCTCAGTGGTGCTTTACTGGTTAGGGATTCAAACTAGCAATCTTTTAATTACAAGTGTGCTTCCCTAAACATTAAGACACATCTGCCCTTGGATCCAACTTGGACCCGACTTGGACCCTATGATTTAAGAAGGATTATAGTCCCCCTCTGTTTACCATAATGTTTATTGTATAATTTCTGTGTACATTAATTCTCTGCAGTCTGCATTTTTAGTTGGCTGAATGAAAGGGCTCCTGGGATAGTTTGTTGGAAAGATGCATCATTCCTTGCATGTACATGGACATAAAAACTGTGTGAGGAAAACCATGAGTGGAGACTCTTTTCAACCCGTGGTCCCCTATCTCTCCCTATAAAGTATGTATCCTCTGATGTATTGTGGCAGGTTTTTGCTGGAACAAGTTTTAATCACTAAAGGTTAAAAAAACTGACACAGGAACGGACTAGACTTACATGGTTCACATCTCGACTTGAACTCAAGTCACAAATTTTATGACTTGTGACTTGACAGCAAAAATTATTAAATGACTTGGACTGGACTTAGACGTGAGGGCAAATGACTTGAGACTTGACAGACTGCAATGTTTTGACTTAACTTAACTCAGACTTGCCAAGGAATTACTTGTTCCCATCCCAACAGATCACTAGTAGGCCCCAGTGCAGAACTCCGGCGTGGGCCCTAAGAAGTTGTTGATCATTTACTCACCTCTCGACATACGGCAGCAATCTGTGCTTCATCCATGCAGGTCTCAGTTACAACGTCAGTTAGGGAGCCTCCAGCCAGGTACTCCATCACCACCCAGAGCTCATCCCCTACCAAGTAACTAAAGGCAGG
Organism: Mormyrus proboscirostris; assembly: GCA_026779585.1. Taxonomy (NCBI): domain Eukaryota; kingdom Metazoa; phylum Chordata; class Actinopteri; order Osteoglossiformes; family Mormyridae; genus Mormyrus; species Mormyrus proboscirostris. The sequence continues at coordinate 12,490,861 of JAODKF010000044.1, forward strand.
GATGCAACACAGGCCAGTGTGGACCTAGGCTAACTGCTTCATGAAAATTCCACTCTTCTCTTCACAAGCTAAGCTGATACAGATGAACAGAAGTAAGTTAGCAAATCGTACCTGTCCAGGTAGTTGACAATGTTGGCATTTTTGTTTTCCCTCATCACCAGGATCTCATTAATGATCAGCTCCTTCTTCGGCTGCTGCTGCAGGTTCATCTGTTTGATGGCCACCTGGCGACAAAGCAAAGAATCCGATGGAACAGGCAACGCGACAATCTGAGGTTCAGAGCCATGCGTTCCTAATGATCATGACCTGTATTTAGCAGGCACTAATGGAATTAAACATGTGTGTTACATTAAGAGAAGAAATGCAACAAGTAACAACAAATAATGATTCTTCAAAAAAAAGGGAAAAAAGATTTGTTGCTTTTGTTAGAAGAGCAAAGAGAGAGAAATAGTGCTTCAAGAAGTACAGTGACTTTATCCGAGTTGCCATTGTCAAAGTGGCTGTCACCTTATTTTTTACCAATAGGGGATACAGCCCATTCACAAACATGATACAGTACCTCTTGTCCTGTAGCGATGTCTATGGCGGTGTAAACTGTTCCTGATGCTCTGTGAAAGAGAGGAGATTTGAACCAGCACTGGAGGTTTGTCATTGTGGGTCATTAACTAGACAAACACTGAGTCTTCATAACAGAAAATGGTTTTGCTTGGATTAATTTGAATGAATTTGTGGGAAAATTTGGCATTATGTGATTAATATACTCAAGTAAGGCTGCATTTACACACTGAGACCAGCAGGAGGAGTGATGGTTAGAGACTTGGGCTTAGAAGTAACTGTCTGTTTGATGAACGACCTGACAATAGCTTGTAACACAGAAAGATACATCGTTACAGCATGAATGTTACAGTGTAAAAACAGTAAAATGTGTTTGGACACATACCCCTGTCCAATTTTTTCAAAGCGAGTATACTTCTTCTTGGGGTCACCCACACTGACTATGCTGCCTGAGAGAGAAAATGAAAAACGGTGGCAAGAAAGGGGTCATCTGGGGTACAGTGGAGCACAAACACCAGGGAAAAGGAAAGAAGATTATGACTGACCGGGGCTCCAGATTCCGATAAGAGCCATAAATCCCAGTTTATCCCACTTTTGACCCTGAGGATGGTGTGGCCACTTTTTCCCATCCCTAAAATTGCAATGATGGAAGCCTATAATCCCAGACATGCTCCCCCCTCCCTGGAGCATGAGTGTAAGACACTGCAAAACTGGTTCCGTTGCTCAACACCAGCTGTGACCAGCAGAGGGCGACAACAACACTGCAAAAGGGCTACTTTACATGTGGCTCAAAATTGGACAAAAAATTCCACTGCAGGATTTTGAGTGGAAGCACCACTTTAATTATAGCAGATCCTTTTTTATAGAGACACACATCAAGGTGATACCAATGAGGAGAAAAAAACAGAGGAAATCTATACTGGCACACTTTTAAGATGCTGAGAATGTGAATGGTTGAAAGAACATCTTGGACTTGCAATATGGACACCACCCAAAGCTCATGTATGTCACTGCAAACTGAGGGCACTCACGTAGTTTGTCCAGGATTTCCTCATCAGACATCTTCTTCCTGCGGGCTTTGTCCATGGCTCGTGGCTGCTGGGCCGACACCGAAGGTGAGGAGGAAGGCGGCGCTGGGGCTGGACTGCTGGTCTCCGGGGTGGGCAATGTGGGCGAAGTCGCGGCATCTTTGGTGAGAGGCGTAGGCTCGACCACAGACCGGGTATATATCTGTGCAAAGACAGCAGCCACAGGCTATAATACGACATGTCCCACTCTCACCAGTGTGGGAAGCAATAAAAAAGGCCAATAGAATGTTGGGTTATAGCTCAAGTTGTGTGGAGTTTAAGTCAAGGGAGGTGATGCTACATTTATATAATTTCTTGGTAAGACCCAACCTAGAATATTCTGTGCAGGTCTGGTCACCATACCTTAAGAAGAACATTGCTGCTTTAAAAAAGGTGCAATGGAGGGCCAGGAGAATGATTCCTGGTCTTAGAGGAATGACTTATGAGGAGAGGTTATCTGAGCTGAATCTGTTTAGCCTCGAGCAAAGGAGACTAAGGGAGGACATGATCTAGGTATATAAGATTCTAACGGGTCTGGATGCTGTTCAGTCAAATTTCAATATTAGTTTCAATACTAGAACTTGTGGCCATAAGCGGAAATTAGCATTTCCATTTTAAAACAAATTTGAGTAAACATTTCATTACACAACGTGTAGTTACAGTATGGAATAGTCTTCCTGCTAGTGTAGTGGAAGCTAAAACCCTGGGTTCCTTTAAATCAGAGCTAGATAAGATTTTAACAACTCTGAGATATTAGTTAAGTTCTCCCCAAACAAGCTTGATGGGCTGAATGGCCTCCTCTCATTTGTAAATTTCTTATGTTCTTATATTCTTATCACTCGGTAAATATGGTCGCCACCATTAGGCATCATTCAGAACCAGGAATTGTCAAGCGGGGAAACCACTGAGCTAGAGCTGCAGGATGAGTGAAGACTGATGAAGTGGTAATTGGATAAAATGTTACTCTGCACAATCAGAAGGACCAATAAGTATCTTCAGGGTTTGCCTAAGCAAGATTTAGAGGAGGTTGGTCAAATCTGCCATGCAGATCGATTGTTCCATTTTCCCTGAGGCAGGGGCCCAGTTTGCTTATGCCTTGGGCTGGCTCTGGGTCACATGCCATGACAAAATGTCCCTGGCTGTTCCTCTGCTGCACCTCAGCAGAAGGCGCCAAAACCTAAATTTCGACGCTCCACAAAAAGCGAAAGTGCCAAAAACTTCCGAAGCTGCACGAGTGAAGTAATAAAAACAACAATGACACTGATATTGATAAGAATAATTACATCATTACAAGCTTCCCCATGAGCTGCTCAGCCTGCTCAGATGAACCACTCCTTCACCACGTACAAATCAGGCTTCGGATGCAACGGTAGCCCTGTCAGCAAAGTCTGAAATCTTGTTAGACAAATTACATCTGTTTCTTGGATTCCTGGAACGTTAAATTGATTCGCTGGGTCAATTTCGGCATTAGAGTCATCTTCTGCTTTTTTAATGTGATACAAAGACAGGGCTGTAAGGTGCGTAACTTAATCCGCAGGGGATGCACCTTCTGCTTGTCCACCTCTGACAGCAGCCATCGCTCTTTCATTTTCAAAGGCATTCCTATAAATCACGCAAACTGCGTTAATATCAGTCCTCCGGTGTGCGGTTTGCAAGCATATAGGTTCTGAATTAAGACAGGGACAAAATGGCTTCTACACCAGATCATCAATTAATATGGAAATGGTAAAAACAAAAAAATCACCCACGTCCCCTATTTTCTGGAAAATCTACATAATACACTTAACGAATCTCATCCTCACTTCTTCCAAATATGTGTGTGTGTGTGTGTCTGCGCGTGTGTGCATGCGTGGGAGATAGTAGGGGAAAGAGAGCTTAGGGGGCAGAATAGGTGTAACTGGTGGGGGGGCCTTTACAAACGCTATTAATACCCTTCTTCTAAGGAGGTGAGGGATGCCACACACATTAAGCCTTTCTTCATCCTTCCATTACAACCTATATCGTCAAATTCAAACCCTCCAAAACTCTCAAAGAACATGTCAAGTCAGGAAGGGGCTGTTGTTGTATTCATCAAAACCATGGCGACAGATTTGCACCTCCTTTAGTTTTATTAATCAGCTAATCAGATGTTAATTGTAGCTATTTTGGCTCTAGGCTTCAGGAACGGAGATACAATGAGTGATGGATGTACACAGTACGGCCGTGTAGGTTGGGGGTGGAAGGGTCAATGTGACACCCACCGATTTGGTGTGCTCTGGCCGAGGTGCAATCACCGGCGGCGGCATGGTCTCTTCATCATCGTCCTCCTCATCCTCCGAGAAAGTGCTGATGGAGAGGTTCTCAGATGTAGCCTTTGCAGTCTACGTAGAGTTGGAGTTCGGGTGAAGATGTTATCAGTATCAGTTTTGAGCAGGGAACTAATCATAGATGCCTGCAACGGTGTAGCTAGAATCCATCTCCTCCCAGATCTTTCACTGCTTATGCCCCCTTACGTCATCTCTACAACCCAGAACTTACCAGAACATTTAAAGAATTGCAGTTATCCAGCATTTTATCTGTACAAGGAAAACAGAATCAAGCATGAGAATTAACTAAACAGAGAGGAGTAATTCAGACATGACTGAAAAACTGTCTGCATCCTGTAATGATCTGAAAAAATGCAAAAAGCAATCAATTAATACTTTACTGCTAAACCATATGTGCTGCCACAGCAGTAAGCCACAGGCAAGCACCTTTTGAGGGCTGATTCCCAACTGAGTTTTTAAAGTTTTGGACTTATAACTCAGTTCTTCGTAACCCAGTCCTCAGGGACCCTCAGGCAGTCTGGGAGCTGGGAGGGAGCAAAAACATGGACCGTCTGTGGGTCCCCGAGGGCCTGGTTGGGAATCACTGCTACAAGAGACTTGCCTGTGAAACTCATGTACTTCTGGCTGTTGGTGGTCTCCTTGGAGTCATAGAACTTGAGCACATCCAGCACGGCCTGTGGGTTCTTCTTCTGCTCCAGCTTGGTGATATTGGAGGTCTGAAGGAGGCGGGCCCACTGCTCCGGCATTCCCTGGGTACATATACATCACGCTTTATGGTAATTTGTTTTCCCTTTTTTCATCACAACGTAACAGATCTTGAATTCTGAAACCAGAATTTTGATTCATGGACCAATTCACTGACATAATATTTTTCAGACAAAGAAAATATGGTAAAACTTTAAAATATATAACGTATATACATTTATATACAGTAACACTTTATAATGCATTCATATAACATTCAGCACACCTTAATAACACTCATGATGTATTCATAGAACATTCATAAGCAGCATGTAAGTGTACTATAACATCCTAACATTCCTTAAGAGCTTTAATAAACATGAATAACAAAATTTATATGATTATACAATTATGATGTTTGTTATTATATTATATTATATTATATTATATTACAGCTCCCATATCTTGTTACTTGAAAGTATTATGACTGCAATGCTTTAAGACATGTTAAGGTATACTTACATGCTGCTTGTGAATGTTCTATGAATGCATTATGAAAGTGCAGTTAATGTAAAGTGTTATGGAATGCACTAAAATAATGCTACAAGCCGTGATTTTTTTCAGCCAAACACTATGTATAAAAACAACATATTATGCACCAACTTCCTTGGCACAGTAAGTGTTGTTGATTGTTATTTATATAACCTGTTTTCACTGTTCTGGTGATATTTCGGAAAATGATGGGTTTTGGGTTGAGCTGGAAACGCAACATTATTTTTCCTGTTCAAAATAATGGAAACAATATAGGTCTTCTGATTTTCTCCTGATTATTCAGGAACTAATCAGTAGCTTAAAATCGAGGAAAGGATGTACACACATTTACAAGCACTTACAACACTAAGTGAACACAGAATCAGCAGTGATGGGGAAGTTACTCGTAAAATTAATCCATTACAGACAGAGGTGGAAAGTTCAGGTCCAGAAAGTATAAATCCAAGGTTTTGTTTCAACCAACCAGTTGCATCCTTTCTTTATATGCAACTGATTGGTTGAAACAAAACCTTTTTTGTGAGTTACTTTTGTGAGTAACTTGCCTAACATTGAGAATCAGAAAACTGTACACTGCTGAAAATAACACAAGCAGCTACTCACAGTGAATTCCCCAGTCACCGCATCAAAGCCCACGTGAATGGTGTGCTCAAAGTCTGAAGGCAGTGAGATCTCAGGCCTCTCCTTCTTCCTATTGGCTGGTAAAAGAAGTGCATGCATAACTTGGAGCACCTAATGAAAACTGCTGCAAATGCAACTGCTGCATCCGCTGTGGATGACACAAGCACTGAGGTACATGCTGGGGAGGGCTGTGAACTTAGTAAAGCTGAAAGGATTTCATAGCTTTTTCATTTAGTTAGACCCTCAATAGTCATAACTTCAGTACAGATGCACCTCAACATACAGTACAATGGAGTTACATTCTGATGAACATGTCGTAAGTTGAAAATACCGTAAGCCGAATATGAATGCAATACGATAAACAACTATACGATACATTGTATCAAAATTTCATTTGATGACTACTGAGAGTGGATTACATCACTGTACAGTGAAATATCCTAAGTTGAACCATCATAAATCGAGAAGCATCTGAATAATGAAAAGCAAGAAGTGAAAACATTAAGCAAAATAATACATTCCAAATTAAATGTCAAGTATTTAACCTGGGTCTACAGGTTTAATTAAAAAATATTTTAACATAACAGACAAATTATGAGAAGAGAATGAAAGCACACATTCTCTTGATACAGAGAATAAATTATGTTCCTTTTACTCTTGTTTGTTCTCTGGATAGGTGATTCCACTAAGTACAGTATATAACAGGTTAAAATGGCATAAATGTTATATGTAAAAGGTTCAATGGAAATTCAATAAGGATCGAAGGTGTGATCTTTTTCTCAATCCAGGACACCCACTCAAAAGCTCATGGAACTCACTCTTGTCGCCCCCGCCAGTGAGAATGGAGCGGATTGAACGATCCTTCCTCTTCTTATCCTCGGGGTTTGGCGGCAAAGGTCTGATGCCATGGCCGAGCGGAGTGGAGTCCTTAACGCAGGCTCCGATCATGGCGCTGGTGTTCCTCAGTGGGGGTGCAGGAGGCCTATCATCCACCTCCCCACTGTCGGCCATCTTCGTATAGACGTGTGCAGTCAGTCACCCGGTCAGCTTCCACAGCCTGACCAGATGGTTTGACTGAAAGCAGAGGTTAAGGGAAGCAAAGGTGTTTCTATACTAAGAATTTCGGATTTACAATAATAACAACAGTGTTCGTGACAGATATTTCTGCATCTCTAATTCTGCTTCAAGAATTGAAGTTCAATGGCTTTGTTTGTCAGGAGGCTCGGTGCCACGATGTCATACCAGGAGAGCAGGCAAAACTCTGCAATTTTTGCCGTGATTGATGACTTGGGAGGGAGAGGGGAAAAAACAATATGGAGAGGAATCAGAAAGTGAATAACAAGCTGCCAGTCATCATCAGAAAAAATACTGGTTTAGACTGGTCTATAGATCCTCAAAATCAAGGTTCATGCAATGAACTGGAGCTTCACCTTGAATGCAAGAGAGGAAGAATGAGCCAGGATGCTTCAGCCAATTAACGAGGGTGATGGGCATTATGATAATATGGTATACTGTGCTATTTTTGGAATTTTTAAATGTTGCCAACAAAATTAGATAAGTGGGGTGGTGCCCTACAGTAAAATTTGCCAATTGGCAAAATATGACATGGAGAACCTCCACCCCCAAAACATACTCAATTTTAATCTGGCAAAATTTCAAAATACCGGAATATTGTTTTTTTTTTTAAATGCCATCAAATACCATATATATATATGTCTGGATGGTATGACAATATGAAAAAATTACACCCAAGCCTAAATAGACCAAATGAACTCTTGTCTGAGCCCCAGTGTGCCTGTCTTTCAATGTTTTCCAGTGGCATGGATTTCCTAACACCTAAAATTTCAGGATTTTGCAGAAAGCTATTACCGTCACAAAGCCAATGTTCCGATGACTAAGAATACAACCTAGAATTCAATTTGAGAAGGGCACACACAGGAGTGGGGGGAACAAAAACAGAAAAAGCTGCCTCACTGCATTCCAGCGTTACTGTGCGGCTAGTGGAAAATCCTGTGACGACATGGACAACACTAAACAGGATTCCAAAGTCGATTCAAGCTGAGTCCATTTCCCGGGATGAATGATACAGCCTCATTGCAGGAATCTGGAGCACGTGTAACGCCATCTGTGATAAAGATGGATTATCCTATGATCTTATTTCACTCTGCCATCTACATTCAATTTGATTGTGGGAAAAAAATGATGAGTAAACCATCCACTATGGCAGTAGAAGAACTGTCTGATATAGTTCAGTGAATAAGATCATCAACAGATTAGGGTAGCTGACAGCATTTCTTCATGCTTTGTTTCCCGGTGTTTCTTTGGAAAGAAAAACAGAATAAAAAGGCAGTTCTTGTCAAGGCTGCTAAAATGTCTCCACATCCCCAAAAATTCAGATGAAAAGAGGTTTCAAATATGCAATTAAAGACCAATAAGTACAACTATCTCCTTTCAAACCGCAGCATAACTCAGGAAGTGGAAACTGAGAGACATACTTCTTGCATTATGTTACTTAAAGATGAGCCAGCAAGCATTCTCTTGCCTACAAGCATTTTGCAGTAGGTGTCTCTCGATCCACAAAATCCTATTACGTTTTTACACAACACCAGGTTTTCACAGTCCTAGCTAAACATGAATATGAATGGGGGGGGTCATTTAGCCTATATGCTCACAGTTATTGTGTTTTGTGTGAAAAGTGATAGCTAAAAGGCCAGAAAATCTGAGCTGATGGGTTTTGGACAGCCCTAGTGCCAGCGAAGGAGCTGCTGGTCTGGGGGAACGATGAACAGCTTACTGACTCTGTCAAAATGAATTCCACCATAAACTTTGCCCACAAACTCCTTCTTGCATCTCCAGTTTCCCAACTGAATCTAACCAACCAAACCACAGGAAGTCCTTATTATCTTCACGGCACTACTTAAAGATCTGCTGCATTTGGGTTGTTTGAGGAAATGAGTCTCTTTTTTAACGTTGCAGTATGATGGATGCTAATAGCAGATTTGAGAAATGTCACTTTTTCCATTTCACTCAGTCCTTGAGCAAGAGGTACTGAGGTATTTCATTCTGAATCTTAATAAAACCTTTGTGTTTTTTTTTTCATAATGGTTTGTGGTTTTATGTAAGTCGAAACCTGTTAGTATATTTTGTAGGTGCTCATTGGTCTAATTCCATTTAAAACCTTGTTTATCCTTAATTTTACTGGAAAAGAAAAATAAAACTGAAATATAACATCCTTTCAGATGCTATTTTCTTAGATGATTGCCGACGTCCCGATGATCTGATTCAGTGAACGTGCACTAATGTCCCAGTGAATCACGAGCGAGCCTCCATGTCCGCTAGGCCGGGCCCTTGCACACGCCACAAAACACACCCAGCAACCTGCCGCCTACGCCAGAATCCACACCGTCACGGACGAAAAAAAAAACAACGGGCGCAGAAGGTCCCTCCGCAGGGGCTGTCAGCCGGAAGAGAGGAACGTACGGAGAGACCAGAAGACTCAGACCCATGCTGTGAGGTGACTGCTCCACACACACACACACATTTTTTTTGGTTTGTCCAGATTCAGCAGTTATCTATTATATCCACAGTTAGCCCCCAAACTGAACTGTAACTGTCCCACACGAGCAGGACTGGGTGTGGGGTGGGAGGGGTACAAACATCCTGGCCCTACTGTGAGCGGCAGATGGCATTAAAGGAGGCAGGCCAATTTGCATTTAAATAGGCCCAACAGAAAGCCTTGTGGTCTGGGACAATGTACACCTGCTGTTCCCAAACCTCCGGGTTGAGGGCGATGCGGAGGAGGTGGCACTCTTATCTTTCAGCGAGAAAAAGCTTGCTGTCCGCCAAGGAAAGTCCCACCCCAGAGGAATCATGCTCCGCACCCTAAGTTTCCAGGGATTCCGAGTTAAGTTACAGCATAATGAAAGATTGGGTCAACAACAGATATAAAAAAGCACAGAATGCCCCACATACGCCAAAGATAAGATAAGATAAGATAAGATAAGATAAGATAAGACTTTATTGAACCCACACCGGGGAAATTGACTTGTTAGAACAGCCTAAAAAATAAAATATCCATAGAAAAATACAAACCAAAAGATTCTATAACAAAGCAGAAACAAACGAGAAAATATCCCTATTTAACTGTTTATGTACTATGTCGCCGTCGATATTAGCTCAAAACCCCATAATACATGCATTACACTTCCTCGCGTGTTTTCACTGTGAAAATAGCGTTAAACTGCTAATTTGACCAAACGCAGTACTCTGTTTCGTGTTGCACCGTAAGACACACACACACAGAAACAGAGACAAGAGGACTGCCTTTCCCCCGTCTTGTCTGCAAAGACTTTAGATATGGTGCATAATCTGTGAGACACCGCGGACTAGGGTAGTTTATGGAGCGCCAATCCCTGCGGGGCAAATTATAGGGTTTTAGTGCGCTCACAGGAGCAGCCAAGGGAGGCGAGGGTAGGGTGATTACGACACGAAACGGCAGATTTCTCTCATGCTAACCGATCATGATCTCAGCTTTCCGTTACAGCCTCCACACACTCACCCTGAGGTGGAAACTTAATGTGGAGACCAGTGGCTAAAGATTTAGTAGTGTACGGTCTGTACTTTTCCCTGGACTCATGTGATGCTGGTCCCATTTACAGGTATGCTACACATACAAGCAGATGGTTCTGTGTATATAATGTGTATTTTTTACCACAATAAGTATATATCCAGTATATCTGCTTTTGGATATTATAAGGGACTGTGACTCAGGGTAGGTACGTCTCTTCTTTCCATCCTCAAGTAAGCTGCACCCCACCATAAACACCCAGCACACTTAAAACATCATAGCAGTACAACTTATACAACATTCACGAAAATATGTGCCTAATGTATTGTGTACTTAACGCATCTAGAGATAAATTGCGTGGAGGTGTCAGTATGTAACTAGGAAATCGTATGAGCACGAGGATTGAGTCGTGAATGCTGCTGTGGAGTTGTAACTAAAAATACCTATTAAACCCAAGTTGCTGGTGTGGATATTTCTATATTTTAGCTTAGGTTACAATAATCATTTTAAGACTGTTTTAATGACAGTTCTGAAGAATTACAGATCCATGAAAATATTCTATTTGCTCGGTATGTCATGCAGAAATCAAAGTTCTGGCGAGAATGTATTTTTCCGTTGCAAAATATCAGTGGTACACTCAGTTAGGGTCCTGTCCTGGCGCAGGAGGCACAGATTTTCAGCCAACCCCAGCGCTCGACTGAACCAATTTTTACGCTAATTACGCTATTCTCGGCGAGTACGTTTCTAGTGACTGACAGAGAGCTGCATACATCGCAGCCCACCAGGACAACCGTATTCAATAAAGACAACACAATCTGATGTACAACATAATGCTTCATACATGACTAAGAATCCGGAATATTAAAACGAATAAACAAACTTTACATGTTTTGCCCTAGTTTATTGAATTATTATTACGGCCAAACGGACCTTATCATTCCTCAAAACAAATACGGATATCTATCTTATGCATTAATCTGTCAACCAAAATTACTGTAAACGTCACAGAAACATTCATCTCAGAGGTCAGATGCACGATGGTGCACCCATGTATTTGGAGAATATACATAAGCTTTTGTAGCGCATCTCGGATTATGCAAAACACCATCGATGCAAGTTTATCGAGGTGACTTAAATAAATCAGAATAGACTAGAGCTAATTAAAATCTCGGCCGACTGTCACTCTATCCGTCGCTGCACACCCTTCGCCTGAAAGGATGCGCACGCGCGCTTGCACCCCTCACAAAATCCCCGGGAGGAGCGCTTAGTCCCAGGGGCCCGCAGAACGCGCAAAGTGGCGCTTACCGCGGAAGAAATAACAGAAGTACGACAATCACCTGCACTGCAACTTACCTGCAGCGGTCTCAGGGTATCACACTCCAGTCTAGTCCCTTCCCCGCCTTTTCCTAAAGCATGCACGTCCACTCTACCTGCTCACCGCTTTTTTTCCTCCGGTATAAACAACTTGCCGACGAGCATACCCCCCCAGATAGCATTGTTAGGCTCCTGCAAAACCGCTACATAGCAACACCCGCCCACCATGCACGCTGCCAATATGCCGGGAAGGCGGATCTGCTGTGGAACAGTCAGTCCATTCAGGGAGAAGATGTGACCGGCAGAAGGTGACGTTATGTCTTTGTGTCTTTTTTATAGCAGTTAGTGAAATTTCATGTGACGTCACCTTACCGATTTAACTGAATTAAAATCAACTGAATTTAGTGAGAGGGGAAGGTTGTCTAGTGTTGCGCATCTCTAAATTTGTTAGTTAACCAGCGTAACATGACATTCGAATTTGATAATAAATATGGCACATATCGGTCCAGTGGTAATATATTGTGCTTTATAATGTTGATGCTTTCACTATGTTATGCCAAAAGTCAATTCATAAATACGTCAGTATACACCAGAGTAACGCAAGTAAAAGGAGATATACAATCACTCTAAATGGTCATAAATTATACACTCGTGTTTTATCTACTGGGTATTTCATCGGTTTTTATTTACAGCTAGATCAGCTGTCTAGATGAAGTTTGGTAAAAAAAAAAAAATTACATTCAAAGCTAGAGTGACACCTCTTGGTCTCACCAAGAAAAACTACTGTCGTCCCTCGGAGCTGAACTTATTGCAAAAGCGCTGTGGAAGCAGATTAGTGAGAAAAAAGACGCCCATACATCCCGAACCCAAAATGAATTCTGAGTAGTGAATCTGTCTTCTATTCAATCAGTCTAGCGTATTATTTGTATACTGTAAACCCACCGCGACCCAGACCACAATATGCGTTTGGAAGATGTATGTATGTACGTATTGATATAATGCGCCCTCTCCTGGAGGCTTTGATACTTGCACTTCACAGTGACTACCTCCCGCTGATTTAGTCCGCAGGTTTTCTTTGCGCTACAAGGTAGTCGTTGAATGGACAGATACATAAAAATGTAAGTGTATTAAAGCGAGATGCACAACATCCAATCATATTCAGTCTCTTTATTGCACATAGCACACACACAGACATCATTGTAGTATTTGTAATCTAATCACTTATTGATTTTCTTTTAGGGGATAAGTCTGAACAAGTCCAGTCATCACTGGTGCCATGCTTCCAGGAACAGAACACCTAAAAAATGCTGCTGTAAACAAAAGCAGTCACGCTAGACCGTGGTTGGTAATTTGGAAACAGCCATAATTACAGTATTAGGTAGAAGATCTGCTCTTACTCAGCTACAGTGCAATCAAAGCCAAATAAATGGAAAACTCTTCCCCTCAATTAGTGATAGACCTGCTTGATTTTGCTCAATGTTTTGTTAATACAAATTAAATTTTTTGCAAACTAAATTTCATACAAAGAGTGCGTCAGTAACAGTAACGTGACAGTGTTTTGTGCACATTAGTATCGGAAAAGAAAGTGACAGGTAAACAGAATCAAACTACATGAATAACATTTACAGCCCTAGCAGTCTCTTGAGTCTCAGCTGTCTTGAGGCTTCGAATTTCCCTTCTGCTGGAGTAGTCTGGTCTGAATCACAAGATCAGGATCTGTGCTAATCAAAAAGAAAAAAAACAACAGAATATTTCAGAGGTGCTAATTAGGATGTAGTTCCTCAGCCAATGTATGAGATTGTTGGAGAACTCTTACCAGTGATCAACATCAGCATTTGCAAACTCCCCTCTCTCCACCGGGTGTCCCAAGTCTTTCTTGTTTTCTCCTTGAGGTATGAGCAAAAGAGAGTCAACACATTTTTGGATACATGTCTAAAAGTCTTTACAAAAACAAACAATGGCATGGTTAGTACTAGAAGGCAATTGGGGCAGGGGTGCTGGATAACCAAGCAGATTCAGGAAGCCCAGTACATTATTTAGTCCCCTCAAGTAGAGTGCTGGTACCCATAATCTGAAATCTGGAGCTGCAAATATTTAACGTCCTTTGATACTCAAGTATTTTGGCCTTAATCCTGTTCTAATGAATAGCTGTCACTGCAAATCATATTAGGCTCCTGAATTCCGATTATGAAGGTCTAGGTCATACCACAACCAGAACAAAATGTACTGCGCAGTCCTGAATTTTAACAGATATTGCAACCCAGGTGCTAGTCCATAATGTGCCAAACTTATAGAGGCGGGACGCAGATAAACTGAGACTCCCTTTCTGAAGATAAACACTAGGACCCTCTCTAGGACACCACTCATCTCTTGCACCTTTATTTGAAATAGCAAATATATATATATAAAATACAACACCTGTAGGGGTGCTCTCAGTCCTAACGCCAGCCACGTCCAACTGTTGTGCTGCAGACTTCTCCGGCACCTCCTCCAAGGACTCTACAGTGTCCTGACTCTCGAGGCTCAGGTATGACATGCCTTCTTCATAATTGCCAAGCAGATGTTCTTGGCCCAACTCTGCTGGGACAAAGCAGTATGGGAGGGAGGGAGGGAGGGAGTGAAGAGTCACAATCCTGCTAAACAAGTTCATAATATAGATTTTATGAATGATTCTTAATTCCTAAAATGTGAAAATAGTCCATGTGTGGATCCTGCTTTTAAGCATAAAATAATGCTGATGAATGAGTCTACTGTGATCATAAGAACATAAGAAATATACAAACGAGAGGAGGCCATTTGGCCCATCAAGCTCGCTTGGGGAGAACTTAACTAAT